>CAXKWD010000009.1:2479537-2934630 GCA_964059195.1 Ectobius pallidus | reverse complement strand
ATCCTTCAAAAAGATAATGCGTGTCCGCATACTGCACGTGCCACTATAGATTTGGGTGGGAAACACTTCCACATCCTCCCTACAGCCCCAACATGGCACCCTCCAACTACCATATATGCAAGGCCAATGCTATGAGACACTGGAGGATATTTGGCAAGCAGTGTGTCAGTGTCTACGGGCAGCTGGAACGGAATTCTATCGCAAGGGTATTTTCAAACTTGCAGAACGATGGGAAACTAGTGTGCAAAAAAATGGAAACTATGTGGAAAAGTGAAAGAAAGGTCTGTAGATTGAGATGATAGATATACTTAGTTTCACTTACAAATAAAGTTTAAGATTGTGAAAAAAA
The DNA here is from genome assembly GCA_964059195.1 of Ectobius pallidus. NCBI lineage: Eukaryota > Metazoa > Arthropoda > Insecta > Blattodea > Ectobiidae > Ectobius > Ectobius pallidus. The sequence goes on along the minus strand of CAXKWD010000009.1, from coordinate 2,934,281 downwards.
ATGCTGATCACGGCTTTCAGTATACCCCTCGTACCCGTAGGAATCAAGAAAATGCTGTTTCATCAGGTAAAATGTCTGCTCGTTACTGGACACTAAGGATCACTGTGCAGTGATTAATACATCACATGCTGCCATTAAACAGCGTGAAAACAGATTATTTTATACAACATAACTTAACTGTTTGCGAATTGAAATAACAGACATGTACATTGATTAAAAACACAATTTCGATTTGGTGCAAGCCAGTTGGTGTGCTTTTATTCTATTCTGCGGTTAGCTTACCTGAATGAAGTTAACTATTTCTTATATTCACCATTGGTAGCACCATTGGTTAAAACATGGTAACTGGAGTTGATTCATGGTATGCCATGATCTCGCAGCTGTTAGTTTTGTTTTTATACAACAAAGAACGAAACTAATTATTATTTGTATAATCCGTTACATTTTTATTCTTGGAATAGTCTTAATAAATCCAACTCGAGTTGACGAGTTTCATCAGATAAACTCTATCAACAAACTCGTCAACTCTCATGGGATTACCTATGATAACTCCTTCCAAGTACAGGATTTGTGAAGATGTACCACTAAGACACTTTACACGTGAAATATAAAAGGATACAAAGCTCGAAGCCATTGGTTGGTGGATGCACTGATGAAGAAGCAAGTGAGACACCACGATGCCATGCCAACAGGAGAACACTGTGTGAAGTTGGCTGCACTGAGAACAACCCAGTCTTGCAGGAGGGGCAACTGTGCTTGTTGACACGCTCGCTCAAATATCTAGACAACATTGCACAATTAAGATTGGTATGCATATCGAACTGAAGGAAAGCTAAAACACTTTGAAATTATACGAAGTATGTGACTGTTGAAATGTGTTTATAAATGTTTGAGACTCACTTGGAAGACGACGGCTGCCAGGAGCTGAGGATGTGGTTGTTGTGTCGATAGGAATTCTCCAATCACTTTGGTCATTATCTCAGACGGAGGGAAGAAATCAGTAAGCAGGCTCGGAAGCACGCCGCACACCAGCTCCACTTCAAACGGATAGCCTTTCTTGATCCTGCAAATCACATCACAGACAATCCTTTCTTCCATGTAACATTACAGCCTTGGGTCCAGATTAACTTTACAGTTAGTTATATTACATCTTAGATATCTAGAAGTTCTCATTTATTCTACCACTGCTTTCTCTCTCCGCTTTGCTACAGCGTCACCTATGAGACTAGTTCCTATCCAAATGCAGTTCACTACAAAATCCAAAGATTATAAAATAATTGTAACCAGGGACCAGGTTTTGATTACCTAAAACACTTAAAAAAATAAGCTATAAAATGACTGGAAATACACAAAAAATGACTCTGAAACTAAAAAAAGACCCCAAATTGTAAATTGTATGAAAATGCTAGTTTATTTGTCGCATTTGTGTCTATTCTTATAATTAGTTAATTGGTATTATACAGTTGGATGGTTAAATGCAAACAGCAAACACCGTCTTTCTGAATCCAAATTAAAATTATAAGATTAAATGTAAGTAAATGCACTAAAACTCTGTATAATGAAAAAACACAAAAAGAGGAAATAATAACTTTGAATTTTAAAAAGTTACCTAAAAATACGAAATGTGGAAAAAAGACTGTAAAATGGCCAAAAAATAACCCAATAATGACATTGGGGTATTTAGACTTAAAAATAAAAAATGGGGAAAAATGACCCTAAAAATTAACATTTTCATAATCTAGGATTCATGATCAGAATATCTGCACCAGTGGGCAATGTCCAACGTGTACCAGTTAAAATCCGGGCCCTGCTGGTAACCATTCCAGAATTCAATATTTTTCTATAAGGGTCACCCATAAAATAATGCACCATTTTTTTTTCTTCAATTATTTTTCCACGTAATCTCTGTCCCATTGTATGGCCTTCCTCCAGCGAGACACAAGAGCGTGTACCACTTCTGCAACGTGTCAATCACCTCTCCATCATCCTCAAAATGTCTTCCTTGAATGACATCCTTTAATGGCCCAAACAAATGGAAGTCTGAGGAATCTAGGTCAAGGCTGTAGGGTGGCTGGGGTAACACTATCCAACCCTGTTTAGTGATGTGTTCTGAAGTCCTCAAACTTATGTGAGACCGAGCATTATCATGTTCAATCAAACATTCACCTGGGTTGTTATGGTGCCAAAATCACTGGAAGCGCTTGAGTTCACATAAGCTTCAGAATTAATGGTGCTGCCTCTTGGCATCCCATCAATGAGTATGACACCCTCACAGTCTCAAAACTCAGTGATCATGACCTTACCGGCAAAAGCAGTTGCTCTGAATTTATCCTTCTGTGGAGATTGAGGATGACACCATTTCATCAACTGTCATTTTGTTTCGGGCTCAAACTGGTGAACGCAGGTTTCATCACCTGTCACGATCCTGGACAAGAATGCTTCCCCCTCAGCTTCAAAACATTACAGCAACTCAGAAGAAATGTTTTTTCTAAGAGATTTGTGGTCCACTATAAGACAGCGCGGAACCCTTCGTGCACACACTTTTGAGTAATCAAGAGGACAGATGATTGCATCCTCACTTCCTTTGCTGATTGACAGCTTCAGCACCAACTGCCAAGTCGATATGATTGGTTCTCGCAAATGAGCACATCAGCAAGCTGCGTCTTGTCAGGTGTGAAAGCCGTGGATGGGCACCCCAAACGCTGCACATCTTGGAGCTCTGCCGAACCGCCTTCTGATGGCCTCGCCCTCTGTGTCCAGCGACTAACCGTACTTCTGTCGACTACAGATTCTCCAAACGTTTGTGAATGTTCCCAACAATTTCTTTCTCCACAGTGAGAAATTCAATGACGACACACTGCTTGTAATGTACATCACTTACAGAAGCCATTTCGAAACACTGCTGCAGCTACGCTATCTGTCTGAAGGAACGCAAAATTCAAATAACGTATATCTCAAGTTTCGCATTTGTAACATTACTGTAGGCTGAGGAAAAAAATATACGGTGCATTACTTTCTGAGCGACCCTCGTAGATCAAAGAGTCTCATGAGTGAATTTGGCCTCAGACTTACAACACCTATGTGACTTATGTACGTCATCAGTGCAACTAATTAAACAAAACTACAATGCAAGTGATTTGCTACAACAATACAATTCCTTCGAAAGATGAGGATGAAGATGACTGGCAAGTTTCTCAAATAAAAATAAAGTGAAGAGAAGTTGCACAGCTCTGAATACCTTTCAAACAACGCCGAGGTTCTCTCCATGGCCTGGATCAGCAGTTCCGGGTAGTTGTCTTTACCATTCAGTTTATCTTCATGACTTCTCAAGTCATCTTCTCTTTCTGGAATCAAGTACAAATGTGTAATTGCATCCTGAACCACTGTCCCTTACACGTGGCTTTCAAATGCTTTTCTTGAGTACCATTATAGGATTAGATACCCTACTGTTTAGAATTTAAACTTAAAGAATTTTGCTGTATTTTAGTCTGGTTAGAGGAATCTGTTCTGTAATTGACAATCTGCGTTACTTAATTTGTTTAATTTGTAAAGTGCTCAGAAAGGTAATTCCAAGTTGTCTTCCAGACATGACAACAAATCTATTAGAGAACAGAGGTACGATGTTTGTACACATCTCCTCATCAAATTTACACCCTTCATCTGTTTCTTTGTTCTTGAAACATATTGTTGGATCTAGGATTCAGGCTTTAGCTGATCCTATCTTAAAAGCAACATGGACCTCTTCTTAACATTCGTACCTATCTCTGGTTGATGACAAAGGAACTGAAAAGCAAGACAATACTTGGTGTTGCTATCTTCTTTACACATTTTCTGCAAAAAGGAATGACCTTTCTTTCCTCCATTATTTCCAGGAACACCGCTGACACTGGCATAGTTTATATTTAATTTCAATATAGACTAACTCACCTGTGTACATACAAGACAGAAGCAACTGTAGAGCTGGAATAGCCATGGCTGGATTTGGATGTCGCATTCTCTCTACTGCCAGTTTGGTTACCTGTTCCGCTACCTTTCCACCCACAGAACCCATCACGACGAGCCGCTCCAACCCCTGCAACAACCCAAGTTATTACACTACCTGTGCTGGGTAACAAGAGACATCTTGGTCTCAAGGTGGAACGGTTGGACAATGAGGAACACTTGTTGCAGAGATGAAATTTCTCTGTGCAGGAAGAAATTCAATACGCCAAATAACGAAACACACGCTATTCAGTATGCAGCATCTAAACTAATAGGTAAAATCCCATAGGCATGGACCCACTTTCTAGAACCGAGATTCTCTTCATAAAAACACTTATATCATACGAATTTTGTTACAGATAGATGTGTGGAGAGAAGACATTGTCTTGGCGAATGATTTGGTCCAACCCACCCACCCTAATTGATACACTTTCTTTTACGAGGGCTGTTAAGAAATGATTACAAAAACATTGACGAAGAATGCTTTGCAAAAAATGTGGAAGGGTAAAATAGGGTAAAAACCCATAGGCGCGGACCCATTTTTTAGAACAGAGATTCTCTTCATCACACGAATTTTGTTCTAGACAGATGTGTGGAGAGGAGATGTTGTCTTGGCGAATGATTTGGTCCGACCCACCCGCCCTAATTGATACACTTTATTTTATATCACAATCTAGCGAAAACTTCCTTGTTCTCCAACATTTTTCTGTCCTCGTCCTCGTGATTGGACGTTGGAGGTGTGACGTCATATCGCTAAACGAGATGACTGTGGGTGAACAGTCTGACAAACCTACAAAGGTACAAGCCACTAGCTGCTCGTAAGAAATGGTGGTTGTGACTTAACTAACATAAACGTTCCTAACCTAACAAAACAGCGGAGCTTGGCTGGTGCGCGGCATAAAATCGTCTGCTGTCACTATATACAAGAACACTTGGTCACACTGCCTCCCTTATAAACAAAAAACATCACACAGTTCCTGGAAATGTGAATATCACGTAATAATTAAAATAATATTACCCTAACCTATCACAGACTTAGAATCAATCTGTCACCACTTCCAAACCTTTCCCAAAGGCTGTTGCATTTGTTTGTAATAATTTCCTATTAAGACACAGCGTACCATTACCTGCACAAGAGCAAGCTGTACTCCGGGAGAGAGGTTATGTGCAGTGACTAGAGACAGCGCCAACTGCAGTACAGCCGGTGCCACTTCTATGTCCACCATTTTCTCCTCCATGTTCTCTAGCAGATAGAATACAAGTCCCCACATCACCAACTGGTGCTCTTCGCTCCTGCTGCCCGGCCTGAAACATAACATCTGGTAGCGAGCGGTTCCTCATAGCTGTAAAGTAAGGTTTGTATCTTCAAAATTTGCCATATTTGGTCCTTAATTTCGCTGTCTTCTTATATGTGTAAAGTAAGGTGAATGTGTTTTGTTTGTGATCTGTTAGACCAAACCCAATCAATCATGTAAGTTTGAGTGATATGATTTTAAACTGAGGGTTTTCCTTCATTGTTTTCAGTTGGAGTGAACAGATACAGGCGTAACCTGAATGTGATGAGGTACTGCCAAACTATTTGTAATAGAATTTACTCTTATACAATTCAACGGCCCTAAATAGCGTGCTCACTCCCTCGCCCACTTCGTGAAACATCGGTTATACTCGGTGATGTTCGTCTCTCGTAGTGTAAGCTTTCACGAGGACAAAATTAGGAAAACCGTTTCTTTATTATATAAGGCCTAAGTGAAATGAACACAATGAACAAATATTCTAATTTTATTTTTACTTATAATTTTCATAGCTCTGAACCACAAACATATTATGTGAAAATTTCTTAAAAATCCTGGATTCAATTAATAATGGCAGGCAAAGCCGCAGGCAACAGTTATAATATATTGATAGTTTAAGCCTGGAAGTATCGCAGACAATAAAAATCCAAACAAACCAATCCTTCCCTTGAAAAATTATATAATTTCTGAAAATTACACTGAATTTATCAAATAAAATTCACATCATATTCATCTGTCAACAAACAGTTGAGAAACAGTTGATACGTATTATCCACCGCCGTCTCGATAATTACACACGAGTAATACAGTCTAGAAGGCAGTGGTTCACAGCTAGCTTTGGAACTGCATAATCGAATCTGAGATCGTTTTCCTAGGCAGCGCTTTCTAATCGTGGAATGTACTCTAAAGCCGGAATTCGAACTTTAATCTCATCTTAAGTTGAGTTTCTGACGTAAACAAGTTGGACTTATGACATAGTTACTTTATAAAGTCAGACTTGACAAAGTTGAGCTTATTGCAAATCATAGTCACTAAAGTACGACATATTTGTCGAAATCAGTCATACTTTATCAAGTCAAGGCTTATTTCAGTTTAAGCCAGTACCATGGACAGTTATTTTGAGGATTGGGGCAAAGTATTAGAAGAAAATTCTGCCCCAAAGCGTTATTTGCAAAACATGATGAATCTATTCAAATTCTACAGTGACAATGAATTTAAAAAGAGATTTTGTTTCAGGAAGACACAATTTTGGAAATATCAATCGCCTATCTTTCATCAGTATTTCTCTCTGGGGCCTGTTTCACGAAGTGACGGGACTTGTCATGACAAGCGAATACACCCGTCGGACCGAGAAAATTGACGAGTTTGGGTTTCACGAAGTGACGAGTGACAAGTGTTAGCGGACAAGCGAACGGAAGCAATGCAACGGGTGAATTTCAGCCGTCCGACAAGCGTTTTGTTTCACGAAGCGACTAGTGGTGCCATTTACTTGTCATTTCGTCGAGAATTGCGACCCACGTAGTCACAGCCGTCACAATTCTGTAATGCATTGTTGTAGCGCAGTAGCCTATATGTTTATACATTAAGTTAGTTGCACGCTTATAATCATGTGGTCAGTGATTCGGAGACGTTTTTTTCAGAACGAGAGTGAATTATCGACAATTGGAGGGTAGTTACCGATATAATTAAAGATTCAGAATAACTTTCGAGAAGATGGAACAACTAATTAGGCATACTATTCTTGGACGATCTCTGCACTGAGAAACCCATAGAAGTCAGTCTTTAAGTGTGAAGCAAATTCTTGAGGTAGCATTTTCATTGGCTAGGTACAGGAGGACATTATCATTCCGTAGCGGATATGCATGGATTATCGAAAGCTAGTGTATGCCTTGCAGTGCAGTGCATGACGTAGTTGCTTCTGTTAACAGAATAATATTGCCCCAGTGGGTCAGCTGGGCTATTGATAAAATGATAGAAGTTGTAGGGAAATTTCATGATTTCGGAGAATGCCATAAGTATGTGGCTGTGTAGATGGGACTCTTATTAAAATAGACGCTTCAAGTGAAAATGAACATTATTTTGTAGATCGGAAAGGAGATCACTCTGTGAATGTAATGGTGGTATGTGGCCCTGAAAAAAATGGACGTGATTTAGACATTTATTTTAAGTTATAAATAAATTGAACAAATTGTAATCACAGTAAAATGTACCACACATTTACTCAATAAAATGTGTAACATTATTGCAACTATTGTAATTGTAATATTAATGAAAATTAAAAATAAAAATAATAATAATAATAATATTAATAACTATTGAGTTAAGCACTTTTATGGCAAAAAATTCTTGGTAAACAAATCATTTAAATTTAGATAATTTTTTTCTCTCGACAGTGCCTAAATATTTTATTGAACTTTCCTGAGCACAGTAGGCTAAGTCATTACATTAATAAGAAACGTAGTTTAGGGAATAAATATGGCTACATCTTTATGAATAGTATTCATTCACGTACCGATACAAATTGAAAAAACTGTTATTGACTTATGAACATACTATTAACACTTAGCATTGTTCGTTTCCTCCAGTTACACCATAAAGTGTCCCTGACATACTGCCAACTTTTCCCGGATATCAACTCTAGGGATGCAGAAAGTGCAGAAACTTTTCACATTTTTCTTTTTCAGTTAACTCACTCGAAAATAGACCAAAAGAATAGACTTTTCTTCCCTGATTTTCTGGAGCACTGCAATCTTCTTCTCATAGTGGTAGCCATCTTACTTGTCAAACCGTCGCGCAAGATCTAGCGAGTGACGGGTGCGTCAAAAATGTTAGTGAAACAGAAACTCTGACCCCTTGTCAGCTAAACCGACAACACCCGTCAACCCGTCACTTGTCGCACCCGTCGCTTCGTGAAATAGGCCCCTGGTGGCATTTCATATCGACCCAAAGATTCCGAAACTGTTTTGAATCTCTCAAGAACAATAATTAGTATCGAAATAAATACATAAGCCTACCGATATTAATTCTGAACAATGCCCAAGCTAATATATGCACAGAATATTGTAAAGAAACTATTGATCAGCTTACTTACACGCTGCATAATATGACTGGATGAACCGAATTCTTTGTTTACAATGCACAGCGCCGTCTGTATTTTCATATCATGACAGCGAAATGCGTACTCAGACTGCTTTGATTTACATAAAATCTGAAAAGATCTTAAACACGATTAGCTAATTCAATTGTTATGGCAGTGAACATGCGATTTTTTATATTAATGAGTTTGACTTTAATATGTGGAACAAGTAGAGTTTTATGAAGTCAGACTTAACAAAACTTTAAAGAAGACTATGAATACGAAAACATATAAGTCGACTTGTCCAATAAGCTCAGCTTTATAAAGTCGGTTCTGAAGTCGCTGACTATGAATACCGGCTCAAGATCCTTAAAACAAGCGAGTTGAGGAGGGGAGTCTTGATATGTCATGTACAAGTCAGCGACATCTATGAACTACTCTATGCACATTGTATGATCAGTTCTCAACAAGCTCTTAGCTATGTGTGTAGCATTGGCAATCAAAGGTTCATGGATCGAATCCTGACCTAGGCAAAATAGAAATACTACTTACCCACTACTTATGTCGATGTGTTTCTGCACGTATTCTATAGCGATGGGCTGGAAGTGGAAGATCTCGTCCGTTTTGGTGGCTTGCAGCAGATACAGCACTCCGTGCAAACCTGCGTTTCTGGCTGGCAGGTACACTGACCTCAGGCTGTTTTCTATCATTTTTCGCACTCTTTCATAGACTTCCGAGTCCTGCAAATAAAAAGATCTATTTTTATTTTACTGCACATGCACCATCTATCCCTCTACACGTTACTCAAGGGCATCAGTAGCCTATGGCCTTGTCAAATTAGAAGTATACTAATTAATATATTTCATTTTCTCCAGTTAAAGGTTATAATATTAAATATTTTAATAAAGTTCCGCCTTAACATACAACTTATCTGGATCCACTCAAAAACAGCATTTATAAGTCAGACACAAATAAAATATTGTTGTTAACAGGGTTAAGTGAAACACAAAAAGTCATAAACAACAAGAAAGCACATGTAAATGCCTGAAAGAATATTTGAGAAAATAATAGCATCTAAAGGAAACAGTACTTACAGGTCCGAGGACAGCGGCTGCTTTGCAGGCTCCGAGCACCAGGTACTGATGGAGTATCTCATCTTCCACAGGGTGGTGCTTTCCCAGTTCCAGGAAAGTAGACAACATCCACTGGAACTGAGCTTTCTCGGTGAAAAGGTCTGATATCACCAAAATAGATCTCACCGCCTCACTTGTTAGCTGTAGAGGCGTCCCAGACTGCAACAAAAATACAGTGAACGCCACTTAATGTAATGTTATCACTTTTATGAAGTCCTGTATGGATTATGAAATGAAATGAAATGCTTTATTGTTCATAATATGTACAAAACATACATGAAACAGTGTCAATGTTTATAAAATAATACAAACCATACAATTAGTGTTACACAGAAAATAAAATACAGAATATATAATAGCCAATAGTATTTCTTCATTGTTTTGTGTGCTAAGTAGCTCATATTTGTTGCTTAACGCTGGGAAGTCATTCTGGTGTTTTAGGTCGAGTCTAGGCCTACAAGTATTTCTCACTTTAGTTGTTTCCCATCATCCTTCAGGAATAGTTGGTCGCGTAGTATCAGCTAATTTAGGAATGGCTTGACTACTTATACTATCCATCTGTTCCTTTAGTCTTCTATTTTCTTCGGCCAACATTTTCATGTCGATCTGCAGCAAATTATTTCCATCAATGATTTTTCACTATTTTCCATTTGCTTTGCCTGTTCACTAACACTACTTGATACATCCGTTTTGTTCAGTACACTCTTGTGACTCGTCCACTCAACATTTTCACTAGGTATGTCCTTCTCTTTAAGTCCTGCACATCTGAAGTGTACCCATCTGTCACAAGTTTCACAAAGTATACAATTTTTTACTGTTCTATTACATTTATTACACTTGTTGTCCGTTATAATTGTAGTTTTATCAGGTAACAAATACACTTCTTCCCGACATCAAAGAAATTACTTAAGTCTGTGCTAGCCATCGTTCTAAAAGTGAGGTTAAGTTGTCACGGAGCGAGTAGCTAGACACGTCCGCTCCCTTCAGCGGTCTGTAAGATCACAAACGTCAGGTTTCTCTTCTGTAGATCCCATACTGTGTTTAGATTACTTTAATTCTCCAGGAACAGGTTTTTACACTCTTTCCAATGATGTAGTCTACAAAGGCTTTGACCTTCAGAAGAGAACATTTTTGTGTGTGAAACAGATTGCCATTCTGTCTCGTTTCTATGGAATTTATATGTATCATAGTCACTATAGCAGTGTGTTTGCAAGATATTTGTTGGTGGAAAAGGTAAATAATTATTATTATTAGAGCATTTAGAACAGTGAATTGTTACCTAGATGATAGTGACAGTGATTTATCTGATAGCAGCAGTGACAAAGTGTACAATTTGGATTTTTTTAACTTCAAGAAATAAAAATATGAATTGCATGAAATTTACTATAAAAACATTGAAAAATTGGATGTATAGTACTGCTTTATTTTTTTGCTTCTGTTGTGACCAAAAATTTAAAAATCCGAATTGTAGGTGTTTTTATACACAAACCAATGATTCATCAAAAAAATATTCAAACATTTTCCTTTGCAAATGTAGGAGGAGATTCATCTTGAAAAAGCCTTATTGTTTTAAATAAAAAATGAATAACTTGAAAAGTAGTGGTCCCACACGAATGAAACTTATTACTTATATTGTAGGACATAGTTCTGCCAAAAATGAGGTTCCTGCTGCAATAATTGTGGAAATTAGAAGGTTTTCAGGGTAGCCTTTTTTCCTTGTTTCTCATTTTCTTGAAGGCAAAATATGGCATACGCAGGGGATGTTAAAATTGCCACATTCGGCCTACAAGAAGTAGACAAATATTAATTAGGAATAAATCAGATACTGGGACACATATACAGCAATAAATATTTTACAAAATGACTGAGTTATTACCTGAGGCAGTGTCCACTGCGAGTACTGATCAAGCAGGAAGTGCAAGCAGGAATGTAAGTCCAGTCCGCTAGCAATCAGGCGCTGTTTGTGCTCCAAACACACTCCCGACGCTGCAACACAACACAACAAGGTCCTGTGTGATGTAACATAACAACAATCAGAGTTGTTCCCATTTATAATTTACTAGACTGGATTTTGCGTTTTGCATGTATTCAAAATTAAATTATAGAGTACTTTTGAATTTCATGCTGTAAGTCCTTATGTAGGTATCTAGAGCTTGAATGGAAGAATGACTTATCGCACTCAAACTATAACATCAGAAAATGCTAAATGTGGCTTATATTACTTATACGGACTAAGAATTTTGCAACCCAATGCTTCTACACACCATGCCTGGTGCGGGTTGAAGTAAGAAGAAACAAAAATTCTGGTAACATAACACTTTAGCCTACTGTCATTAAGGAATATTTTATTTCCCACTTTCATTAAAATCGAAAGAAAATCAATATCACTTTCACATACTATAGCCCAAAAATCTGAGATGCAATAATTTACTGTGCATATATATGACTAAATCAAGAATAAAATTTAAAAACGAAAGATAAAAGAATGATTACCAGTGGATGCAGTATCTTAACATGACGTTTCGACCCTCTCCTTCGGGTCTTCATCAGATGACTGAGCAGGACTTGGAAACGAAGACGCCTCACCACCCCTCCACTGGAGTGCGTTGTTACCCATGAAGCTCGTGTTCCTACCATGTTTACAAATCCATTCCCAGGGCACACCATATTCACGCTGTTCGACCTCACATGTAGGGGGCGGTGGAAATTTAAAACTCCATTTCCCTTTTACAGATCTGATTAAAGCCAACCAGTCCTCTCCAATATCCCCTTCATATCTATTCATACACAAATTCTTATTACCAATGATGTTCCATGCTTCGAACACTTTCCTCACCGTTTCATCCCTCTCCACCCGCAACAGTTCCACATCCCCAATTTTATGTTTTGTTTCAATCATATGTTGGGCCAGTCCCGTAGATGCTCTCCCATATTTAATGTCCCTTAGGTGTATATAGAAAGAAGAATAAGGGGGACCTATACATTCACAAATGTTCGGCACATTATTATGGAACGAAGAACAATGTGTGGCGTAATATGGTGCATAGGGCTGTCAAGTTGTGTAACAACATTGAGGATTTGGAATGTGAGAGGGGGGAGATAATAAGGATTGCAAACAAGAATGGCTTTGGGGAAAGGAAGATCCAGGGAATTTGGGACGATATCAAGAATAAAAGTAAAAGGGGCACTCAAGAGAAAGGAAAAAGTAATGTTTCCCCGGAAAGGAGGTATGTTGGGATCCCGTTTGTACCAGGGGTTAGTGAGAACGTTGGCAAAATCTTTCGAAAGTATGATTTGACCCCCGCGTATAGGACAAAAAAGACAATTGAAAAAATGTTTTCTCAGTACAAGCGGTTGGGTAAACAGAAAGATAGATTGGACCTACCTGGTGTCTACTCCGTAAAATGTGAAAATTGTGAGAAAGTTTATGTGGGAGAAACGGGAAGGAGCGTGAAGATAAGGTTAAAAGAACATGAGAGGGACATTAAATATGGGAGAGCATCTACGGGACTGGCCCAACATATGATTGAAACAAAACATAAAATTGGGGATGTGGAACTGTTGCGGGTGGAGAGGGATGAAACGGTGAGGAAAGTGTTCGAAGCATGGAACATCATTGGTAATAAGAATTTGTGTATGAATAGATATGAAGGGGATATTGGAGAGGACTGGTTGGCTTTAATCAGATCTGTAAAAGAGAAATGGAGTTTTAAATTTCCACCGCCCCCTACATGTGAGGTCGAACAGCGTGAATATGGTGTGCCCTGGGAATGGATTTGTAAACATGGTAGGAACACGAGCTTCATGGGTAACAACGCACTCCAGTGGAGGGGTGGTGAGGCGTCTTCGTTTCCAAGTCCTGCTCAGTCATCTGATGAAGACCCGAAGGAGAGGGTCGAAACGTCATGTTAAGATACTGCATCCACTGGTAATCATTCTTTTATCTTTCGTTTTTAAATTTTATTCTTGTGACGTACAGTGGAAAACCGGACCATTATGCATAGTATATGACTAAATATGTTCCATACTATTTTTGTCTCTGTTTACATGCTTGGCTTCCAATAAACATCCCTATTTCTCAACTTATACAAAGCCTATGGCAATGAATAATGTGTCAGTGGACAGAATTTTTACAGATATAGCATACTCGCTCGCTACCCATCGTTGGCACAAACTCAGGCTGAGACAACTAAAAACGCTCTCCCAAAAATACCATTTTATTTTATTTTATTTTATTTGTTAGTTTAGTGTAGTCATTAGTGACAGTTACACCACAGCCTCCGTCAATTGTCATATTGCCATTCCCCACATACAGCATTTTGATATGATCACCTTTCGAATCAGGTTAAATAAGTGTCACTACCCTGAAACCTATTGAAAAAAACCTGAAATACAAGAAGATTACTTTCCACCCTTGGGCCGACAATAAATTCAGAAAAGTGTTAAAAAAATATGGCATCACCACAGCACCCGTGAACAGTTATTCCCTAAAAAACTTGTTGAAATCTACAAATTTGGAGAATCCACATCATAGTAAAAAGTCGGGCATATACCAGTTTAATTGTAATGATTGCGAAAAAGTCTATGTGGGGAAAAACCAAAGGAAACTGGAAGTTAGAACTAAAGAACACCTAAGACACATCAAATTTAGAAATACAGACAAATCAGCAGTAGCCGCACACTTTTGGAACGATCGACATGAAATTATCAGAGAACCAGAATTATTAAAATGTGTCCAAGGCCACAGGGAGCTTTCTATTTGGCAAAGAATTTTCATACACAAAAGGGGGGACCGGTTGATGAACTTCGACATCCCAACCAATGATGACCTCATCTTGAGATTTATTCCACGTCCACGAGAGGGCAGCACGGCAATGTAAGTATGACTGTTGAAAATGGTTGCAAAGGCACCGAAACATGTACAGGTAAAACTATACCAGAAGTGAAGTCTAGTGTAAAAGTTTCAACTCATATATAATTATTAAGAAAAATGTATTTCAAACTTTCTCCACCCTAACCATGGACCTTCCTATTCTCTCACTTGTAGTTCTGTGTGGCCACTTTGCCAGTGTGTGCATTCAGTTGAAACCGAGTTAAAAATTTCTGTCCAGGCGGAATTTAAAAAATGTGGTAAAATGTCCGGGTTTTACTGACAGGTACCGTTAGTAGACAATAATAGATCAATGACTTTTTAAGTTTAATTTTTTTATGTGTGGCAACACTGAGTCTTGCGCGCGAACGTGTTGTGTTCTCAAACTTGGTGAGACCCGCTAGGTGGCAGTGCTGTGACTACATAGCTTCATTCCGACTTCCGCTATTTCCTATGTGTTGTATGCTGTGAGGCTTTGTTTGTACTCATGTGCGACAAAATGCTGAAAAGGAAATGTAAATTTTCTGTTGAATTACAGAAGAAATATATTTGTTTTAGAAGGAGTAGAGACGATTTTGAAGTTGAATGCATGATTTGTAAACCGTGTACATTTGTCTCTGTAGCAAATAAAGGACTCGACCTGCAATTGCAAATGAACTCGGAAAAACATAAAAAGGCAATGTAAAAAAGATTTCATGAACACAAGTTGAGTGAAATTTATTTGCTGCAATTGCAATCTCTCATGAGTATGTTCCACTCATATTTTGCAGCTTAAAAGAGAAAGCAATTCAGTTCCAGAGGTCCTGAAAGTCCCGCTTTGTGTTAAGAAAATGCTCACTGAACGTAAAAACAACTACTTCGTACCCCTAGAAGAAAAGTGTCTTGATGCAGAGTTCGGCAAATTTTCTGCAGAACTATATAACTTCCAATTGGAAATAACTTTTCCAATTTCGTCACACAATGCAAATGTGGAACGGATTTTCTCTTTTATGCAAAGTCAGTGGAGCAAAGAGAGAGGGAACTTATCTTTTCCATCTGTGCTTCCATGGTTCAAATCCCGAAACCAGCCAATTTCACTTTTTTTTTTTTTTTGTATTTCTATGTGAGTGTGCGATTGTCATCATATTATTTTTTAATTTTTTTTTTAAATATTGGAAATAACAGATGTAGCGAAAGTCACGGATAAAACACTTGTAACAGAAATATTTGAATTAACTGCAACAGATGAGAGTAACAGTAACGGGACAGATTAACAGGAGCAGGTGAGAATAATGTAACGGGTGTAACTCACAACACGTTACTCTATTCCAGACCAGTTACATTTGCTCGACACCAACAAATTTCTCAACACAAATAATAATAATAATAATAATAATAATAATAATTAAAAGCTTTAAGCTCCATCCACAGTGTGCAGTCGGTAGTCGAAGTATAACATGTGGTGAGTAATGGATGCCATTCACAATGTGCAGTTGCAGTTGACAGCAGGCAATCGGCAGTAGGTAGTCAGTAGTCGGCAGTCGAGAAATTCATCTTTGACTACCGACTGCACGACTGCAAGTAACATATTGCGAGATTGAAGATGATTTACTAGTGCAAATAATCATATTAGCATACTAAGAGAAAGCAAGATGTACAGTGAGTCCCACTCAAGAGTTGGCCAATGATGCGGGTTTCTGTGATGCGGCGGGCACAGCTCCAACTCCCGAGTGATCTGGTGAAATATCTACGCTAATAAAGCCGCGATCGGTGTAATGATTCAGATTCTCAGAAATACAGTTACAATTACCTACAATGAAAATAACCATGTACCTCATCAGAAGAGATGTTGGAAATGTTCTCCTCTTGCATCCACACAACACTGGGACCTTTTTTTTAGAAAATTTTCTTTCACGCGCATAATTTCAGCTTCTCAGATAGAGTTAATTTCTCTTCTAATGTTCTAATGTGTGGGGAATTGACCTATGTACTTTATTTTTCAAGTTCCCCATAAATAATAGTCAGATTGGCTATCGTTAGAAGAACTTAAAGACAGTATCACAAGAGAAATTAACCCTATCTTGGAAGCTGAACTTATGTGCGTTAAAGAAAATTTCCTAAAAAGATGCTAGTATTGTGTGGATGCAATAGGAGTAGATTTCCAACATCTCTTGTGATGAGGTACATGGTTATTTTTGTTGTAACTTTAACTGTAAATGTGAGAACCTGAATCATTACACCGATCGCGGCTTTATTAGCGTAGATATTCACCCGATCGCCCAAGGAGTTGGAGCTGTCTCCACCGCGACGCAGAAACCTGCGTCATTGGCCAACTCTTGCGTGGGATTCACTGTATTTATTGCATATATTATGCAATTATAAAGCGATTCCTCCACATTTTTTATATTGTAAAATGTTTCCCTAAACTAAATGTCGACTGCATATTGTGGAAGGCTAGTCTGCTGCTCCCAAGCAGCCGACTGCACATTGTGGATAAAGCTTTAGGGTTACTTTCAGTCCTTGCTAAGGTCAGACAGTGAGATTTTGCCGTTGGAGCACTTGGTAGCATGAGATCGTTCACAAATCTTGTCACATATCACACATATGCACGTTTGGTCAGGCTCATGAAATTTCTTATTTTTACACAGTTTGTGACGAAACCCGTGACTACGTGTATTAGGTCCTGGTTTTCTTTGGTCTAATTTCTGTCTGCTTAGAACTCCTCTTCTATGAGCCTTTGCTTCTCCATCGCTTTATTGTAAGGTCCTGTGGATGCAAGAAGTCTTCCAGGAAAAATGTTTCCATTGCCAGTTCATAAGCCAGCCTCGATGCTCATAGCACATTTTAAAAAACGGGCTTTCACCTTTTCTATCCTTTCTAGATCAGTGACAGTTAGCCTTTCCCAAATCAGGTCTATTCCATAGGTGATAATAGGCACTATTGTTGAGTCAAATAGTAGCAGTACTGTATGCAGAGATAAACGAGCTAGGTTCTTGATACTATATATAGCTTTAGTGGCTGCCGCTGTTCTTTCTTGTATATGTTAGCCAAATAATAAGGTTGTCTGCATGGTTAAACCTAAATATTTAACTTCATTTACCACATTTAGAGGCATATCTCCAATTTTCATAGGTTCTTCTGCTGCCAATCTTCCCCCTCTCCGAAATGTTATCTGGACAGTTTTTTCTGGGTTTATGTGTAATTTATTTTCTTTAACCCAATTCTTCAGCTTGTACTTCTTCTCTGTTCTTGCTTCCCAGCATCATATCATCCGCATACTTGACGAGAGTATCTGAGTTATATTTGCTACAAACAGAATAAATAAGATGGGGCTCATTGGGTCACCCTGCTCGACTCCATTGGTTTGAACAATCATCGTCTATTTCAACTTCATTGAATTTTAGTATATTTTCGATTAGTCTAAATCCATATGTATGTGAATCTCCAATCATACATTTATTTGATGATTAAACCCACATGTCTTTGGAGCAGTACCAACCTGACAGCTAGTAACACACTGCATTTACACAATTTAGAATGGAAGAGGTCGGGAAAACAATAGGAACTTCCCCAATGATAAGTTATATTAAAGACATCATCAACGAAACAAGCATTAGTGGAAATATTAGGTTATACCTATATAAAGGTAGCAAACGGGAAATTTCATTAAGTTAGCATACCTCATGCTTACGGTAGGTTAGTGCAGACAACATCCAACAGGGGCAGACACCAGACATCCGGTAACTCAAGCAAAGAGATTGTAAAGCCAGAAGGGAAACCGAAAAAAAGACAGAACTCAAATGAAGATATCTGGAACGAATCAGACAGGAGAAGCTAACAATAAGGAAACAGACAAATGTGGGATATGTGAAAAGCAAGTAAAGGACGGCAGCTGCGGGAAGTGGCACCACGGGTGTAACATCAGGAGAATTTGACATCTTAAGACGCAGAACCTGTAAACTGCTCTGGTTATGCAAATGCTGCAAACGGAAGTTGAAGAAGGAATCTGATCCTAAAAAGAAGGAAGACTTAACCACGAAAGTAGATGCCATCATCGATTTCCTAGAGAATCAACTAGGATCAAAGATAGAAGAACAAATAAAAAAGACCATACACACAGAGAGATCGCCATCAATCCCTCGACAACTAGAAATGACAGATGAAGAGACCAGCCTAATCGGGGAGTACCCACCTCTATTGGTGTCGGAAAGAAAGGCGATCCATGATGCCCAGGCTCAAGAAAGAAACGATGAGACAGAAAGGGAGGAGTCGGATCCCACACCATGGAGCCAAGTCTTGGCCAGGGGAAGAAGACCGCAGCAGAAAGCAACAAGACCTCCAGTAATCATCGGAACAAATTCAGACGGAATCGGACTACAAGCAGCAGACAAGATAGCATGGCTATATATCGGAAGACTAAAACCAAGTACCACAACGGAAACGGTGACCAGGTTCCTGAATAGGAACGGAATAGAAGGAGAAATTGTGCATGAGGGAAACAATAGAGCGTTCACGGTTGGAATCCCATTCGAGAAACTGACAACTACAGAGAACCCAGGCTTCTGGCCTAGTGGAGTACTGGTGAGAAGGTACAGGATGGAGCATCCCTTGATTAGAAAGGAGCAGGAGTCAACAGTTAGCAGTAACAAAGAAGAAACGATTAGGATGTTGCTATGGAATACAGAAGACTCGGAAGCGCATTAAAAGAAGTACCATATAGAATACTTGACCAGTATGATATAGTTTTACTGACTGAGACGATGATCACAAAAGAATGGGAGGGAGAGAATACATATACATTTAACTCACTGGCGAAGCAGGGACCACGAGGTAGACCGAAAGGAGGTATCTCATGCATTATAAAAGCTAACATGGTGCCAATCAAGATGCTTCTTAGTACAGACAATCTATTAATGGTAAAAGCAAGGCTTTGCGTGATTGTGGGAGTATATTTCCAACTGGAAATGACAGATGGAGAAATTATTTAGAGGAAGTAGCCACGGCGTTAAGCAAGACTGAGCAAGACGACCCACTGATTTTGGCCAGAGACTTCAACTGCCGGACTGATAAACCTTGTCATAAGACAAGAAAGGTCTTACAATTCCTAGAGGAAGAGGGATTGACTCTGGTAAATGAACTAGGACAAATCACCTATCTATGCCACAATGGGTTCAGCGCGATAGACCTCGTATTCACAAATAAAAGGAACATCGAACCAACCCTACAAAGAACTTTAAGGGACGCAACCAGGAAGCACCTACCTGTGGAAACAATTTTCCACCCTGCCATGGGAGAAAAACAGGAGGGCACAACAGTCGAGAGGATATCAAGAAAAATAGACTCAACCTTGCTAACAGCAAAAGATAACAAAGAGATAATAAAGAGGCTATCAACCTGTGAACACGATGGAACAGCTTACACTGAATGTGACAATATCTATTCAGACCACCAAGAGGAAGCCTAAACCTTGGTTTAATCAAGAATGTTTCAACTTACAAAGAAAAACCCTGGAGGCACTCTATAATGTAATGAAGGAACCTTCACAAACTCTACTGGGATATTATAGCGATATGAGAAGACAATATAAGTCGCTAATAAAAGTAACAAAGAAATCCTTTCAAGACGAAGAAGAAAGAAAGATGATAAAAGAGGCAGAGTCAAATCCATACAAGATTCTCCACCCCAGAGACCAAGGTATCCGAGAAGTATTATGATAGAATTGTGGGAGAAACACCTATCTGCAGTAATAGGGAAACACGACCAGAGCTTCTTCCAGCAGTAGATCCACATGTCGTGGGACCCCACCTTTTTTACAAAAGAAGAAGTGGCGGCAGCCATCAAACATACCAAAGACAACAAAGCATGCGGCCCATATACAATGAGTACCTGAAGGGTGCACTCCCAACATTGAAGGAAGGAATCACCAGCATCTTGAACGAATGCTTAAGCCGAGGAACTATACCGGATGAATGGACGAAATCTACAGTAAAAATGTTATATAAAGAGAAAGGAGGTACCAGTGACTTACATATAGAGGGGTAGCTTTGGAATGCACAATTTTGAAAATACTGTCAAATTTAGTGTGTCAAAGACTAATGGCATTAATTGAAGAAAGGATTCCAGAAGAGCAGTTCGAATTTCGGAAAGGGTGCTCAACAATACAGGCCATCCAGTGCATACAGAAAGAGATTGAAACAGCTCTGGCATCACGGTAAACTATATGCGGTCTTTGTCGACTTCACAAAGACCTTTGACACAATTAATAGGAAAATACTAATAGACAAATTAGAAATGCTGATAGCGAAAGAGAATTATTTGGCAAGATTGATTAGAAATATTCTGAGCAGTAACTATGTGGAAGTAAGTGATGACATCTCAAAATCAAATCCGATACAACAGTCGAACGGAGCTCTCCAAGGAGATCCACTGAGTCCCATTCTGTTTACCATTGCAACAGCAGATGTCACAGAAACAATACCAAAGGACAGAGTCAGGCTGTACTTATATGCAGACGATATGGCGATAGTGTCTTCGAGCCAAGCAGATCTTCATATGGCATTTGACAGAATGATAAGGTGGGCCGAAGAAAATTAACTAAACTTAAACGAGAAGAAGACAGTTGCAATGATGTTTAGGAGGGGAGGAAAGCAAGGGGCTTAATATATAAGAACAAACCTTTGCAAACAGTGCACCATTTCAAGTACTTGGGGGGTCACACTCCAAACAACAGGTAATGTCTTCACGATTCATGTTCAGGATAGAGTGAATGCTGAAGTGAAAGCAATGAGTGACATCAGCCAAATTCGGAAAATATCCCTGGAAATGGCAAAGAAACTATTCGAGCTGAAGATCGCACCAGTAGTGACTTATGGGCTGGAGATTATATGGACCCACTTGAAATGCAAACAGCTAGAATTAAAGCCACCTTTCTAAAGAGAGCCCTTTGTGTGTCCAAGTATAAACCATTGCGATTAGTATATGTAATGGCAAGGGAGAACTTTTTCATTGAGGATTTGAGACTTAAAATGCTATTACCTTCTACAGCAGGATATGAAGAACCGAGAGGAAGAAGAGAGAAGAGATATGGCCAGAGTTTTTCTCCACTGAAGTGATGACATCACACGAATGCATGCAGGGATCTTACGAGCTAAGGCACACAGTGACAAGGTTTTCAGTGCATGGCTTTCACCACAGGATTTGTAAAGATAAGAGGTTCCACCAACCAGGATCCCAATGTGTGTGCGAACTTTGTGATGGACAGTGCAACAGATATCATGCTTTGTACTGCAAAGGCAGACGAGTCTCTCTGACTCAGTTCTGCAGTGAGGACTAACATATATATGCTTGCACATTGTGCGCTATTTTACTTTCATTCATCTCTACATATATAAAAGACTTTGACCTGACTGACTGACTTAATGACAGAGAATCAACGTAGATCCTAAGCTATAACAGGTAGAGACTTGGAATCTTGACAGTACCTTTGTTTCATAATCTAAGGATTTTGAAAAATTTTGATTTTAAATGCCAAAAATCAAATGTTTTTTAGAATACCTAATCCCTTTTTACACAGAATTATCAAATCCAAATTATTATGGTTCACATGGCAACATATTGTTGCCAGTGGTCTCAGATGGGTTTGGAAATAAATGAAACGGAACTTTAACAAATTACAGAAGCTATCAATATAATTCATGTTTTAAATAAATATTAAAAAATGAAATCCACGTAAATAATGCAGTCACATAACTTTCTCTACCCTGGACATAGAGAAAACAATACGAGGTATGGTAATGTGTATATTATTATGTCACAGGTTTTGGAGGAAAGAAGTATGTAAGTGCATTTCTGTTTAATTTCATCCCCAAACGGTTTTATGGTAACATGAGAGTGAGAAATAACAATTTTATGTTACCGGAATTTCTGTTTCTTCTTATTTGAACCCCTACCAGGCCTGCTGTGTACAAGCGATGGGATGCAAAATTCTACATCTTCTAAGAGCCATAAAAAACTATATCAAGCGTTTTCTGAGGGAATAGTGTGAGTGTGATAAGTCGTTCTTCCTATTTCAAATACTAAATACCTATATAACGACCTATAATTTAAAAATCGAAAGTCCTTCACAAGTTAATTTCCAATTACAAAATAAAAAACACGGGTGACGCCAGGCGTTTTAAGCTAGTAAGTTATATTAATCTAAGAGCGCTGGGGTTATACAAATTTGAACGGAAGCTAAATTTTATGTAATACATGTAGAAGAAAAACCATGTTGTAGTGATGGATGTAATAACTCATATTTCCTTCGTGTTTTAATGAAGTAGAATAAGGAAACTTTTCGTGATCAATGATTAATGGTTGGATGGGTGGGTTTATTGGTGGATGAATTGATGGATGGACAAATGGCTGGATGAATAGATTGATTAATTGTTGGATGGATGAATGGATCAATAGGTGTATGAATGGATGGGTGGTTGGTTTGATGAATGCATAGATGAATTAATTTATAAATTAGTAGATGGAAGGTTGGATGTATAAATGGTTGGATTAATGAAATAATTATTTCATTAATGGATTAATTAATTAATTGATGGATGAATAATTTAAAGGATGGTTGGTTGAATGTGTGTACTCAAGCTCTCAATTTACGCCTACCGTGGTTAAAGAAGTTTCACTTAAAAAATACAGCGTGAGCATGCAATGTTGAAAATCATCACCTGATTTTTGCTTTACAGTGATTCAGGAACGAAACATGATTTTTAGTAATAGCAATAAATAATTAGGATAGCAATACACAGAACTTGGCACCTCTCCTTATGCTAATACCTTCCGTGTGCTGGAATTTTGTCCTGCCTGTAAATCTACAGACAAATAAATGCCATCGACCTGGGCTGGGGTCGAACCCACAACCTTAGGAACAGAAAAGTCAACGCGATACTGGCTGCGCCACCCTTTAAACACAGATAATCTGCTTTGGTTCAAGGGTGAATATAAGAGTGAGCAGCAGTGGCCGTCGTCTCCATAGCAACGCATGGCCGGAGTAGGCGGAGCTTAAGTGGCGACCTGTTCTTTTCTTTTGCCCATTAGAGTGGCGCGATGCAATCGTGTATGGCTGTCTGATTCCTTCACTAGTACGCATAATCTGTATCATTCCTACGTTCCATACCCTGCCCTTTCATTTGTATATTTCAATGTTTTAAAATTATCCCATATTTTCAAAAGAAAGAACAGTTCACTGTTACCTGCAGAATGTGGTACCTCTCCCTCGCTCTGAGTGGCCGTCCACAGATACTCCAGCGAGACTTGACTGTAGCCATACCTGAAACACAACACAACACTCAATCACTCCTAATTCTATCTCCTGCTAGGTGGTGTACACTTACAGAATTGAAATACAGTAACTGAAAACCTTTCCCATCTCTCATTAATGCTAAGCAACAAGAAATGATGGAGATAAGCACAGTTATGTTGGTTTACAGTTTACTTTATTTAATTTCAAGCACAGTAACATATAGAGAGATAAATGTTTATTAAGTACCAGTATTGTACTTATGAGATTGTGTGTAGGGATGGGAAAATGTCTGTCCGTCCATGTGTCTGTACACGTGATAACTCAAATGCGTGTTATAAGATTTTCATGAAACTTGGTATACACATTTATAACGTCCATGGGAAGAAGCCCATTGGTTTTGGACCAAATCCGTTGACCGGTACAGAAGTAATGCCAAATTTAGTGCCTATTTTATGGTAATTTTATGGTAATATATATGGTAAAGAATTTATCAAATGTTAATCATTTCTCATGACAACATATTGTTTTAAAATCTCCGTATATGGCTTTGGAAGTTGCAATATAGTTAGCTATGACAAATAACACTATTCCTTTACATACGCTTATCAAACTAGACCGTTAAACTGAGCGAGATGCCCGAGATGGTAACGTCTTGGACTCACATTCTGGAGGTCCTTGGTTCAAATCCCGAAGCCAACCGATTTGACATTTTATTTATTTATTTATTTTATTATTTTTTTTGTTTGTTATGTGAGTGTGCGATTGTCATTATACCACAAATAGTTATATAGTTCTGCTGATACTGGACGATTTTAAACTGATTAAAAAAATAAAAATAAAAAAGATGACCATTGGTCTTCTGCAAGCCCTGCTTAATTAGTTATTCTGGAGATTAACTTGGGAATCAATTTAAAAAGAAAAACTTATTTTCTGCATATTATAATTGTAATTGTCACTGATTAAACAATCACTTCACCTGATTTTATTTTAATTGCCGTTTTCTAAAAACAGATTTAGTGGTCAATAATTATATAAATTAAAGAAACAACCATCATTCAGTCAGTCAGATTGTCGCCATAATGTTTACCTTCACTTGGTTTTCACTTTTTATTTTGCTGCAAACATACTGAACAAATAACAGTAGAAGCTATTTCTCGTGCACAAGCAACATGTCACGAAACTTGGCTTTAGAGTGGCGATGGGCAGAATCAAATGACGAGTAATACGATCTCAGATGAATGCAAGGATCCAAATGTGAGAACTCGACGGTTTCCGAGAACTACTCAATGGAAATGGATATAAATATAACCTCTAATTCTTTGGTTCATTACTTCCATAATATGAAGCTATCAGTAAGGGCCGGTATTATAATCATGGTTTAACCTCCAGTTTTAGTTTAAACTTTAGTTTTTCAGATTTATGCGTATTATAAACAATAACTACAAGTTAATCTTAAGTGGACCTTTTCTACCGTTTAACCTACAGTTTAAGACGTAATAATTATTTTAATGAAAATGGCTATAAAAACACGATTATAAGACAGTATTATGTCTCAGTTTCGGACACAACATGCTATGAGAAGATGAGACAAAACTCAAAGTAATTCTATTTGTTTACTTTCCGAAAAGGAAAGAAAATAGAAGGTTGTATTGTGAAACAAATGCTAATACAATATCATTTTTATGAGCAATGAATAGCTATTTATTTTAGCTGTGATTGAAATAAACTTACACTGAGCAAAACTGAATTCAATTTTCATTTAACCGTTTCTTTAATAATAAAATTTCTAGCTTCAACTTCTCTTCATACAAACAAACAAATGCAAGCAAATTAGCACATCTTATTGTTTTTCTTCTATTTACAAGGCCAATTCGTCTTCTTTTTTCAGCCAACAGGTCTACCAACACCATTGCACTACGGTTTCACTTAACCAGAACATTATAAAACGGCAGCTAGAGTTAAACTTTAGATTAGGTTTAACTTAATCTAAAGATCAACTTTGTTTATAATACCGGGCCTAAATGTTTCTAGTGGATCAAATGTATTTATTTGTCTTTTCTACAAAACTATCAGTAAATAGTAATAAGAGTGAATTTATATATTTTGAATTTAAAAATGAATCCTTTGACCCACAATTAATGATTGGTGATGATACGGTTAAACGAATCAGTGAAGTAAACATCTTGGGTTTAACTCTTGATGAAACCCTCTCTTGGAATAGTCATGTCAGCAAAATCGAACACAAAATTAGTTCAGCACATTTTGTACTAAGAAATATCGTGAAATACCTCCCAATAAATACCACTTAGAAAATTTTAAGAATAATAATGATTTTCATGATTAAATACAAGGAACAAAAATAAACTCCGAGTACAACAGTATAACTATAGCCAATCACAGAAAAATTGGTACACTATGTTTCAGTCAAACTATACAACTCTATCCCTGAACAATTAAATTATTACCAATAGTGCAATTTAAGGAAAGTATTAAATGTGTATTAATATCTGAGTACCTTTATTGCATTTATGACTTCAATTCTATTAATTGTAAATTGTATTGTTGATTAGGGAACTTACTATCTAAGGCTTCTTTGTATTAGGTCTTGTTCTACAATATAGGCCTAGATATAATTTATTACATTATCTTGTATATTTTAATTGAAGAAGTACATGTATTTTTTATAATACTTAATGACAAATAAATTCTATTGTCTATTGTTTATTTTCCACTCATTAGCATATGGTATTGAATTATGGGGTAATACATCAAAAGAAAACATTAGGAAAATTCTCACACTGCGAAAGAGAGCAGTTAGATACATGGGAAAACTGCCCCATGTAAAGAAACCTTCATAAAACTATCTCTGTTAACTGTTCCATCGATATTCATTCTTCGAAGCATACTATACATAAAATACATGTTCACAATCACCAAACTAGGGGTGCAAATAATCTGGCCATCACTAGTGCACAGACTCGTATGTGAGGCCGATGCAATTAGTTCCTTCCTTCTTGCCAGAGTTTGCCTCCTTCCTGACAGAACAGTTGGCTGCACTGGTTGCCTGCCTTGTGCTGCTCTTGATTGAGTGATGCAAGCTGTGGCCAGGCTGTAGTGTGGCATTGTTCCCACGTCATCGCGCCTATGTCTCGTGCTGCTGTCTGGCGGCAGCTTCTGTCTAGGCTGGTAAGCGTTCCCGCGGCTTCCTCATTCTGGACATGGCGTCTACCTAGGTATGTTGCTTCGTGCCGAGGCGCAAACAATGTCAGACCTAAATCCTGTCAGGGTCTGAATTTATCTTTCCATTGAACTGTTAATGCTTTGCCTTAGTTTTCTGTGCGAAATAAGTGCTAATATGAGGAAATATGACTTCGGCATCATCACGCCGGGCTCAGAAGCTTAACTATGCTATTTTCCGGATAGTTTTTCTTTTATTTCAGTTATTTATTTTTGTGATCACCTAAGTTAATGAATACTATTTGGTAAGTTTTCCATTTGTTATACTAGGGTAATTATCTAGCAGTGCGCATAATGTCAAATTCCCCCCTTTTTTTGTAAGTTCATATCTGAATCTGTTTTTGCTAGCTGTTTGTTTTCTTTTTGTAATTTCTATACACATCACTTTGTCCTTAATTAGGTTACATAGTTTCCTTCCAATTTTAAGCTCATATCTAGATGCCATAGAAGGAATCCTGTTGCATGGGCCTGGAGGCGGCCCATGTGGTGGTCATTTATGTTTATTAATCCGTACTTATCTTTCAGCATCCTACCTTATTTCCCATGTTTTTAAGCATATGAATTAACTTATTTCCCTTCTCAGTATCACTTTGTATTTAAGTTGTATCTAAAATAAAAAATGAATTGTTTTCCATGTGGTAGATAATAAAAATGTAATTTGGGTTTCAACCGTTTAATAATCAGAACATAATTGCTATTTCGAGAAAGATAGGTTAATAAATTTTATTTGTATATTTTGTTATAAATTGTAATAGAATTTATCAAATGTTGTTATTTTACAAAATTTTAAAACCTATGTAAATTGCAAATTTCAAAATTGTAAATGGATGGTTTGAGAAAGTCCTAGTTAACTATTTGTTTTCTTTTTATATTTTAGATCTGTCATGTAAACTGTAATATTTATTAAGTGCCAGTATGGTACTTTATGAGATTGTGTGGGGGACGAAAAATGTCTGTCCGTCCGTCCGTGTGTCTGTACGCGCGATAACTCAAATACGCTTTGTCAAATTTTAATGAAACTTGGTATACACGTTTATAATGTCCATGGGAAGAACCCTATTGAAATTGGACCAAATCGGTTCACCGGTACCGGAGTAAAACCCAATTTAGTGTATATTTTAAAGGCACCATAACTCACATACACTTTATCGGATTTTCATGAAACTTGGACTACCTATTTATAATGTCCATGGGAAGACGTCTGTTGATATTGGACCAAATTGGTTGGCCGGTACCGGAATAATACCCAATTTAGTGCCTTTTTATGGTATCATATAACAAAAGGCGCGGTAACTCAAATACGCTTTATCGGATTTTCATGAGACTTTGTATACTCATTTATAGCGACCATGGCAATAAGCCTTTTGAATTTGGGCTTAATCGGTTGACCAGTACCGAAATAAAGAGTAATTAACAGTCAAATTTATTATAATATTTTGGTTCAATTCGAAGCATCTTGATTGGCTCACGGCCAATCAATCAGCGCGCTCGTATAAAGCCTCCTTCAGTTGTCATGGACAGTTGACATCTACATTAAAAACAAATATTCCCATATGCTCGATTATAGATGAAATGACTATTTATTTTGTTAAAATTGATTACTATTAAATTAAAGTATTGAATTTTACTTCAGTCTATGTCAGATTAATAATTCCTGACCTCTTAATAAATAAAAACATGAAGCTCTGATAGGTTGGTACGCTGATGCAGCGAGAGAGACATCCACATTAAATCGGGCATATCATGGTACAATTGAATGAAATAATACAATAATACTAGCAGAGCTCGGAAATAACGCATAATATCGAAATACGGTAAGTGATTTTTCTTTTCAATGAGCTACGACGCGATTGCGACTTGATAGCTGGTTTTGTGCACTGGATATTCGCAGTGTGGCTTAGTCTTGGGGTAAAGTGCTTGTCTAGTGGATCAAGAGGTATCACGTTCGAATCCACCCGATACCAACTTCTTTTTATTTTTTTTAATTTTTTTTTTATTTTATTTATGTGAAATTGAGCCTATTCCATTCTTGTGTTCTATTTTATCAATGTGCATAAATAAGTATTATATTTTTCTTTAAAAAGAAAAACTGGGAATTCATTGTCTTTCCTTAACCTACAACATCAATCCTAAAGAATGATAACATAAGCCTATAAATGTTATTTCACGAACAGAAACTAGCTTTAAAGTTATTGCGTTGCATTAAAATTGCATAAGCCTATACTCAGAACAAAACTGCATACTGCTTCTTATTGGCTTACTGTACTATTTCATTGACAATGCATTTTGCAAAATGGTTACATATTTTAAGAATTTATTATATCAGTGTATACCAATATGAATTAAGGTTAAGAATCAAATTTTAGACCTTTGTTCTTCCGTAAGCCCTGCTTAATGAATCGATCTGGAGTTTAACTCTGAGATCTATTTAAAAAAATTCTGTATATCATAACTGCAATTATAACTGATTAAAAATACATACTGGCACTTTGTTATATCAGTTTACCTGATTTTATTTTAATTGAAATTTGTTTCTTAAAAGAAACAACTACATTCTATGTATTTTTTTTGAAGCAGAAATCAGCAAAAGTAAAAACTTAAATGCTGCAAATATACTAAAACAAAAAGGGAACTTTATGTTGCTCTGTTTGTTTTGTTGCCCCATTCCGGGATCTAATTTATCCTTTGGGCGGGCTCACTGATGAAGTTAGGTTAGCTTTCCTGCGGGTGGCAACCTTAGCACTCTTTTCCACATTCCCATAGGGGTGGGCGCAATAGGCATAGGCTTAAGCTAAATTATTCTACAAACTCCCACCAAACACAAGAAATGCTGAACCAAAGAGAAAATTCAAACAATTACTTGTGAACCTTCTCTAAAGTAAAGCTTATTCTGATGTGGAAGAATTCTTATCTTGTTTAGCTAACTTCTGAAATAGGATTTTACCAAATTTATGTTGGCACTGTGAGCTGTAGGGTTATCTGTATGTAATGTAGAAATGTAAAACCTGACAATGTTCATAAACACGTACATATATATTATGTTATGATGAGCGTACTTATATTTTAAAAAAAGTGTGCGTGGTACGCCACGCGAGAAAAGTGAAACTTGGTATTTAAATTTTTTTAATTTTTCAATTTTTGATTATTGGATTTCAATTTTGGATTATTGGACTTTTTAATATTGGGTTTTTGTACTGTTTTAAATTTTGGATTTTATAATTTTGGATCTTTGAATTTTTTAATTTTGGATTTTTTAAATTTTGGATCTTTGAATTTTTTATTTTTCGGATTTTTTTTATTTTGGGATGTTAAATTTTGGATATTTTTTAATTTTGGATCTTTGAATTTTTTATTTTTTGGATTTTTTAAATTTTGGACTTTTTGATTTTTAAATTATGGATTTTATTTTTTCAAATTTTGTATTTTTGGATTTTTTAAATTTTGGATCTTTGAATTTTAGAATTTTGGATTTTTAATTTTAGATTTTTTAAATTTTAGATCTATGAATTTTTTATTTTTTAAATTTTGGATTATCAATTTTTTAATTTTAGATGGTTAGATTTTTTCAATTTTGGATTTTTTATTTTTTATTTTTTATTCCCCTTTGAGTATTTTATTTTGTCCTTTAAATCGTGTAGCAGCTGATTACTTCTAATCATTGAGTTAATTGTTTTCTGTGCAGTCCGTTCCGTCGCACCTCATTAATTTCATGACGAGTTTTGAGCGTGACACATTTTTCGATTTACCCTCTACAGTGGCTAAAGAAGTTTCACTTCAAAACTTAAATACTGACTCAAATGGTCGTTCAAACGTTCAGTTCGGCAATTTTTTCATGTTACAAGCTATTGCAGTGCTGTCAGATGTTGCACTTATGTATTTGCTGTCAGATGTTGCACAAGCGTTCACAGAGTCAAGGTCTGTAAGATAACACTGCCTCCAAACTTACACCGTGTTAACCCATTGGCGCACTTTCCCATCTGGTAGACGGGCGAACAATCCAAATCCATACGCACTTTCCTGGCTGCCAGACGGGTTGAGCAACTGATACCTTTTCTTTTAGTTCTAGCTTTCTTTGAGTAGATGGCACAACATTTCATATACCATTTTAAAGCTGAATAAATTCTCTATGCAATGGTGTGCAATACGATATGCTTCATATCGATCTTCAAGGTATAAATCGATCGTGAATATGTGGTTAGTCCTGCTTTCCGTTAGTAGATGGCATGACATGCCTTATTAGCCTTTTATACCCACAAAAATTATCTACCTTATTGTATTCAACATGATAAGTCAAATTTAAGTTATAACAAAGTTTAGGAATGAAGTTTTTTAGACAGTGAAACTATACTAATTATTCAAAAGTAGTCGAACGTTTAAAACACTTTTAGCTCACTTACGTACCATTACTAGGACATGTTTCAAGAGGTAAGTACCCTCCCATCGTCGGCTAGCGGTCGACTGGCGTTCTGGCAACTGTGTTGTGTGTGTGTTGTGTCGCCAGAACGCCAGTCGACCGCTAGCCGACGATGGGAGGGTACTTACCTCTTGAAACATGTCCTAGTAATGGTACGTAAGTGAGCTAAAAGTGTTTTAAACGTTCGACTACTTTTGAATAATTTAAGTTATAAATCGATATAGTGATCGCGTGATCATGGGATTCCCAGTCACTCAGTTAGAAAAATGGCTTCAAGGAAGAAATTGTGTGTGGCGTTCCAGACTGTTTTAGGGTGTATCACACCACAAAATATCTGTAAAAAAACACTCCAGGGATGAACAAAACATCACAGCATAGAAGGGGTACGTAGTGAAGTCAATAAAAAATTGAATTCGCATAAAGTAATAATAAATTTAAAAAATCAATTTTTGCCTGAAAATATTAGTATTTATGGGTGCGCTATGCATAAGAAATGTAGTGTGTCAATGGGTTAATGAAGTTAACCAAAGTGATGCGACCGAGTGGGAGAACTCGAGAACTCCTCGTCACTTCACACTTCTCGTAGCATTAAATCATTTGAGTGATCATTTGAATTCTTTTTATACGATTCTTGACATCTTGAGAACTTTGAAAAATAGAATAATTTCGATTTTTCATTCGAGAACTCCCACCACTACTTAGGATTACCTGTGTGGATTCAGAATCCTCTCAATGTTACTCCTCTTGAACACTTGTTGCAGTTCCTTGTTCTGGCCATCAACGAGTTTCCAACAAAGTAAGTCGTGAATTGCTCGTAACTTCTCGTTGGTTCTGAAACAGATGATTTAAGTTTATTCCTATATTCTAGAAAAGTAAAATGGATTTAATTAATATATCACGCATAGAATGCATTTTTACATCACAAAAGTTTACATAGCATAGAGAATTAATAAAATGGTTGTCTATAAAGTAAGTTTCCCTGGGGCTGTTTACAGAAACAAAACACAATGTTTATTGCAACAGATACAGCAATTGTTCAGCAATATTTTAATGTATTTGCCACCGGAATTGAGACTTTTTCATTCCATGTTGTTTGAATATCTGTGTCGTAGAACTCTGCCGCTTGGGATTTGAACCACTGTGTGACAATCATCTCCTCCTGTCTGTCATTCTCTGTCATTTCTTGAGGTGTAGGAAAAGATGGAAGTCACTGGGAGCGAGGTCCGGGCTGTAGAGTGGATGTTTAAACACCTCCTAGTCGAACTCCTGCAGGAGACTTGCTGAAGGTTAGGTATAAGCCCCCACTCTGAATATTGTTACTGCCATTTTAAGAAGGCCTTGCCCGAAACCATCATCTATCTACAAAAGAATATAATAGCATTGTTCCCTAATCCAAAAATCTGCACCAACTTTAACACCGACAAAGAACAGGCGCTCTTGTAGTCGCGTGGCTTTCCCCAGTGTTACCGCTGTCATTCCCTAATTCTTAAATGAATTAAGTGCTGTGGTACCTGTTTGGCAACATTGTACTGGACTGCAGACAAATTGAACACGCCTAATTACCTTTCTATTCACTGATTGATAGGTCGAAGAGGATTAGGGTGGCAGCAAATAATGGAAGTTCTTGGAAAAAGAGTCTTTAAAAAGTGGCACCCCCAATACGTGCTGTTTGCAATATTGCCTCTTGTTCTATATCAGAATGTGAAGAGAGAAAAATGTATTGGCCATGCTTAAAGTAAAAAAAGTTACGTGAGTGCATTTATCAGATTTTATTTGGGTTGTATATCCTTTAGGGATGCGATGCAATGCGGTTAACAACCAATTTACATAAAGAGATGGGCAGAGGAAGTTATGTGATTTTCACATAAAAATTTTTATTTTTATTTTGGTGGTATTGCAAGTGCAGTGTTAGCAACTGAACACCCAAGATCAGCACTATTGCCGTCAAGTTGAAAACGAATTAGCTAAACCGTTATCTAGAAAGAAATAGAGATAGCGTAAGTCATTCATAAAACTCCGTGGCGCTACATCCCTGGAGGGACTTGGCCTACCACCCGACCGCTGCGTCATCTCCCTTAGGCTAATGGCAGGATTGGGGGGCATGTGGTCAGCATGCCGACACCCACGGTCGTTAATGGTGGTTTTCTTGACCGGAGCCGCTACTTCTCTATCAAGTAGCTCCTCAGTTTGAATCACGAGGCTGAGTGCACCCCTACCAGACCTCCCTACCTCAGAAAAATCCAAGGAGGTACCGGGAATCGAACCCGGTCCGACGGATCTGTAGTCAGCGACGCTAACCACAAGACCACGCCGGCGGACGTAAGTCATTCATGGTTCTCGCAAAACGAAGATGAATGTAGATGCTAGTTAGGCATTTAACTCCAAAATCTCAATTTCGACAAATTCGTGGTTTTGGCAAAAGGGAAACAAAATGTAGGAAATTCTCCTTTGTTCTTAAAATCATTATGTTTTTACCAGTGGCCTGAGCTATAATGGAGTTTAAAGGGGGCTTCTGCATGTCATCATGTTGACTTCTGTGTCCTCGCAAGACGATAAGAACTTCGACAAGATGCCCCCAACAAGTTAGGTGATAACTTTAAAAATACACAATATGTACTGTCGTGAACAGCAAGTGTGCGACAGAAAATACGGCCGTCAGTTAAGTGCATTATGTTCAACTAATTATTTTAAGGTATGAGAATTACAGGATGTATCTCTCTATATATACCAAGTGGCTTTGTCCTGACTGACTGACTGACAGAGAATCAACGTAAAGCCTAAACTATAACAGGTAGAGACTTGGAATTTTGAAAGTACCTTCGTTTGATAATGTAGGTGCTCACTAAGAAAGGATTTTGAAAAATTTTTATTTTAAATGCCAAAAATTAAATGTTTTTTTTAGGATACTTAATACCTTTTTACACAGAATTATCAAATCCAAATCAAATTTCATGAGAACAGTGTATTGTTGGCAGTCTTCACAAAAGGCTTTGGCAGTAAATGAAACGAGATTTGACAATCGTTATAATAAAATTGTTTATGCATGATTTTGGTATGGTTCATTTTAATCATTTCATTTTGAATGTGTATGCCCATATGGCAGCATATGATTCGTTTTGTTTGTTTGTTTGTTTAGTTATATTTTTAATGTTAAACAACATAATTATGAGTAAAATTATTTAATTCCTGCATTTTATGTAAAAATGATGTCAGTGTTAAAAAATATAATGTTTTAATTCTTATTCTGTTAAATAAATGAATTAAACACAATATCTAGCAGTTGAGTAAGTAATCGCGGGCAAAGCTGCAGGCACCTGCTAGTTCTTATATATGAACAGTTTTGGACCTAATTATAACTCTTGCACCTAAGGACACATGTTTAACATTGTTTTGCTTTGTAAAAATTAAAGTTGTATGACCAAGACATTGACTGACCTGGTCTGCGGGAGTGGCTTCTCCCGAGGCTGATGCACCAGCTGACTGGCGTTGGGGTTTCCTGGCATGGGTTTCATCAGGGTCTGTATGAGGAGTGCTGTGATGGCCTGCACTGTCAAACCCGTGGCGTGGATCACTATGGCTGCATCTTCTAGCGACTGGTTTTCTATTGGGTTGTTGAGGACTCCAATCAAAGCCATCCAGGTCTCTTCAAACTGACGGCGACTCGTCCAACCCAGAAGAGTGATTCTGAAAGTGTTAAAGAAAAAGAAGATTTGCTATTTGTGAAATACATATAGGGTGTTTATGAATAACACCGAAATATTTTACCTGTGTATAGAGGGAACTTAGACAAGCCACTTTTATTAGGAGATGTTTGCTCTGTGGATTCAATTTTTCCTGTTACAGCATAAAATCTCCCAGGGCATGGCCGCCACTGACTTCTAACATTAGATAAAAATGCAAAACAAAGGAACTTCGTTGTTAACACTGTAGTCAGTAGTTATGAATAATAAATAAAAATAAAAAAAAAGACTAATGCAGTGGCGACCAGTGATGTGATTAGTCTGTAAATTTTCCAGATTATGAAATCACTAAATTATGATATAGCTGTTGATGAATGATTAAGAATCAGGTTTTTATCGATCAGTAGGAAGGCATGAAAGCAATTTAATGAAAATTTAAACCCTATTTCGCTTAATTATTGACTTATGAGCACCAAATCATAATGACTTTTATGCCCTGTAGCATATACATTTTACGTCATAGAGCAAAAATCTCCTAATAAAAGTTGCTTATCTACGTCATCTCTATATACAGGTAAAATATTTCGGTGTTATTCATTAACGTATATGCCTGTCATCTTCCCACCTCTATTCTACAGATATCCAGACTCTCAAATCCCAGAACATTCCAGGAACATTGTGTCATCTGCAATGCTAAGGTTGGGAACTGTATTACATAGATAAGACACTGCAATGCGTACTTTAAGTGAAGGACATGCAAAAAAGAAATTTGTAATTTTTAAGAATATATATTTGAAAAATCATAGCCACGAAATTCTGAGTTTGAGGAGAATGAGTGCTTGTGTTTGTTTATCACTAGCATAAAGCTAATACTGTTTTCTTAGCCACTTAGAAAATCCTTCAAATTGATTACGATATCCAGTAGTACACAACGGCTGAATTTCCCACACTCTTTGTTGCCATATTATGCACAGTACAGGAAATTAAAAATTTCAAACCTTGTTAAATCTCTACTCCATTCGCATGGGAGAAAAAGCAAAGAAAAACCTTGCACGGATATGGGTAATTGGGAGTTTGCTGTATTTAATGTACCTCGTCATATCATAAGTTCTGTCAATAGAATATGGACCTCCTTATCTCACTCACAGGAAGTAAGAGGGGTATGAAAATAAGGGTTGTTTACACTAGCATCCTGTACTCAATATTGTAACCTGGAACATTCAGTCAGCACTCATACTTGAGATGGAGTGGACATCAAAAGAAAATCGTGTTGCAATAATAGCATTACACAAGTGCAATAACGACGCAAGTACCTTTTTCAAGTTATTGAAACCACTTGGAATCACACTTAGATTTGTGTACCGAACCATACAGAGATTCGTACAGCTTGGCACATTTGATGACCATATAAGGTTTGGGTGTCCTTGCACAGTTCGAACCCCGGAGGTGGTAAAGAAGATAAGGGGTCGAATTCGAAGAAATCCAGTCAGAAAGCAAAAGATAATAGCCCAACAGACAGGAATTTCGCAAGTGAGTGTTTCAAGGATATTAAATCAAGATCTCAGATTGAAAGCTTACCGCTGAACTACCGGACACTATCTGGATGCTCGGCTGAAGGAAATTAGGTCCCAAAGATCAAAAGTGCTTTTTCAGCGGTACGCAAAAGGTGAACATAAAAAAAAAACTGTTTACAGATGAAAAAATATTCACCATAGAGGAGAAACTGAATAAGCAAAATGACCGTGTGTATGCTCACAACAGTAAGGAGGCCCATGAAGTTGCTCCCCGTGTCCATCGTGCCCACCATCCAGTCTCAACAATGGTTTGGCTAGGAGTGGCCTATTCTGGTACCACAGAGGTCCATTTTTGCAGAAAAGGTGTGAAAACCAGTGCCAAAGTGTACAAGGAAGATGTTTTAGAACAGATTATGAAGCCACTTAATTAGACTTTGTTCAAAAATGAGCACTGGATATTCCAGCAGGACTTTGAACCTGCGCACAGGGCTAGCATCTCGCAAGAGTGGCTTAAAGCCAATGTTCCAGAGTTTATTGCCCACAGTGAATGGCTGTCCTCCAGACCAGACCTCAACCCTCTGGATTACAAACTGTGGGACATTTTGGAGACTAAGGTCAACTCTTCCTGCCATAGAAATTTGGAGAACCTGAAGAAAGCCATCGTGCATGCAGTGGCCACTTTGGACATAAATGTTATACGTGCCTCAATAGATGACTGGCCACAACGTTTGAAGGCCAGTGTCAAGGTCAAAGGTGGGCATTTTGAATAAGTGTATGTGCATTTTGTTTGTGAAAGTGTGGTGTTTAATTTAAGACCAAAGAATTATATATTGTGAAATTTTTGTGTTCTACAGCGGTCTCTAAAGTTGTGACAGAACTTATGATATGACTGGGTAAAACACTAGGAGGTGTCCGCAGCTTCACCCATGATAATTAATTGAAAAATTAAAAATTAAGAGTATAATAATTACTAAAACATATTTATTAACACTTGCATGTGAATTATTCATAAACTAAACCATTAATAATTAATGAAACAACTAAAACTCCAGCTTTAGAGTACATTCCACGATTAGAAAGCACTGCCTGGGAAAACAATCTTAGATTCGATTATGCAGGTTCAAAGCTAACTGCGAACACATAATACGTATTCTCCGCGATACTTCCAGGGTTAAACTATCAATAGCTGGTGCCCGCGGCTTTGCCCGCCATTATTAATTGACTCCAGGATTTTTAAGAAATTTAAAAATGTCTGTGGTTCAGAGCAATGAAAATTGTAAGTAAAAATAAAATTAGAATATTTGTTCATTGTGTTCATTTCACTTAGGCCTTATATAATAAAGAAACTTTTTTTCTAATTTTGAACTCTTCGTGAAAGTTTAGACTGCAAGAGACGAACATCGCCTAGTATACCCGATGTCTCATGAAGTGAGGGAGCAAGCATGCTATTTAGGGCCGTTGAATTGTATAAGAGTAGATTCTCAATATTTGTGATTAATTGTGATCCCACTTCAAACAGTCACTTTCCTCTCACATGCGACGGACTACTGTGTGTTGCCCTCATGAGGGGCGACATATTGCCATGAAGTCTCATGTCTAATTGGTGCAAATATTTTGCCCTGCAGATTGTCAGAACAGACTAGAGTTTCATTGAGTTGCATTCTGGGGGTTATAGGCTAAACGGTGAGCTAGAAAACCTGATAAACCCAGGTGCCCAGGTAATTTCTGCTTTTAAAAACTAAATTGTACAATGTCACATTTTGAACAAATCAGTCAAAGTCAGTTGTTTTGATGACAAGCTGTCGATTTTGTCGGCTAAAAGATTGAGGGCCTGACTGCTGCAAAACCACTTGCATATGGCCTCAAAATTGGCGATCGGCATAGTTGGAGTTCTGCTATATTTTAATATTTTGTAATTCAGTGTTGTACTTACTTACATAGTTACTATTGTCAACTGTTTAGAAATGCACAGTAGATTTTTATTTTACAAAACTTCAATATTTTGTTCTCCGAACTTGCGCCATGATTCCCCACTGTGGGCGGCCAGGAAATTCAGTTCAGAATTCTTTAATGTGTCACAAAGTTGTATCTGAGGACCTTTAATCTTTCAAAATTTTAGAAACTTCTAATGTGTGTAATTTATGCTTTGGAATTTTAATTGAAGCTTTTTTATTTCAGTAAATTTAACAAGAACTTTACTATCTAATAATACTCGAGATGGAGATTTGACATCCATACTTAACTAATTACAGAAATTAACCTGAACATGTTTCGAGCCTGCCTCTAGACTCATCCTCAGCTATACTCCATCTGAGGTTGGGACAGCAGCTGTTGAACCAATCTCTTGATTAAATC
Organism: Ectobius pallidus; assembly: GCA_964059195.1. NCBI lineage: Eukaryota > Metazoa > Arthropoda > Insecta > Blattodea > Ectobiidae > Ectobius > Ectobius pallidus. The sequence goes on along the minus strand of CAXKWD010000009.1, from coordinate 2,895,461 downwards.
ATCTTCAGCGGGTATTTCAAAATTCATCAGTTGGTCTTTGTTTTTGTAGATATAAATTTTCTCCCAAATTGTGAATTATTTATGTCCGTACACAAACTTTTTAAGTTCCGGCTCCAAATTAATTTCATGATCTTCTTCCCACACATGAGTGGCTATAGCTGATTTTTCAATCTGTGCGTATTATATGTTTCTGATGTGTTCTTTAGCCCTTACATCCAAATTTCTTTCAATGTATTTCAGACTGCAATCTTTGCAATTAAATTGATAAATACCTGATTTTTTGTTGTGAGGGATTTTCTCAATGTTGGTGGATCTTAACAAATTCCTAAGACTGTATCTATTTACCGGGGCTGTAATAATATTATGTTCTCTGAAGATTTTCCTGAATTTAGTATCTGCCCATGGGTGGTAAGTTATCTTCTTATAAGTCATCTTTCCTTCTATTGGTATAAGAGTGGTGGATCATTAATTTTTTTTTGTTGCTTGCATTTATAAGAATAAGAATAAGAATAAGAAGAATAAGAATAAGCCCGTGTCATCCCTTTATGGGCAAGGGCCTCCTGCTGTGATGCAGGGTGAGCTCAGTTTTGAACTTGCCAGGATAAGAAGCTTACAATTGTGAATTCCTAGACCACGTGGCTGGGCGTTGGAATGTGCATGAGAAGTAATCCCCACTTATTTCTCCTCCCTTCCCCTGCGATGCTTGTAGTGCTCAGCTCTGATTGTATAAACTGTAGATACAGATTATTATTGTTATTGTTATTATTGCTATTATTATTATTGTTATTATTATTGTTGTTGTTATTATTATTATTATTATTATTATTATTATTATTATTATTATTGTTATTCAGGGTTTAACCTAGAAGAAAAAAACCTTCAGCAAGAAAGGGAAAATGGATAAAAAGGTTTTAGCGAAATGCTAAAATACAAACTTATTGCTGAAAGTTAATTTTAACTGCATTTTTTTTTATGTAGCTTCAAAATAATAAAAATAAAATGGTACAAATAACAAACTGAATTATTAAATTTATTTTGTTTAAAAACACTCTGGTTTGGAATTGAACACTTTTCTTTGTTTCAAATTGGGCTAAAATTATAGCATGTTTGCGAAAGTGGCTACAATCTCTTTCGCATACCGCAAAAAATGCGAAAGTAGCCTATAGAGAATTCCACTTTTAGAAAAGAGTATTGGTGTTATGGGCTTGGGAAATACCTATTCATAAACACTGGAATGGGCAGGCACATTCTTGCCAAACAAAGCCAGGGGAAGGGAGACCTGCTGTGGCAGGTACAGAACTGGATAACAAAACTGCAGTGTTAGCACGTGTTGTTAGTGAGAAGCATGGAGGCGCCGGTTAAACGTAAGCAGGGGCAGGTAATGCATAGTAAAGAAAAGCAAACTGTTTTACGGGTCTACAACTATTTCGCACAAAAAAATCCTGAACAGAGTGTTTGCTGGTGTACGAGGGAATGTTCAGAAGCAACAGGAGTGTCAGTGTCTGCTATTTATAAATTACGCAGTGATGCTTCAAGGGGCCCTGTTGTGTCTCCGAAAAAAAGAAGAATGCAGGTGTAAGAAAAAAGAAAAGAGTGCGTGGAACGCCACGCGACAGAAGTAAAACATTATTTTATTTTTTATTTTTTTCAATTTTTTGATTATTGGATTTTTTCAATTTTGCATTACTGGACTTTTTAATATTGGGTTTTTCGGTATCGGGTACCCTATGATCCCCAGGTGGGGCGAAGGGCCTCCAAGTGGATATGCTTATTTTCCGAGAGAGGGTAGAGGGACAGGTGGTAAGCCCATCGCCTCGCAACCCCCCTCTGGAAACTAAGTATTTCTTGGACGTGAAAGGGCCGAGAAATTTAGTCCAGAGGCTCTAATTTAGGCTTGGAGTTCTTTGACGTGCCGTAAATCTACAACACAGGACCCCCAGCTTAAAGTCCCTCCCGGAGGACTCCGTGCCCAGGATTTTTACGTCCTGAAAAATCCATCGACCGCGGCCGGGTTTGATCCCGCACACTGCGGATCTAGAGGCGGGCACGCTACCTCTAGACCACCGCGGCCGACATATTGGGTTTTTGGACTTTTTAAATTTTGGATTTTGGACATTAAAATTTTGGATCTTTGAATTTTTAATTTTTGATTTTTTTAATTTTCGATCTTTGAATTGTTTATTTTTTATTATTTATTAAATTTTGGATTTTTGAATGTTATAATTTTTAATTTTGTGTTTTTAAATTTTGGAAATTTGTATTTTTTAATTTTGGATTTTAAATTTTTTTAAATTTTGGGTTTTTAAATTTTGGATCAATGATTTTTTTAATTTTGGATTTTTTAAATTTTTATCCTTTGAATTTTTTATTTTTTGGACTTTTTAATTTTGTATTTTAGTTTTTTTTTAATTTTGGATTTTTTCAATTTTGGTATTTTCGATTTTTTAATTTTTTAAATTTGGAATTTATTATTTATTAAATTTTGGGTTTATGGATGTTTTAAGATTTAATTTTGTTTTTTTTTTAATTATGGGAATTTGTATTTTTTAATTTTGGATTTTTAATTTTGGATTTGCGCGGTAATGAACCTCCGGGTTCCATAAAATAGATAATATACCTTTAGATTGCTTAGGAATTGTCTATTGCCATTGAGGAAGTAAGGTCTGAAAAATTTCCTTTGATTACTCCTAATCATTGAGTTGATTGTTTTCTGTGCAGGCCGCACCGAAACAAGTCAGTTTTAGTGTGACTGATTGTGACTGATTTCGTGATGGTTTTAGTGTGACTGATTTTCTCGATTTACCCTCTACCGCCACTAAAGAAGTTTTACTTCAAAAACAGCAGGAATGTGAAATACAGTGTCTTTGTTAGAAGTGGTATTCGGCGTAAAGTGAATGGTTTCTTTCTCGAAAATCGACCGCCGACTCTAAAGACAGTTTGGAATGCTGTAAACGATGACCTAGATCTTCCCAATTTTAAAAGAACAACGTTGTACAGAATATTACGAGACATGGGTTTCGTTTATGGACAAAAAAAAATCACTTCTAATTGAGAGAGATGATATAATATCCTGGCGCCACGGATATTTATCAGAAATTCGAAAGATGAGGACTGAAGGAAGGAACATCGTTTATACCGATGAATCGTGGATAAATTTAGGCCACACAATGGGACGGGAATGGCAGGATACCACGATTCGAAGCGCAAAAGATGCGTTCCGTTCAGGACTTTCTTGTGGGTTGAAGTCACCTTCAGGACGTGGACCGCGTTTCGCACTTGTTCATGCTGGTGGTGTTGAAGAGTTTGTACCTGGGACGAAGCTGGGTTTTCTTTGCAAAAAGAATACAATGGACGCACATGAAGAAATGGATGGTGACTGCTATGAACAATATTTTCAAACATAGTTGCTCCCCAATCTTCCCCCACACTCTGTTATTGTTATTGATAACGCGGCCTATCATAGTAGACGAATGGAGCCTATACCAAGCACTTCTTGGCGAAAAAGTTATATCCAAGAATGGCTGAGAGATCGTAACATCGATTTTGAACCTTATATATTGAAATGCCAGCTAATTGAGATTGTGCGAAGTGTAAAACACAATTACGAGAAAATTAAAGTTGACAAGATGGCTAAAGCGGCGGGACACACCGTACTTAAGACTGCCGCCATTTCATTGCGAGCTAAACCCCATTGAGCTCGTGTGGGCTCAAGCTAAACATTATGTGGCAATGAGAAATAAGTCATTCAAAAAGGCTGAAATTCAAAAGTTAATAGATGAAGGACTAGAAAGTGTTAGCGTGGAAAATTGGAAAAATTATGTGAGGCATGTCATCTCGATTGAAAACAAAATGTGGAGAGCCGACGAGTGGCAAGATGACATCGAACTCAACGAAAGTTCCTCAACGAAAACGAACGAAACTGATAGTGAAGATAGCGAAGGTCCAATGGAAGAGATGCATTTACCACAGTGAGGTACGATGACTGCTCAAATTTATACTTAATATACGCATAAGCCCTAGAAATACCTCACAGGCCAATAACTTTTATTTTTTAATTATTTATCATAAATACTTGGAATAAAAATCTGAGGCAAAAATTAATAAGTTATTCAATAAGATGTTCTGCTTACGAAATATAGAAACAGCTTTAAAATATTTGCAGTAAAATAATTTTAAAACAATTAAAATTGTTATTGTCCTGAGAGGCCTTCTAATGCAAGGCACCGAAAATGTTTCTATTCATGCATCTTTTTATTGATCTGAGACGTTTCAACAGTTATTTGATCAATAAAAAAAAAAAACTAAACTCCGTGGCGCTACATCCCTGGATGGACTTGGCCTACCAACCGACCGTTGCGTCATCTCCCGTAGGCAGATGGCAGGATTGGGGGGCATGTGGTCAGCATGCCGACACCCACGGCTGTTAATGGTGGTTTTCTTGACCGGAGCCGCTACTTCTCTATCAAGTAGCTCCTCAGTTTGGAATCACGAGGCTGAGTGCACCCCTACCAGACCTCCCTACATCAGAAAAATCCGAGGAGGTACCGGGAATCGAACCCGGGCCGACAGACCTGTAGTCAGCGATGCTAACCACAGGACCACGCCGGCGGACAATTTGATCAATAATATTGTATTAATTGCTGTCACGTGACTATTCTTGGTGTTTGTGTGTAGACATATTTAATTTAGGAAAATTGCATTATGATTTGAAATAGTAATTCTAACTCCCCCTTGTTATTTGCACGTGATATTTTTTGGCTTGATTTGGCTCGACTTATAGGCACTGATTAACATTTCTGTGCATTCAAACAAAAAGGCCAAACTCCAATTACACGATTACAACAGTTCTGATTTTGTGTCTACTACAGGAGTAATGAATTTTTCGTTTCGCGACATCATTTTGGTTATCCCTTACAGTGGTCGTGGTTTTGGTCGTATCAAAAATTGTTTTAGGCAAAGGTTTTAGAAAATATTTAGGTTTACAATAACTTTGGACGGATATGATACTTTGCCTAATCTAAACTAAACTCCGTGGCGCTACATCCCTGGAGGGACTTGGCCTACCACCCGACCGCTGCGTCATCTACCACAGGCAGATGGCAGGATTGGGGGCATGTGGTCAGCATGCCGACACCCACGGCCGTTAATGGTGGTTTCCATGACCGGAGCCGCTACTTCTCTATCAAGTAGCTCCTCAATGTGAATCACGAGGCTGAGTGCACCCCTGCCAGACCTTGGAAAAATCCGAGGAGGTACCGGAAATCGAACCCGGGCCGACGGATCTGTAGTCAACGACGCTAACCACAAGACCACGCCGGCGGTCTGATATTTTGCCTACTAAGATAATTATGATTTTTCCTAGTTTTTAACCCCTCTTTTATTATATGTTGTGCTTATTGTTAATGTTATCAAAACACTTCTCAGATAATAGTTTTGCCATTACTCTCAGGATGTATAATAACTTTAAACGAATACATTTTTTCATGTTACAGGGATTTTAATTTAATCGTCACCTTTTCTACCTTTGGTCCGAGTGTGCACATTAATGAAGTCTATATTTAATAATTATATAAGTCTGGAAGTAATTTCTGCAAATTAGGACTATGATCTAGGACTGTAAAACGAAAAACTAGGGAGACATTTTTCGGAAGTCACGCCAGGGTACTAACGAAGAAATGTAAGAAATACCTTCTCAATAAATAAGTCAAGTCCACAAGAACAATACTAATTTGAATATTGAAGCAAAAGCCCTTAGAATGCTGGAATTATATTATTTCTTGCAGTAATATCTTGTGATGTATTTTGTGTATTTAACTTATTATTCGCCTGTACTTTGTTAGAAAGAGAGCAACGTCTCTTCACTCCCAGGCCATATATCTATCTCTTTCTAACTGCTGCAACGCAGCTCGCCATAAGAGCAATACTCTTTTCTAAAGGTGGAACTATCTATAAACCCTGTTGTTGTTATTTTTATTGTTATGATTATGGATAGGTTCAGTTAAATATTCTCAGGAAAAAGTGTAGTATATTTATGGAAGACATTTAAATTGAATATTTCACAAATTTCGACTTCACGCGTACCGCTAAAATTTCAGTGAATTAAACAAAGAAAACTTTCAATCAATAACAATACCTCGCACCTACTTCTCGTTTCTATAGGGTTGTCTTCATATCACTGGCTCCCTCTAGCGAAGAAGTAATCATAAACCATCTCCATGGAGACTAGAGACAAATACTCTACTGAAAGTTTCCTCAATACTTGTCGAGAGTATTTGCTATAGATCATACTGCAAAGTGCAGATGTCTGATGTAGCGGTGTTGACCCATGGCATAACCAGTGGTTCAACTCCAAAAAATGGTTTATATTAATATAAATTAAATTAATGTGTATGACTGATTAAACCTATCCAGCATGTTATACCCCAACAGCATTGAGGTCTGCGTTACAGATCTCATATTCATTTAAACGCACAAATCGTTTCCTATCGCAAAATATTCCACATCTGCTGAATATTTAATACAGTATAATTTTTCTAAATGTTATCTGGTCTTCTACTAACAATTATTTGACACGTGTGAACGAAAAACTAGCAAAACCACGTTAAATCTCAAAACGTACTTCCCTGCCATCTAGTGGGTAACTGCCTGACTTGCGGACAGCCATCTTTGTGCTCCGGCTTCCGAAGCTCAGCAGATAGTGTGACTTCCTGTTGAATGGCGCAGAAACTCGGGAATCCTTTGTTTATCCTTGTCATAAGATGTTTCTAGCATCTACGGAAAATTGAGAAATAAGATTGAAACACAATCGCGTGAATAAGGGGCTATGTCATAAAAACTGAACTCTAAAGTTGAATTATTTTTGCAAGATTAGGTATTATAATTTTTATGGAAATAAACATACTTTTGAATTCTAATATGAAACGTGACTTATCTCACTCTAGACCAGTGGTGTTCAACCTTTTTGAACTAATGGGCCATTTTCTTTTTGGTGAAAGACTAGCGGGCTGCATTGATTTATTCATTATTGACGGTCACAGCCAGCAAGCTTTAATAAATAAAGATATTATGTATGACATTCACTTCATGTAAATTGGTTCTAAAAATAAACAGAATGTCCACACTACATCGCATCCCCGAAGGATACACAACCCAAATAAAAATAAAATCTGATTAATGCACTCACGTAACTTTCTTTTATCTAAGCATGGCCAATAATTCTTTCTCACTTCACATTCTGATATAGAACAAGAGGCCATTTTCAGTTGTTTCAACCTGACGCAAAGCTTTATTGTTCACCAGGCAAGACTGAGTTTCTGGAAACAGTGGGTGGCTTATAACTACCCTTCAGAAAAATTTTAAGACAAAAAAAGTTTTGAACAAAACTTAGCTCTTGGTATAGCGTGTCGTTTTTCATGTGAAGTGGCATTAAAAATAAGAGAACGTCACCGCTAATCTCATATCACACCCCTAGAAGGTACCGAGCCAAGTACAAAATTTTGTCTTCATACAATTTTTCATTCTGGAATTAGGCTGTTTAAGAAAATAGTATTTTTGGATTCAGAGGACCTCAACAGTCGAACACAATGCTTTCTCAACCTATAGTAACTATTAGATAGGCAGAAGAAGTAAAAAAAATCCCTTTAGGCAGGCCTACATGCTGAGATAGATTTCGATGTGCTTTTGGTTTAATTTATTGTCACCACGCAGCACTCTTCTTCTTTAGCCTTGGCATGACAAACCCGCAATAATAACTATACATGAGACATGTTATTTGACCCACAGACTGCATGTGAAATTCCTGTTTAGCATATGGAATTCTTCTATGGGGAAATTCACCAGGATCAATAAATGTTTTCAAATGGCAGAAAAAAGCAATCAGGTGCATTTCTGGACTCGCACCTCTAGAATCGTGTCGGGAACATTTCAAGAGATTAAACATCATGACAGTATCAGGATTATTTATATACAACTCTATAGCAATTGTTAAAGAAAACCAACACAAACACCTTCCTAGACAAGCATTTCATGAACACGACACACGAAACAATCAAGTATACTCAAGTTTATCCAAAATACATAATAGTTAATAATACTCGAGATGGAGATTTGACATCCATACTTAACTAATTACAGAAATTAACCTGAACATGTTTCGAGCCTGCCTCTAGACTCATCCTCAGCTATACTCCATCTGAGGTTGGGACAGCAGCTGTTGAACCAATCTCTTGATTAATGCCCGGTTTCTACAAACTTGTGAATTACCTATGGGTAAATTACCCATGGACAAATTAGTTCCATTTAACCTACAATGGTATAATGAGCAAGGCCTTGGAGTTGTACAGTTAATTTAATTCAGAAGGCTTTGATTCTCATTGTTATTGATCCTATGAAAGGTTAAATTTTATCCAGCCATCCATGAAAGGACAAATTAACCCAAAGATTTACCCTTGGACAGATCTAGCCCGAGTTTGTGGGAACATTTTTTCTGTCATTTTCATATTTACCTAGAGGACATTTATCTAGAAACTCGCCACAAGTGTAAGTGATTGCTATCTTTAAATTATTTGTGTTTGTGTGGTGTTATTCTTGTGTAAATTGTGTAAATTCTGTGCATTAGATAATTTACCCATAGGTAATTCGCGAGTTTATAGAAACCGGCCATAAATCATCTTTAGCGGGTATTTCAAAATTCATCAGCTGGTCTTTGTTTTTGTAGATATAAATTTTCTCCCAAACTGTGAATTAGTTATGACCGTACACAAACTTTTTAAGTTCCGGCTCCAAATTAATTTCATGATCTTCTTCCCACACATGAGTGGCTATAGCTGATTTTTCAATCTGTGCGTATTATATGTTTCTGATGTGTTCTTTAGCCCTTACATCCAAATTTCTTTCAATGTATTTCAGACTGCAATCTTTGCAATTAAATTGATAAATACCTGATTTTTTGTTGTCAGGGATTTTCTCAATGTTGGTGGATCTTAACAAATTCCTAAGACTGTATCTATTTACCAGGGCTGTAATAATATGATGTTCTCTGAAGATTTTCCTGAATTTACCCAGTATCTGCCCATGGGTGGTAAATTATCTTCTTATAAGTCCTCTTTCCTTCTATTGGTATAAGAGTGGTGGATCATTAATTTTTTTTTTTGTTGCTTGCATTTATAAGAAGCTTACAATTGTGAATTCCTAGACCACGTGGCTGGGCATTGGAATGTGCATGAGAAGCAATCCCCACTTATTTCTCCTCCCTTCCCCTGCGACGCATGTAGTGCTCAGGTCTGATTCTATAAACTGTAGATACAGATTATTATTATTGTTATTATTAGGGATGGGTCGATACCAGATTTTATCGATACTCGATACTCGATACCGATACATGATTTTTTCCTCGATATTCGATACTTCGATACTCGATACCTTCAACATTTCCAGTTTCAATAAATAGGTACATTAAAAATTAAAATTTGAGAGAACTGTGTAATACCAACTAAATTAATTAAGTCTGCATATTTAATGAGACAAAATTTAATATCATCAGTAGCCTATAATTATTTTTAAACTCTACATTAAAACTAAAATTAGTTTTTTAAACAGTCCACTTACAAGTTTTTGTTAAAAAATACTAGCATTCTCACTTACACTTAACGCATTATATCTCCGAGCTTGTACGACCGTTGGGATAAGGACAAAAATTAGGGTGGGAGGGTCAACTACCTGGCATTTCTAGAGCTCCCGCCTGTGTTACACATCACATCAGTATTGAAAAGTGTCTTGTGGCAGTTGGATTTAAAGTGAAAATCATTTTCTGTTCTTAGTGTAAGGTTCAATAATCGTAATTTATTAACACCACCACTTGTGTAAAATTGTGTATTTGTGTGCGTGTGCGTGTGCGTGCATGCCCAGTAAAATGCCGCCTATTATATCGAAATTGAAGGGAAAGAAATTAAATTCACAATCTAGAGAAATGCTTTATAATGTCACACTTTTTATGGAAGAAGAATCAAAAAATGGGGAACCAATAATTCCAATTAAAAAAGCACAATTGCAAGCTTCGGCAGCGACCAAAGTTTCACGTACTACGGTGCAAGAAATAAAAAGGGAAGCTAAAAAAATGGAGGCGGGTGAAGGAACCTCATTTGAGACGCCGGACAAAAAAAGACAGAAAACGTGTAAAATAAATATAGATGAATTTGATGAAGAAGTCATTCGTCGAACAATCTATGACTTTTATTTTACAGAGAAGCGTTCGCCCACCATCGAAACGTTGCGACTCAAATTAAAAGACACTATTAATTTTGATGGTTGCAACACAACATTGAGAAAAATAATTAAGAAACTCGGCTTCAGGTGGCGAAATACCAAATCACAGTGCCAGGTATTAATTGAGAAATCCGACATTCGGGAGAAACGAGTAGAATATTTGCGAATGATAAAAAAATTCCGAAGTGAAAATCGCCCTATTATTTACATGGATGAAACATATGTACTTTCATCTCATGTCCAAAAGAAATCGTGGAGTGACGATTCTGTGAACGGGCTGTTAACACCTGTTTCTAAGGGGCAGCGCTTGATAATAATTCACGCAGGTGGGGAAGACAGTTTCGTACCGAATGCTCTTGCAATATGGAAATCAAACCAAGCGACAGGGGATTATCATCACAACATGAATCAAATTAATTACGAAAAATGGTTGTTGGAAAAATGAATTCCTAATCTTCCAAACAGAAGTGTCGTTGTGATAGATAACGCCCCATATCATAATGTCCAAATAAATAGGGCCCCATCTTCTAATAAATCAAAACAAGAATTGCAAGAGTGGTTAAGAAGCAACAATATTCCCTTTTCACAGGATATGTTGAAACCCACATTAGCCAAACTTGTGAGGGAAAATAAACCAGCTCGTGCGCAGTATTCTGTAGACAAAATCTTGAATCTCCACGGACACACAGTGTTACGATTACCACCATACCATCCTGATTTTAACCCGATTGAGAACATATGGGCTAAAGTTAAGGGTCAGGTAGCTGCCAGGAATGTTACCTGCAAACTAACAGATGTTAAGCAATTGTGTGAAGATATTTTCCGCAGCATGGGGAAAGAAGACTGGTTCCCAATTTGTCAACACGTAAAGAAGCTAGAAGATGACTATTATGACAGGGAGGCTCAATTTGATAATATTATTGATCCACTAGTGATATCCTTGGGAGGAATGGAAAACGAGACCGATGATGAAAATACAGAAAGCGACGATGAAATAGAAGGCATCACTCCACTTGACTGCAGTGACTGAAGATAGAGGTGAGTACCTGATGTTTTCATGTTTTCTTTGGCTAACAAAATATGTTGTCGTCTTGCTCCCTCTCTTGGTCCTCTCACTCTAACAAACCCTTAGACTTGTGACGTGGCACAAGCTCGGAAATATAATGCGTCAAGTGTAATTGCAGAATTGCAGAATTACAAAAGTATCAAAAAAGTATTGAGCGAGTTTTCTGAAGTATCGTTCGATGCCGATACCATGCAAGTATCGAGAGTATCGAGGACCCATCTCTAGTTATTATTGTTATTGTTGTTCAGGGTTTAAGCTAGAAGAAAAAAAACCTTTAGCAAAAATGTGAAAATGGATAAAAAGGTTTTTGCGAAATGCTAAAATACAAATGTATTGCTGAAAGTTAATTTTAACTGCATTTTTTTTATGTAGCTTCAAAATAAAAATAAAATGGTACAAATAACTAACTGAACTATAAAACAAATTATTAAATTTATTTTGTTTAAAAACACTTTGGTTTGGAATTGAACACTTTTCTCTGTTTCAAATTGGGCCAATTATCAATAGCCTTGCTAATATTATAGCATTTTTGCGAAAGTGGCTACAATTTATATCGCATCCTCAAGTTTACTTCCGCATTTCGCGAAAAACTAGATCGTAGCTTAAACCCTGTTGTTGTTATTATTATTGATAGGGGCAGTTAAATAATCTCAGGAAATAGTGTAGTATATTTTTAAAGCCACCTTATTCCAGTGGTCTTAACCTTTTAGAGATCATTCTGCAAGTTGCAATGTGCAGATGTCTGATATAGCGGTGTTGACCCATGGCATAACCAGTGGTTCAACTCCAAAAAATGGTTTATATTAATGTGAATATATTTGTACGTGTCTGATTAAACCTATCCAGCATGTTACCCCAACAGCATTGAGGTCTGCTTTACGGATCTCATATTCATTTAAAGGCGCAAATCGTTTCCTATCGCAAAATATTCCACATCTGCTGAATATTTAATACAGTGTAATTTTTCTAAATGTTATCTGGTCTTCTACTAACAATTATTTGACACGTGTGAACGAAAAACTAGCAAAATCACGTTGAATCTCAAAACGTACTACCCTGCCATCTATTGAGTAACTGCCTGACTTGCGGACTGCCATCTTTGTGCTCCGCCTTCCCAAGCTCAGCAGATAGTGTGACTTCCTGTTGAATGGCGCAGAAACTCGGGAATTCTTTGTTTATCCTTGTCATAAGGTGTTTCTAGCATCTACAGTTAATTGAGAAATAAGATTGAAACACAATCGCGTGAATAAGGGGCTATGTCATAAAAACTGAACTCAAAAGTTGATTTATTTTTCAAGATTAGGTATTATAACTTTTATGAAAATAAACATACCTTTGAATTCTAATATGAAATGTGACTTATCACACTCTAGACCAGTGGTGTTCAACCTTTTTGAACTAATGGGCCATTTTCTTTTTGGTGAAAGACTAGCGGGCTGCATTGATTTATTGATTATTGATGGTCACAGCCGGCAAGCTTTAATAAATAAAGATATTATGTATGACATTCTCTTCATGTAAATTGGTTCTAAAAATAAACAGAATGTCCACACTACATCGCATCCCTCTAAACAAGCAGTGGTAACGTACAGACGTGTGGAAGAGGTGCGGAGTGAATTAGGGAAAAAACGACACAAGGGACATGGCCATCGAAATCGAAGTATACAGAATGAGGATAGGCTCATTTGGGTCAAAAAGGAGAGCAGGGACCAAAGGAACAGTTAGAGAAGATCAATCTGTCATGGCAACCAGGGCCCTAGTGATCATAGTGCTGCTGATAATTGGAGGGGTGGAAATGAACCCAGGGCCAGGAGTTTCTGAAGAGGTCATCAAAAGCCTTGAAAGAATGGAAGAAAGAATAGTTAATAAAATAAATGGGGCAACAAAAGAAGTTAAACAAGAAATTAGAGAGGAAATAGCAAGAATGAAGACAGAAGTGGAACAACTGAAGTCAAGAATCGAGAAGATAGAAAATGCAGATCGACAGCTAAATTTAATTTTCCACGGGGTTAAAGAGAGAAAAGGAATTAGTGCCCTGCAAGAAGTCCACGAAATATTAGAAAACAAATTGGAAGTGCAGATCCAGGGATGGGAGTTCCTTACGGCTCACAGGGTCGGGAAAACTACAGGAAACAGAGTCATTATTGCGAAATGTGCATCCACTCAAGTGGTTTTTGCCACACTGAAGAGATCTTACAAATTGAAAGGGATGGCAATATATATTAACAGAGATCTATCTCCGACGGAGAGAATTACAAGGAGGAAATTAGTAGAAAAAATGAAGTTTGAAAGGAATAAGGGTAAGAAGGCGACCATTCGAAATTTACAGCTGTATGTGGATGGGAGGAAGATAGATATAAGGAACAGCGCGGAAACGAACAGCACGAGTGCTATGACCTCGACAGCTGAATCTGCGGAATTAGAGATTGAGAGGACGCGTGCAGAGGCTCAGGTTAACGAACATTGAAACCTGAAGGAACGTGCACCGACGTCACCAATAGGTGACAGCAGACAATCAACAGCTCAGCCGAACGAGAAGCCAAACACGTCATCTGTGACGCAACGATTCCAGATTCCTCGGGGGCCTTGGAGCAAGAACGCACCTAGTGACATCAATAGTGAAAGCAGTGAGGAAGAAACACCAATTATCACTAGAAGCCGTAAAAAATTAAATATGTTTCAAACGGGGAAACGTAGCTAGGGAGGCCACAGTTAAATCAGTGTGTCAGTAGAAGTTAAAAATTAGAAAAGTGAAGTTAATAGTGTGAAAGAAGAGAGTTTAATAACCAAGAGCAGATATGAGCTTAATAACATTTATTAAAGCATAACGTAGTTAAAGGAGGGTTACGACTTAATCCAGTGTTTAAATGTCATGTAATCACACGTCTCCATCGTACAGGTAAGCGAGTGCCCCGTAGATTATTTTCTCTAGGCAGTTCACAAAGAGTGGTGTAGGCTTGAACTAACAGCAGCGGGAATAGTGTGCAGACCCAGTTGTTTACGTAAACAAACTTTAACGTTTAAATAGAGACACGTTGAACTGCTGTGCGATATATTTTAGTAATGTAATGCACTGAAATGGATCCGTCAGAAACCATAAGGTAGGTACGGATCCATCTCTAAAGTGGAAATTTGGGCTGATGTAAAGTTGTTGTTTAGAACAAATAAATTCATATTCATATTCATACATCGCATCCCCGAAGGATACACAACCCAAATAAAAATAAAATCTGATTAATGCACTCACGTAACTTTCTTTTATCTAAGCATGGCCAATAAATCTTTCTCACTTCACATTCTGATATAAGTTAGAACAAGAGGCCATTTTCAGTTGTTTCAACCTGACGCATAGCTTTATTGTTCACCAGGCAAGACTGAGTTTCTGCAAACAGTGGGTGGCTTATAACTACCCTTCAGAAAAATTTTAAGACAAAAAAAAGTTTTGAACAAAACTTAGCTCTTGGTATAGCGTGTCGTTTTTCATGTGAAGTGGCATTAAAAATAAGAGAAAGTCACCGCCAATCTTCATGTCACACCCTTAGAAGGTACCGAACCAAGTACAAAATTTTGTCTTCATACAATTTTTCATTCTGGAATTAGGCTGTTTAAGAAAATAGTATTTTGGATTCAGAGGACCTCAACAGTCGAACACAATGCTTTCTCAACCTATAGTAACTATTAGATAGGCAGAAGAAGTAAAAAAAATCCCTTTAGGCAGGCCTACATGCTGAGATAGATTTCGATGTGCTTTTGGTTTAATTTATTGTCACCACGCAGCACTCTTCTTCTTTAGCCTTGGCATGACAAACCCGCAATAATAACTATACATGAGACATGTTATTTGACCCACAGACTGCATGTGAAATTCCTGTTTAGCATATGGAATTCTTCTATGGGGAAATTCACCAGGATCAATAAATGTTTTCAAATGGCAGAAAAAAGCAATCAGGTGCATTTCTGGACTCGCACCTCTAGAATCGTGTCGGGAACATTTCAAGAGATTAAACATCATGACAGTATCAGGATTATTTATATACAACTCTATAGCAATTGTTAAAGAAAACCAACACAAACACCTTCCTAGACAAGCATTTCATGAACACGACACACGAAACAATCAAGTATACTCAAGTTTATCCAAAATACATAATAGTTAATAATACTCGAGATGGAGATTTGACATCCATACTTAACTAATTACAGAAATTAACCTGAACATGTTTCGAGCCTGCCTCTAGACTCATCCTCAGCTATACTCCATCTGAGGTTGGGACAGCAGCTGTTGAACCAATCTCTTGATTAAATCATCTTCAGCGGGTATTTCAAAATTCATCAGCTGGTCTTTGTTTTTGTAGATATAAATTTTCTCCCAAACTGTGAATTAGTTATGTCCGTACACAAACTTTTTAAGTTCCGGCTCCAAATTAATTTCATGATCTTCTTCCCACACATGAGTGGCTATAGCTGATTTTTCAATCTGTGCGTATTATATGTCTCTGATGTGTTCTTTAGCCCTTACATCCAAATTTCTTTCAATGTATTTCAGACTGCAATCTTTGCAATTAAATTGACAAATACCTGATTTTTTGTTGTCAGGGATTTTCTCAATGTTGGTGGATCTTAACAAATTCCTAAGACTGTATGTATTTACCAGGGCTGTAATAATATTATGTTCTCTGAAGATTTTCCTGAATTTAGTATCTGCCCATGGGTGGTAAATTATCTTCTTATAAGTCCTCTTTCCTTCTATTGGTATAAGAGTGGTGGATCCTTAATTTGTTTTTGTTGACTGCATTTTCTTATTTTCTTTAAGATCAGGTCCCTATGAATTCCATTATTCTCAGCTATGGAAATAATTTTGTGGTATTCTGTGTCAAATTCTGTCTTACTTATACCTGGTCCTTCGTAAGTTTGCACTTTCCATTATACAAGTTAGGTTGCAAGTATCAAAGATTTCGTTCTGTACTGACAAGGAGGTGCCAATCGGCGGTATTCAACTGTATTCAGCCTTGAACATTCAAAATTATTTCAAATCCCTCAATTATCATCTTTCTGTTCTTCCATTCAGTAATTTTCGTTATTTATGTAATGTAATATTATTCTTAACCCATAGTTTCACAAAAAAACCGTATCGTTCATGTACACAAAGATTTATCCTATGTACACAAAGATTTATCCTATGTGTGGGACTTTGTTCACCTTCACATGATAAATATTCACGTGATTTAGTTCATGGTGTCGTAGCTCAGTGGTTATCGTGCTAGATAGTTGTGGTTCGATCCTAGGCAGGGTGATTTTTTTTTTCCCCCCCATACTATTTTCAAGATGCAAATACAGTTTATGATTTTTAATTTTTTTAATTAGCTGTCTTATATTTTATTGTACAATTTAATTTGTAGCGTATTAACCCTTATTATCAGTAGTGAAACCTTAACCCTCGGCCAATTTAAAGATCGCCTTTAGCGGCAAAACCTATTAAAATTCTTTTCAGGTAGAGGGACAAGATGTTTCACTTTTCGTACGATTTTCCTTCTTTACTTCCTCTGCCCATTACCATAGGTACTAAGTGTCGTTTTCGACTCTGAAATTCTGACTTTAGTTTTTAACATAAATGCACGTTTTGAGGGGCCCCGAATAAAAGAAATACTATTTTGGAAACATGTCTGTGTGCGTGTCTCAGTGTGTGAGTGTGTGTGTATGTGTGTACAAAAAATTGTATGAAAAAAACATTTTGTTTTGGGGTCAGGTACTTTTCTCAGGAAAGTAGAAATACGGTAATATTTGTTTTAGATAATAGAAGTTAACAGCACATTTAATCTTAAATGATATTAATTAAAAGGAGAAAATTAAGCTAGTGGGTGGTATGAAATTATAACATTCCAGAGTAACCAACTTTGATTGCTTCACATGGAAAAAACTCTTTTTGTTAAAAATATTTACATATGATTATTAAATAGACTCAGTTTGATAAAAAAAAATTAAAATTCACTAAGCCTTTTTAAATGTGAAAGTTCTCAGAAATTGAAGGTTGTCTTTGCTTTCCAATATGGCTGGCTCCACAGGGTGTAATTTTTTATCATAAATCTATCTTCTATTATTATTATTATTATTATTATTATTATTTGACAAATTTTAACGATTGTCTAAAAAATAGTATATGATACACGTGATAAAGTTATTTTATTTTGCTCGTAGGATTTCGGCATTCGCCCTTACGGGCTCGTTTCGCAAACATAGCCAACTCGCAAAATAAAATCTCGTTTTAACATTTGGATCATAAATAACTATTTTGTTCTAAAATATTTGTTTTAATATAATTATGGTACCTGTAATACATATGTTTTACAAACATAACTTAATCTAAATTAGCATATGTTTTATAATTACCAAATAACCTATATTAAATATTTTTGAACATTTTAAAGATCGATTATATTACATACTACAATATTTTCAGATGTTTCAGGTAATTGTTTTGGAAATGAAACTGCAATAGCCATCATTCATTTTTCTCCAAAATGTAATAACTTTTTTTAAATAAATGTTGTGAAACCTGGGATTATTTGCAATAATAAAATGCTATCGGGATACTATTGGTTTATTCTTCGGTAAAACTTAAATTTAACACCAAAACAATAACTTTGGGATAGGTGGTAAAAGTAAAAAATTAAAGGGGCTATTAACAAAGTTTTGCCCAGGGTACAAAGTACATGAAATCTGGATCTGCTCTTATAGATTTGACAAAAAAGTGTAAGGCAGGTAATTTTAAAAATTAAAAAAAAATCCCTTTATGCAGGCCTACAGGCTGAGGTAGATTTCGAAAGCAATATCAAAGTGTACAATCCATGCACCATCTATATATATATAAAAATGAATGTATGTCTGTCTGTCCTTTATGCATTACTAAACCATTCAACCGATCGCCATGAAACTTTGGGAAGTTGTTGAGTGCATTCCCGGGAAGGTTTCTGGCATATTACATTTTTAATTTTAGCTTTCGTTCGCGAGTTATGTGACAAACAAACACAAATATTGAACTCATTAATAATAATTTAACAAAACTATCACGGTTACGGGTGGGACAAAAATTCCCTTGTTTGTTATTTTACATAGTAATTAACCACACATATTTTTTTCAGTTAATCTTATACCAAATTGTACCTTAAGATGTATATTTTCTCAAATGAAAATGGACATAGCTGATTACTCTTGATTATTTGGTTAAAGAGTGTTAAAAACATGCTAAAGATGGCAAAAAAAAGTAACTCAATGCAATAAATAAGTAAATCGACAGATTTTACAGATGAAACCACTTCAGATACATCTAAGTCCTTAAAATTCAGATAATTTGAGGTTTTAAACTTATTTTTGACCACCCAATTGCAATAATTTTATAACTTCTCTCTTTGAGGGAAAAATTCCATTATTTGATGAAATGGCTGACCAGTCTTTTCTTTTTAAGCCTCCTTCCATAATTTAGAATAATTTACCTGAAATAAGTAAACATACCTAGAAATGTAAAATTAAAAATCTTTCAGCATAATCTAAGCTCTATCTACTAGACTTCTTTTTCCTGAGTCAGACAAACTTTTTCCTAACTTTGTAAAGCTGCACTATTCTTATTTGTACCTGTATTAAATATTTATTTTAATTTGTGTTAAATCCTCTTTATATGCAGGGTCGTATGCATTCTATCTTCACCTCGGAAACATGTATTAGGGGCCTATTTTTGGTAAAACGATGGTGTTATCGTGTCATTTCTTCCCATCATTACCATTGTATGTAGCTGCTTAATTTTCGCGCGAGCAGGGGGTGACGTCGCACAGCAGTGTAGGACTCTCCCCACAGCTCTTACGGGAACGAGGCAACCTTACATATACCAGCCTTGATTGAAAGTATTTGCTAGAGATCATTCTGCAAAGTGCAGATGTCTGATGTAGCGGTGTTGACCCATGGAATAACCAGTGGTTCAACTCCAAAAAATGGTTTCAATAAACTTGTACATTGCGCATGGGGATGATTAAACATATCCTACATGTTATACCCTAACAGCATTGAGGTCTGCTTTACGGATCTCATATTCATTTAAACGTGAAAATCGTTTCCTATCGCAAAATATTCCACATCTGCTGAATATTTAATACAGTATAATTTTTCTAAATGTTATCTGGTCTTCTACTGACAATTATTTGACATATGTGAACGAAAAACTGGCAAAACCACGTTAAATCTCAAAACGTACTACCCTGCCATCTAGTGGGTAACTGCCTGACTTTGCGGACAGCCATCTTTGTGCTCCGGCTTCCCAAGCTCAGCAGATAGTGTGACTTCCTGTTGAATGGCGCAGAAACTCGGGAATTCTTTGTTTATCCTTGTCATAAGGTGTTTCTAGCATCTACAGTTAATCGACAAATGGCATTGAAACACAATCGCATGAATAAGGGGCTAATGTCATATAAACTGAACTTAAAAAGTTGAATTATTTTTGCAAGATTAGGTATTATAATTTTTATGAAAATAAACATACTTGTGAATTCTAATATGAAATGTGATTTATCTCACTCTAGACCAGTGGTCTTCAACCTTTTTGAACTAATGGGCCATTTTCTTTTTGGTGAAAGACTAGCGGGCTGCATTGATTTATTGATTATTGACGGTCACAGCCGGCAAGCTTTAATAAATAAAGATATTATGTATGACATTCTCTTCATGTAAATTGGTTGTAAAAATAAACAGAATGTCCACACTACACCGCATCCCCGAAAGATACACAACCCAAATAAAAATAAAATCTGATTAATGCACTCACGTAACTTTCTTTTATCTAAGCATGGCCAATACATCTTTCTCACTTCACATTCTGATATAGAACAAGAGGCCATTTTCAGTTGTTTCAACCTGACGCATAGCTTTATTGTTCACCAGGCAAGACTGAGTTTCTGCAAACAGTGGGTGGCTTATAACTACCCTTCAGACAAATTTTAAGAAAAAAAAAGTTTTGAAGAAAACTTAGCTCTTGGTATAGCGTGTCGTTTTTCATGTGAAGTGGCATTACAAATAAGAGAGCGTCACACCCCTAGAACATACCGAACCAAGTACAAAATTTTGTCTTCATACAATTTTTCATTCTGGAACTAGGCTGTATTTTTGGATTCAGAGGACCTCAACAGTCGAACACAATGCTTTCTCAACCTATAGTAACTATTAGATAGGCAGAAGAAGTAAAAAAAATCCCTTTAGGCAGGCCTACATGCTGAGATAGATTTTGAAGTGCTTTTGGTTTAATTTATTGTCACCAAGCAGCACTCTTCTTCTTTAGCCTTGGCATGACAAACCCGCAATAATAACTATACACAAGACATGTTATTTGACCCACAGACTGCATGTGAAATTCCTGTTTAGCATATGGAATTCTTCTATGGGGAAATTCACCAGAAAAAAGCAATCAGGTGCATTTCTGGACTCGCACCTCAAGAGTCGTGTCGGGAACATTTCAAGAGATTAAACATCATGATGGTATCAGGATTATTTATATACAACTCTGTAGCATTTGATATTTCCATTTCTGGGCTGTACGGCTGTGGTCTATCCGATGAAATAGCTAACGTTTTGCCACGAACTGCGTCTGGCATCTTCAGACCTAGCTGTAACAAGCTCTGAAGATGCTAGTCGCAGTTCGTGGCAAAACGTTAGCTATTTCATCGGATAGACCACAGCCATACAGCCCAGAAATGGAAATATCATTG
Source organism: Ectobius pallidus (assembly GCA_964059195.1). NCBI lineage: Eukaryota > Metazoa > Arthropoda > Insecta > Blattodea > Ectobiidae > Ectobius > Ectobius pallidus. Next base: position 2,874,386 of record CAXKWD010000009.1, on the reverse strand, counting down.
AACGCCGGCCGTGAAAGCCTTAGTAGTTATATCTGTAGCATTTGTTAAAGTAAACCAATACAAACACCTTCCTAGATGAGCATTTCATGAACATGACACACGAAACAATCAAGCATACTCAAGGCTATCCAAAATACTTAATAGTTAATAATACTCGAGATGGAACTAATTACAGAAATTAACCTGAACATGTTTCGAGCCTGCCTCTAGACTCATCCTCAGCTATACTCCATCTGAGGTTGGGACAGCAGCTGTTGAACCAATCTCTTGATTAAATCATCTTCGGCGGGTATTTCAAAATTCATCAGCTGGTCTTTGTTTTTGTAGATATAAATTTTCTCCCAAACTGTGAATTATTTATGTCCGTACACAAACTTTTTAAGTTCCGGCTCCAAATTAATGTCATGATCTTCTTCCCACACATGAGTGGCTATAGCTGATTTTTCAATCTGTGCGTATTATATGTTTCTGGTATGTTCTTTTGCCCTTACATCCAAATTTCTTTTTGTTTTACCAATGTATTTCAGACTGCAATCTTTGCAATTAAATTGATAAATACCTGATTTTTTGTTGTGAGGGATTTTCTCAATGTTGGTGGATCTTAACAATTTCTAAGGCTGTATCTATTTACCGGGGCTGTAATAATACAGGGTGTTTATAAAAGAACTCCGGGGTTTTAAAAATTCATATATTATTAACTATAGAAGATAGCAAAAAGTAGTTAATTTCTCCGAAACGAGTAGCTCATCAAGTTTTACTCATACCAATTGGGAATGTTTTCATCAACAGTTGGTAGCGCTGCGGAGCGTAACGTAACAATCAGTGCCGTCTGGAATTCCTCGCTATGGCGACGCCGCAACAAAAGGCTCAATGCGTTATTTGGCTTATAGAAACTAATTCTGTTGTTACGGTACAAAGAAACTTTTGACGTAATTATGGTGTTGACCCGCCTACGGACAAAACAATTCGCCAATGGTTAAGTGCTTTCAAGGAAACAGGAAGTGTTTTAAAGCAAAAGTCGCCGGGTAGGCCGCGTGTGTCACAAGAGAATGTGGACAGAATCAGAGCTTCATGCCTTCAAAGCCCTAAGAAATCGTTGACAAGACGCAGTCTGGAGTTGGGTTTACCAAGATCAATAGTTCATAAGGTAGTTCATAAAAGACTTCGTTTAACTGCTTACAAGATCCAACTGTTACACCACAAACCTATCATCTAAATTCGACTTCGAGATAAGCTGTATATTTATTGAATCCTACTCTCTCATATGTGCCTGTTTATATCGCAAACCTGACAGAAGTAAGCTTGCCTTTGACAATTTTGTGGACAATCTTAATGATATGTTTAATTCAATGTATAATTTTAAGTCTAACATAAATATCGTCCTAGCCGCCGACTTCAATGTTGACTTTTGTGTAAACACTAAAGAGGTGGATGACCTTAGGACTCTGTTTAACGGATATGGTGCACGATCTGTAGTTTGTCAACCATCTCGACCTGGTGTAAATAATTCCCCTGGAACATGCATTGATAACATTGTTACAACGATACATAGTGACAGACTTGATGTAGACGTTATACCTACTATATTCTCCGATCACAACGCTATCTTATTTGAAACAATCTTAACTGAAAATTCTTCGAAGTCAACGACTGGTGAGAACACAAAATCACAAAGCCGTTTAATCAATAATTCTAGCATATGTTACTTTATGTCTCTCCTTGCAAATATTAGTTGGCTTCTGCTGTACAGCTTTGACAACCTTAATGAAAAAGTTAACTATTTTACCTCAATATTAAATAACGCTATTGAAACTGCATTCCCATTAGTGCCCATTAAACGAAGTCGTGGTAACAGTTGTAAGTGGTATACAAGTGAGCTTAGAAATCTAAAAGATGAGTGTCTACTCTACTATAATTTAGTAACCCATCATGGAATGGTTGAATTTAAAGATACGTATAAACGTTTTAAATATGCATACAAGAATGCTCTTAAATCGGCGAAAAGTGAATTTTATTCTAAAATAATAAATAATTCCAATAATAAGTCTAAAAGTACCTGGTCTGTTGTCACCGAACTACTGAACAAGGATTCGAAACCTCGGCATACTCCCAGTATTGACGCAGAAAAAATAAATCATCATTTTATCAATCAAGTAGACAATATTGCAAACCAGTTCAATGACAACATTAACTCATTTTCTTTTATAAATAATCTGACAAAACCTGAAACTATTTTTACTTTTAACCATGTTAAAGTGGAGGATGTTTATCTTGCAATTTCAAAGCTTAGGATAAGCTCTTGCACAGATGTCTATGGTCTGAGTCCAAAAATAATTAAATATGCCGCAAGTTTTATTTGTGAACCATTAACGCACATTTTTAATCTTTGTATTGATGAATGTATATTCCCTGATAACTTTAAGTATGTTAAAACCATTCCTATATATAAGAAAGGCAACCAACTTGACTACTCTAACTATAGACCCATCAGTATAATTCCCACAGTCTCAAAGATATTTGAAATGTTGTTAAATAAGCAAATTACTAACTATTTTGAAAGTAATAACCTGTTTGTAAACCAATACGGCTTTAGATCCTCGCATAATACAATTGAAGCAATAGTTAAGTTTTTGGAGAAATGTTTTGAAGCTTTAGAAAATTTCAAACTAATGAGTGGTCGTTTCTATGACTTCACCAAAGCGTTTGATACAATTTCCCATGATATTCTTTTAAAAAAATTGCAGTTTTATGGTTTTGACAACTCCTGTATTATGTTTCTAAGATCTTATCTAAAAGGCAGGTATCAATCTGTTTACTCTAATAGTACAATGTCTCAGTTTATACCTGTTAAATTCGGTGTTCCCCAGGGCTCCATTCTTGGTCCCATACTGTTTATAATTTATATAAATGATCTCCCAGCTTGCATCGAGGATGAATGCCTTCATACTTTTATGTTTGCAGACGATCTGGCTATTGGTCTTTCTCAAGAAAATCAGGCATTGTTGGAAATCAAACTCCATGAATCTTCATCTAAATTAATGGCATGGTGTGAAGCCAATAAGCTCAAGATTAACTCTAATAAGACTGTAGACATTAACTTCTCATTTAACAGACATAGCTTTGATTTGCATTCTTCAGTTAGGTTTCTCGGCATACACCTCGAAGCAGGTCTGGGCTGGAGTACACATACTGAATACCTTGCCAACAAACTGAGCAAAGCAATATTCATGATACGAATATTAAGACAAACGTATTACGAGACTCGCTAGTAATGGTTTACTTTGCTCACATGCATAGTTATCTGAGCTATGGGACTCTCTTGTGGGGCAATCACACCTCAGCTTTGAAACTGTTTATTCTTCAGAAAAGAGCTGTGAGAATGATATGTGGTGTACCTTCGAGAACTCACTGTAAGCCACTTTTTACGGAACTAGGAATACTTACCTTGCCATCAATGTTTGTTCTGGACTGCCTTTTGCACGTTAAATGCAACTTGCATAACGTTTCCACATGTTCAGCAATTCATAACTATTCTACCCGTAATAGATCCAATATTTATTTAAGAAAATTTAATTATAGCACAACTATGAATAGTTTTATATGCTTGGCTTTTAAATTTTATAACTTCTTACCAACTGAAATAAGAAATATGTCATTCAATATGTTTAAAACATCAGTCAGAAAGACAATGTTGGCAAACCCACTATATAGCATCCATGACTTTTATAATATTAAATTTTAAATATTTCTTAAATTACTGTTTTAATAATATTATAAATTAAATTAAATTGTATTCTAAACCACGACATCTCAATCTGTACATTATGTATGGCAATGAGGAAAATAAATATTATTATTATTATTATTATCACATTAAACCGGCAGACAAGATTAAGAGATATGACTTTGCTGTTTCTTATGATAGACAAAATTGATGGAAATAATGATTTTTTAAAAAATGTTATTTTCAGTGATGAAGCTACTTTCCATGTGAGCGGGTCTGTAAACAGACATAATTGCAGAATTTGGTGTTCAGAGCCGCCCCATGAGTTCATTGAGTATGAACGTGACACGCCCAAAGTGAATGTTTGGTGTGGTCTTATGCATGATAGAGTCATAGGTCCCTTCATTTTTGCTGAAAGAAGTATCGATGGTGACGTCTACTGTGACATGTTAGAGGAGTATGTTTTTCCTCAGATAGATGACATTGAGGCGGAGAAGGGTTTAGTCTATTTCCAACAAGATGGGGCACCGCCACACTTCAGTTTGCGTGTGCGTGAGGCACTTAACGCTCGACTCGGCAACATATGGATTGGATGGGAAGGACCTACTCCATGGCCTCCAAGGAGCCCTGATATGACTCCCTTGGACTTTTTATTCTGGGGACATATCAAGAATCTTGTGTATGCTGAGAAAATTCGTGATGTTGGCCATCTCAGGGAACGAATAATCAATTGCGTGGCAACCGTCCCCCCAGACATGGGAAGAGGTGGAATACCGTTTCGATGTGTGCTGTGCCACTAACGGGGCTCATATTGAACTACATTAAATTGTAAAAAAAACTTGAAAATGTAACTTTTCCAACCACGTATAAAGCATTTATATACGTTTTTTAGTTCATTAAAATACATTGCCTCAAAACCCCGGAGTTCTTTTATAGACACCCTGTATTATGTTCTCTGAAGATTTTCCTGAATTTAGTATCTGCCCACAGTGGCGTACCAAGGCTACTTGGCGCCCAGGGCTAATTAGATGGCAGTCGCCCCCTAACACTAAAAGGTTCAAGGTTCAATGAGTTTACCGTAATTTAAACACAGTTTAATGTTCACAATTATTTATTTTTAATTAGTAGTATGTTACTTTAACACATTATAAAGAGAAAAAATATGAATGAAATAAAACCGAAAGTATTATAAGGTTAGTTTGTTTGAAATAGGAATAGATAAAATTTCAAAATTACACAGTAAACGTTTCCTGTGTGCTCGGCGCCCACGACCTATTTCGTATTGTCTATAAATAGTTTAAAACGAAACGTTTATTTCATTTCTAAATAACATTACTGCAGTATTTAATAAAGTAATAAAGAAAATTTGACCAATAAAACCTTATATTTTGCCTGAAAAATTAGTTTTTCTTAAACTAATTTTTTTTTTCCCAATTTTGGCGCCCCCTTCTTTACGGCGCCCGGTGCGGCCGCCCCGTTCGCACCCCCCTTGGTACGCCACTGTCTGCCCATGGGTGGTAAGTTATCTTCTTATAAGTCATCTTTCCTTCTATTGGTATAAGAGTGGTGGATCCATAATTTGTTTTTGTTGATTGCATTTTCTTATTTTCTTTAAGATCAGGTCCCTATGAAATCCATTATTCTCAGCTATGGAATTAATTTTGTGGTATTCTGTGTCAAATTCTGTCTTACTTATACCTGGGCCATCATAAGTTTGCACTTTCCATTCTACAAGTTAGGTTGCCAGTATCAAAGATTTCGTTCTGTACTGACAAGGAGGTGCCAATCGGCAGTATTCAGCTGTATTCAGCCTTGAACATTCAAAATTATTTCAAATCCCTCAATTATCATGTTTCTGTTCTTCCATTCAGTAATTTTCGATATTTATGTAATGTAATATTATTCTTAACCCATAGTTTCACCAAAAAAAAACCGCATCGTTCATGTACACAAAGATTTATCCTATGTGTGGGACATTGTTCACCTTCACATGATAAATATTCACGTCATTTAGTTCATGGTGTCGTAGCTCAGTGGTTATCGTGCTAGATAGTTGTGCAGAAAGTTGGGGTTCGATCCTAGGCAGGGTGATTTTTTTTTCCCCCCATACTATTTTCAAGATGCAAATACAGTTTATGATTTTTAATTTTTTAAATTAGCTGTCTTATATTTTATTGTATAATTTAATTTGTAGCGTATTAAACCTTATTATCAGTAGTGAAACCTTAACCCTCGGCCAATTTAAAGATCGCCTTTAGCGGCAAAACCTATTAAAATTCTTTTCAGGTAGAGGGACAAGATGTTTCACTTTTCGTACGATTTTCCTTCTTTACTTCCTCTGCCCATTACCATAGGTACTAAGTGTCGTTTTCGACTCTGAAATTCTGACTTTAGTTTTTAACATAAATGCACGTTTTGAGGGGCCCCGAATAAAAGAAATACTATTTTGGAAACATGTCTGTGTGCGTGTCTCAGTGTGTGAGTGTGTGTGTATGTGTGTACAAAAAATTGTATGAAAAAAACATTTTGTTTTGGGGTCAGGTACTTTTCTCAGGAAAGTAGAAATACGGTAATATTTGTTTTAGATAATAGAAGTTAACAGCACATTTAATCTTAAATGATATTAATTAAAAGGAGAAAATTATGCTAGTGGGTGGTATGAAATTATAACATTCCAGAGTAACCAACTTTGATTGCTTCACATGGAAAAACTCTTTTTGTTAAAAATATTTACATATGATTATTAAATAGACTCAGTTTGATAAAAAAAAATTAAAATTCACTAAGCCTTTTTAAATGTGAAAGTTCTCAGAAATTGAAGGTTGTCTTTGCTTTCCAATATGGCTGGCTCCACAGGGTGTAATTTTTTATCATAAATCTATCTTCTATTATTATTATTATTATTATTATTATTTGACAAATTTTAACGATTGTCTAAAAAATATTATATGATACACGTGATAAAATTATTTTATTTTGCTCGTAGGATTGCAGCATTCGCCCTTACAGGCTCGTTTTGCAAACATAGCCAACTCGCAAAATAAACTCTCCTTTTAACAACTGGATCACAAATAACTATTTTGTTCTAAAATATTTGTTTTAATATATGGTACCTGTAATACGTATGTTTTATAAACATAACTTAATCTAAATTAGCATATCGTCCCTTAAGAAACAATACCGCATAACTGACATATTTGGTGAAAATGACATTTTTATACTGTTGGCATCACTGAAATAGCGTGCTTATGATGAAATATCGGTCAAGATGAAATTTTGTGTCGTGACCTTGCTAAAGAGGCATACACAATACCGCATATCTGAAGCAACATAGCAAATTCAGAAATACTGCGTAACTGAACCAGTGTACAACACCGCATGTCTGATTTCATTTAAAATTTTATATAATACCGCCTATCTGTCGTATACGGCGCACGGTTCAACTTAGTAAACTAATGCAACATAAGGTGACATATTTAAAAGAAATTATATCTTGTAATGAAACAGATTGCCTGAAATCGTGCCGAACACACAGGTACAGTCCTGTAGATGACGTGGATCTGCTTGAAGAAGTTGTAGATGGATTATTTACTGAAGAAGAAATAATTGCACAATTAGGATTTATATTCAGTAATTTTAGAAATTCTACCAGGATAAAACGAAGTAAGTAGCCTATGAGTACAATATTAGTTTTCAAATAACTGATGTCAGACGTTTTTATTCAAAATAGTTTTCTCGAGAATCTTCTGGCTCAAAAAGTCATGAATATTAATTAACATTGGTATATTTTTTAAACGCTATATTTCACAATAAAGTATTTCATTAGTAGAAGAAACTGCCGGGGATATCTTCACCGGTTGGTGCACCAGAAGAAAGCATAAATAAAACAATTTGTGTAAATGAAGGTGAGGAAGGGGAATCGAACATATCGATATCTGAAGACAGTGTGTTTTGTAATTTATTTTAGTACGCCCTAATAACATGCCGACAATACCGGGACTTTAAAACAAGGACAGCTACCGGAAATTGTAATATGAGATATAACTTGCGATTCATATGAAAAAATATTAAAACCTGTATCTATAGTTCATACTTTTGTATTACAAGGCCTGTTTTAATTTAAAATTAGATCTATTACTATCCACGATTATGCTATTAGCATTTTTATATATTCATCGCAGATTAATCTCTATGTGTACCAGAGGGAAGCAAGGCAGAGACCCTACCTATGATTGAAGAAAATATTTTTGAAGGACCTTCTGTGAGTGGTTTGACTGATATAAAAGGAAAAATTATAATTTTAAAGCAATAATGACAAAAGAAAAGTTAACGTATTTTGAATTAAATTTATTATTATTATTATTATTATTATTATTATTATTATTATTATTATTATTATTATTATTATTATTATTATTATTATTATTATAATTATTATTGCTTTTTTCTTTTGCACACACATCCACTATTCTTCTGACTATAACGTTGATGACAGATGACCTAAGTTATGAGCATCATTTTTCAGGGACTTCTTCGGGAAATCATACAGAAAGTGAGGAACAGATGAAAGTGAATTTTTTGGGGACTAAATAAGACATTTGTTAGGGAATTTCTAGAAAACTTCCCAAAATTGTCATCGCATTACTTTAGGAAAATGTCTACTAACTCTATCTGGAGCCAGGAATAAATTATATACGCCAACTGTATCACCTATACAAAGAAAAAATTTAAAGAAATGAACAAGGGGACAATAAGTAGACACCCATTTGATGATATTTTATCAGACATGAATATAGGACGAATATAGGCCCAAAAAGGACGACTGTGACTTATGTGTTGGATATCCAACCGGCAATGTATGATTATCAAAAAGGAAAGGATCGGGAGGGGAATACAAAACATAAGGCAGCGGATGAATCAGGCACATGTAGAGATTTTACAATGGACTCGCAGGCTGTAAAAGTAGCTCCCTTTTTGCAAGCCAGTGCGATATATTACAAAACTAAATTGGCAGTCCACAATATTACAATGTATGAATTGGCTAATCATGATGTAATCTGCTACGAGTTCGATGAAAGTGAAGCTGAGCAAGTGGCATCAACATTTTCCACTTGTGTGTTACTGACACATTGAAGAAAGTAATGTGCCCATCATTTTATATTCCAACGGCTGCACATATAAAAATAGGAACGCAGTATTGTCGAAAGCTTTGCTGGAATTCACAATGAAAACAAACATTACTGTTTTCCAGAAGTTTTTGGAAAATGGTCACATCCAAATGAAGTGTGATTCAGTGATCAGTGTCACAGTGTCTAAAGAAATATTCCTCCCTAGTCAATATCCAACTGTGACAAGAGAAGCAAGAAAAAAGTCATTTCCAAACAAGGCTACTTATCGTGATCAGTGATCACACATTCTTCATAGACTACAGTGTCAATAAGCTCTGGATTTATTATTCCATTCGTACTGAACGGAAACCAAATGACCCTATGGAATTTTATTTAAGAGTAATAAAATATGAACCTAAGGGTGTCATACATTATAATCTGGACTACACTGAAGATTTTCAGGAGTTGCCTAAATTATGTACTATTCCCTTTGTTCTAAAATTTGGGGAAGAAAATTGAAACTCCACTGTAGTATTATTAACCTTTTTCTGGTTTAATAGTAAACATAAGTATTCAAACTGAATTTCCTGAGCTATATTAATGCCTTTGTGTATTTTGAATAATTTTTTTTAGTATTTTTCAAAGACATAGTGATTTTGGTTTAGAAAGTTACAGTAATCAATATAACTAATAGGTATTGTTATGCATTTTGTGATATCTACTATTTTTGCTATTCTTGTGGACTTGTAAGATGACATGAGTCACTGTTGAGATTAGCCATTGGTCCTTATTTCTTGATTCTAGATTGTCTTGACTGTGTAGGCCCATTTGTGGATCCGTTTGCTTTCCAAAATAATTAAATGTTTTCATGTGAACTATTTGTTTTCTGAACAAAATATTATTGCATTTAATGAAGTATTGTGTCCCTTAAGGTTATGCATTGTATCTTCTTGCCCTTAGTTTGTAGTTAGGTGTGGCATGTAGAACGTGCCTTCTCCTTACTTCAGACCCTTGTATTAATCTCTATATATATATATAAAAGGCTTTGTCCTGACTGACTGACTGAATGACAGGAATCAACGTACAGCCGAAACTATAACAGGTAGAGACTTGGAATTTTGACAGTACCTTCGTTTCATAATGTAGGTGCTCACTAAGAAAGGATTTTGAAAAATTCTGATTCTAAATGCCAAAAATTAAATGTTTTTGAAAATACTTAATCCCTTTTTACATAGAATTATCAATTCCAAATCACAGAATATATTGTTGCCAAATGGTATCAGATGGGCTTGGAAAAAACAAATGAAATGCACTTTTGACAAATAAGAGAAGTTATCAAAATAATTCATGTTATACGAGGGTGGTTTGAAAAGTTCTCGGAATCACCACCAGAGGTCAGCGCTAGCGGAACCGGGTTCCAGCATAATAATGAGTAATCATTTTTGAGTAATCACGGGGCACGTCAGTGCTCTGGGTTGAGAGGTGATGTGTGGATGCCTTGCTATTGTTGTTCCCGTGTAGTGATTTGTGAGGATGGAAAAAACCGAGATTCGAGCAGTGATAAAGTACTTCGTAAAGAAGGGTATGAAAGCAAATGAAATTCATGCAGAGTTTCAGAACACACTGGGAGACTCTGCTCCCTCATATTCAACTGTTGCCAAGTGGACAAACGAGTTTAAATTTGGTCGGGAGAGCTTAGAAGATGATCCGCGTAGTGGTCTGCCAATATGTGCCACTACCCCAGAAGTTATTGCAAAAGTGCACAAAATGGTCTTGGAGGATCGCCGACTGAAAGTGCGAGAAATTGCTAATGATGTAGGGATGTCATCTGAACGGGCATATCACATTTTAACTGAGGAATTGGGTATGAAAAAAGTATCTGCGAGGTGGGTGCCGCGACTGTTGACGCAGGATCAAAGACGCATCAGAGTGGATGTTTCTGAACAATGTTTGGCCCGATTTCAGAGAAACCAACCAGATTTCTTGCGACGGTTTGTGACCACAGATGAAACATGGGTCCACTACTATACCCCAGAGACAAAACAACAGTCAAAGCAGTGGAAACATGTTGATTCTCCACCACCAAAGAAAGCAAAGGCAGTACGGTCGGCTGGAAAGGTCATGGCATCAGTTTTTTGGGATGCGAAAGGGATTCTCCTGATAGATTATCTTCCCACTGGTCAAACAATTAATGGACAATACTACGCTAACCTTCTGGACCAACTACAGCAAAAGATACGCGAAAAAAGGCCAGGATTAGCAAAGAAGAAAGTCTTGTTTCATCAAGACAATGCACGCCCGCACACATGTGTCATTGCAATGGCAAAAATTCATGAACTGAGGTACGAATTGTTACCGCACCCGCCTTATTCGCCTGATATGGCTCCATGAGACTTCCAACTCTTCCCTAAGCTGAAAATTTTTCTTGGTGGACAGAGATTCTCTTCAAATGAAGAACTGATAGCCGGAGTTGAAGAGTATTTTGCAGGCCTGGAGGAATCTCATTTTCGGGAAGGGATCAAGGCATTGGAACATCACTGGACCAAATGCATTAGTCTACAGGGAGACTACATTGAAAAATAAAAATAGTTTCAATGAGGTTTCGCTGACCTCTGGTGGTGATTCCGAGAACTTTTCAAACTACCCTCGTAAATAAATATTACAGAATGAAATCCACTAAAATAATGGAATCACATAACTTTCTCTACCTTGGACATAGAGAAAACAAAACGAGGTATGGTAATGTGTATATTATTATATTACTAGCATGTGCCTGCGGCTTCGCCCGCGATAATTATTTCAAAAATTAAAAATTAAGAGCATAATAATTAAATCATTATATTTATTAACACCTAAATCACGTGGACTACATACCACGCTATCTATAGCGTCGCCTGGTAAAAGCGACCTCAGATTCGATTTCCTTGGCCCAGAATACCCCTGTACAGTGAGTTTCGTCCAAATCGAACAATGTTTGACCATATTTAGGCCTATCCCTCTTCCGTGTAGGCTGAAAATTTCATATGTCTACGGGCCTTGACATTCTAAACAAATGATTCGACCAGCGTGGGCTTACAACGATGCTTTTATTACCACGTTATGACAAAAATAGCCAAAGCCAACTGCAATTGATTTGACATTGAAATGTATTACTGAAATCTGATGCTTTGACAGCGCTAAAATCACGTTTTCTGCCATTTTTTCACTCACAACTCGCGAACGAAAGCTAAAATTAAAAATCCGGCTTCGATGTGCATTCGCCCACCTTTCAGCCCATCTATGTTTAAAATTTCAGATCTCTGCGTATAGTAGATTTCGCTGGGCATCGTGGACAGACAGACAAACACGCCCTTTTATTATTTTAAGATAGCATGTGCCCGCGGTTTCGCCCGCGATAATTATATCAAAAATTAAAAATTAAGAGCATAATAGTTAAATCATTATATTAACACCTAAATCATGTGGACTACATATCACGCTTAGATAGCGTCACCTGGTAAAAGCGACCTCAGATTCGAGTTCCTTGGCCCAGAAAACCCCTGTATAGTGAGTTTCGTCCAAATCGAACAACATTTGACCATATTTAGGCCTATATTGATTATCCCACTTATAATAATAATAATAATAATAATAATAATAATAATCCTCTTCGGGATTAGGTTGAAAATTTCATATTATGTTTGCATGCCTTGACATTAAAAACAAATGAATTGACCAGCGTGAGCTACAACATTCAAAAAATCGCGATGCTTTTATGTCGAAGGTATGACAACAATAGCCAAAGCGTGTAATTGATTTGTATTACTGAAAACTCATGCTTCGAAAACGCAATAAATACACGTTTTCTGCCCGTTTTTTCACTCATAACTCACGAACGAAAGCGAAAATTAAAATTCCGGCTTCGAGGTGCACATTCCGACCCTTTAGTCCATCTATGTTTAAAATTTCAGATCTCTGCATTCAGTAGATTTTGATGGGCATCGCGGACAGACAGACACTTCCTTTTATTAATATAGATTGTAGGTTTGGTTTTCCATTGTTGCTCTTATCCCTCCCTTATTATTGCTCATTGGCAGTTGAAATCAAGATCTACCCCTCTGGCCTTTGCCTCTTGCTTCCCTGAAAGGATATATAGGTTGAATATTGTTCTTGAGGTTATTTTATGGCAGGGCTGTTTAGGTTATTTATTATTAACTGCAGATTAATATTTTACTTAAGAAATAGGCAACATAAAGGACAGGCTTATAATATATAGAATATTTTCCATATCACAGCCAGCGTTGCAATTCTTCGGTAAAACTTAAATTTAACACCAAAACAGTAACTTCAGGGTAGGTGGTAAAAGTAAAAAATCAAAGGGGCTATTAACAAAGTTTTGCCCAGGGTGCAAAGTACGTGAAACCTGGATCTGCTCTTGCAGATTTGACAAAAAGTGTAAGGCAGGTAATTTTAAAAATTAAAAAAAAAATCCCTACAGGCTGAGGTAGATTTCGAAAGCAATATCAAAGTCTACAATGCATGCACCATATGAAATATAAATAAATCTGATATCTTTTTTATAAAAAGAGAGTTGTTTTTTATGTTTTAAATTGAATATTATATTTTTTATTTTGCCATGCATTATTTTTCTAAAGATGTGTAACTATTATTTTTAATATTTCAAACTCTATTACATTGGTAATTTTATCCTTAGTCGGTCCTCACACATTCCTTTCGGCAGGCCTTTAGGCTGAGGTATATTTTAAAATGTTACTATTTTTCAAACATTCAAATCTCGCCTTATATGAGAGCTAACGAGAAACTAGTTATTGATTTGTAGAGTACTCATCAAGAGCTTTTCAACGATACCCCACCCCCACTCGTACCCCAAAATCCCCGAATCGTTGGTGTCACTGTGAACTCCATAGGGAGTACTCTAATTTATTCAAACAAAGTTTCCTTCTATACTTCATAGGGGCCGAGATATAAATTTTTCAAAATTTCAACTCCCTCCCCTTGGGTCATTTTTGCTCATTAACGAACTTGTCCGAACTACTGGGCCTAGAAATAACAATAAAATTTGGTTCAAATATCTTCAAAATTACGGCCTCTATCGTGTAAAGATACATATAAATATAAATATAAATATATATCACAAAAAAAATTTTGAACGGGCGGTGGTTTCGTACTTAGGGAAGCATAAAACGTAAAGATATGAAAGAATTTTTGGAAAATCATGACATGGTATTGATTGCAAATGGTAGATTTTCTTAGAAATCTACCTAATTAAACACTGCATTTAAATCTTAAAAATATAATGAATGAAAACAAAAAAAATACAGCAAAGGGATTCGAACCAAGAACCTCCAGTTCCATGATCAAGCATCTTAACCATTGCGCCACTTATAAGCTTGTCAAATGAGCGAGAATATTATGGATGTAAACCATTATGCTTTCTCTTATATAGTACGCCCGAGAATATTCTCCACAGTGGATACTTGTTGGAGAGGCAGCTAGCTGCAGCAGTTAAGTTGGCACTCACCACAGCCGATCATTGCAGGTGCTGGAAGTGCTGTCACAATATTCAATCTAAATGCTTGCACACTGCAATATGTACTGATTAGTAATTAGACAATGCACCCATTGATAAAGTGACAACAGTGGCGTATCTTGATCTTTGATAAAGGGCGTGCTATGCTATCGTCCTACACAGAAAATGTACTTGATTCCTGAGTTAATTGAGAATGTAAATTAACTTTAACTGGACAGTTAAAAATAGCTTACTTTATTAAAGTAGGCTTATTCTTTCTTTTAAAACATGTAGGATTTGTACTTATAAGATTTGAAGCTTTCACGGCGCTGATTAGTTAAGATGACTTCTCGGGTTATCAGCCATGTCAAAATTATTAGGCTCGAGCTTACAGCAATTTTCACTCTGTGGCCTTCCTCAGGAATGTGAGACTGAAAAATGTTATGTATATTCTACATTCCTGCCTTTATGTATTGTAGAAAGACTTGTTAACTCGGAGCAAGGCCGTACATTTGTCACAATTTGCAATTTATCTTGAAAAGTTTTGGATAAAAATGTATTTATCAGAAGATCTTCCAAAATACAGCTGTGCTCTTTCATAATGTTTTCAGAATGAAATAGGCTACATTAACTAAAAATTAATTTAACAGATTTTTTAACCACTAAATAAAATAATATTTACAATATTTGCCTTGAAATTATTAAAATTTTAATATACTTAGCTACAACACAATTGCTTGTGAAACTTCAGTAGCACGCAAACTACCGGCAAATCTCCCGCCGCGCTCAGAATAACAGTAAATAAAGTAATACTGTATTTACAATAATTTACTATTGAAATTCTTAAAATAAATGACTAAAAGTTAATTGAACACTTTTGATAACATTAAATAAAATAATATTTACAATAATTTACTTTGGAACGTCTTAAAATCGCAATATACTTCGCTACAACACAGCTGCGTGCGGAACTGCAGTAGCACGCAAGGCACTCAAGATACTGCCAAATCTCCACCGTGCGTAAGCTATTCCCTTCTTCACCCCGCGGTCAGGATATCGCCATACTTCAAAACTCATAGCACACAAGTTCTAGCCTCGAGGCAAGTCCACGCCTAACGTACCGTTCAGAAACTCATTCTCATTACGGAATCGTAGCACACGGGTGACAGCCTCGCAGCGGGGCCCTTGTTTTCTCATGTCAGCAATGAAAATGACACTGATTTTTCCACAATTTACTGAAAAAATCAAATATTATGAATGAATATATTCCATCTAGAATTAGGGCGAGCGGCGCACGCATAGCACCAATAGAGTATATGCCGCTGAGTGACAATGATCTCTGCCTGCCTGCATACACAGCTGGTGGTTTGTTTTTATAAAAGCTCGTGTTGCCAAGAATCAAGAATCAAGAATTTTTATTTGCCATTAAATAAATAGATTACAATAGGCATCGTCAAATCATAAAAATATATACATAATTAAAAAAATACACATAATAATAAAAATAAAATACAAGTTCTTATCTTACAAATTTAAACTATTACTTTCTCATCTATATTTTCATTTAGGAAATCCTCAATGGTGTAGAAGGCCTTATTCTTAAGCCATTTGGACATAGTCTTACTAAAATTGTTTGTAGGTAAGTGTTTAATTGTGTTTGGCAGTTTGTTAAAAAACAGTAGTTGTTGATATTTAAAACTTTTATAATACTTATCCAGCCTAATACTAGGTTTTACGAGGTTTGATTTTTGTCTTGTATTATAGTTGTGTTGTGTATTCTGCTCTTCGAAATCTTCTATATTTTCTTTAATAAACATTAAATTATAGTATATATAAATACCTGCCAGTGTCATTATGTTTAATCGTTGAAAGGCTGTTCTACACGAGTCTCTAGGCCCTAATCCATCTATAGTTCTAATTGCTTTATTTTGCCATATGAAAACCTTTAATGCTGAGGGTGAGTTGCCCCAGAGACGGATCCCATAGATTAAGTGAGTGTGGAATAGTCCAAAGTAAATCATCTTTAGTATTGCTGGACTTATACAGGTTTTTAATTTTCTTAGAAGAAAGACGACCCTAGCCAATTTTTTACACAAATTGTTTATATGCTCATCCCATGATAATTTCCTATCTAGATAAATACCCAGCAGTTTGACTGGTTTAAGAAGTTCATCATTTAATTCTAATGTTTGTTTTAAGGAAAATATGATATGTTCTGTTTTATTCTCATTTACAATTAGTTTGTTTGCTGAATACCAGGCTTTTGCTTGCTCTAAAGATCTATCTAGTTCGGTTCGGACATTCAAGATGTCATTATCTGATTCTATTATAGTTGTATCATCTGCGTAAAGTACCGAAAGTGAGGAAATGTTGCAACTAAAATCGTTAACAAAAATAAAAAACAACAAGGGGCCCAGCACGGATCCCTGCGGAACTCCTACGTTTAAGTTTGCTATATTTGAAAAGTTATTGTTTAAACTAACCATTTGTTTTCTATTATTTAGATAACTTACAAGCAGTTTCAGTTCGTTGTTTAAAACGTTGTTTAACTGCTGCAGCTAGCCCTCTCTCCAGCAAATAGCAACTGCGGAGAATGTTCTCGGGTGCACTGTATCATAAGCCTTTGTACAGGAACCATACGGTTTTTTATTAATTTTGTATTTGTATCTGTATTTGTATGAATACCATTAATATTGAGACGTAATACATTTAAGAGCGGAAAAATGAGAAAGAATACACTAATACAAGCATGAAATGTCCGAAGCCAAATGGCTTCTGTTTGTCAGTCATTAGAACCGCAGTGCAGTGCAGCCAACGTAAGTAGCATATAGTTGAAACTGGAAAGTGCAAAGTTACAACGGCACAGGTATAAAGGGATGTTGATAAGTCTATGGACCAGGCTATTCAGTAAACTGCTTCTTTGTGGCCTATTTGCTTTTATGTAACATTCAGAATGTGTAGGTTTTCTATATATTCCAAATTCCAGTTGATGATTTTAAGATCCAGGAAAGGAAGGGGCACTTCAAGTGTAAAGCTTCGTGCACTATCCTGTCGGTTAAGAAGTTTCAGGCTATCTTGGACATGTTTCTCATTGACTATGGCAAAGATATCATCAACATATCTATACCAGCTCTTAAACATGTGAGGGAAAGCAGAAGTTACATGAATTTCCAAAGAGCTCAAAAAAAGTGATAAAGGGTTTCCCATTGCTAAGCCTGATCTATGTTGGTAAAGCTGAAATAAGTCTGCACAATACTCTTCTATGGTGATATCCTTGAATCCCAAAGATTTGAACCATTTTCTTAAGTAAGTAAGTAACTTCTCCTGAGTAATGCAACCACATCGAAAGAAACCAAGACATTATTAGGTGAAAATTCCAAATCTTTGATATTTTGTGTAAGTTCCATAGAGTTGCTAATGCTTTTACTTTCAAATACTGGAAAGGAGTTAAATCTATTGTTCAACCATTTTGCTAGGCGGTATGTGGGAGCATTTATCTTATTGATTATTGGCCTCATCTTATTACCTAGCTTTTGTATTTTCGGTAAACCATAAATCTTAGGTAAGGTGGGATTGTTTCTTCTCCACATTTGGAATAATCGTAGCTTTCTTTATGGCACTGTCACAAGAGGAAATGTATTTCTTAAGTGGGTCAAAATTCACTTGAATGAATTCAACACCAGACAGCAAAGATTCCATTCTGGCGATATAATCAATTTCATCTAGGATGACCAATTTACCGTATTTACCCGATTATAAGATGACCCCCTATTCTGAAGAGGCTTTTTGAAAATTTTATTTTTAACAAATTCTGACTACAAATCCCGTGGTTTTATGTATATGAATTAAAAATAAATAAATAAAAGCAAATAGTTTACTTGGATTTTCACTTTCAGCACTTAGTCTGAGGTATCACTGATCAGCATTGCCCATATGACCTAGCAAATAGTCAAATTACATGACGCTGAAATGCAATTCATTTGTCGTCAAATGCCACGGGTATCCGTTGAGCTAGCATTGTTCTGCGTCAAAGCGTAAGTCCCGCCATCTTCATCATCCACTCTGCATCATTAACTTAACTTAAAGTTAGCGTCATAACGTCTGCGTGAACAGTCACGGGGCCTATGATTTGGAACCATTCTTGATGGATGTGGAAGCAAACTGTACAAATTTCACATTAACAAACCCTAATAATTAGTCGAGCATGTGACAATCACGTGGAGATTTACCCGCCGCGAAAAGGAGTAAAAACGAGATGAGAACAATGGCCGCATGGGAGCAAGCATGTTTCTGGTCCACCATTACTGCCAACATGACAATGTTTATCGGTAAATTGAATTCGATCAGTTCCTGTAACCACCTCATGCTTATTACTCTAAAACAAAAAGGAAACCTCTATTTAGTAACAGTTAACATCTTCTGTCCATTTCCTTCACGAAAACAACAAAACTAGCACAAATTTATGTTGATATTTTCCCCTATCAAATTGGTCACATTGCTGTAACCATGATGTCATGTTTCTATTCTGGTGCCATAACTACTAACGTTTGATTTGGCTTAATCTGCGAATGTAAGACGACCCCGTACTTTTTAAATTAAGAATTTGGGAAAAAAAACCTCGTCTTATAATCGGGTTAAATACGGTATTTCCTTAATCTGCTTTCGTGAAAATTGTGTTTTTATCATTAATTGAATTCATTACATGTTTGTAACTTCACTATGTAAACTTCCTATTATTTTAAGAGCTTTACTGTTATAGGATGAGTGGTTCGGGTGGTAATAATCATACCAGCTGCGCTCTCAAATACAGGTGTGGCCCCTCAGTAATAATAATTCCTTACATACTCATTATCAGGTGCTAAAAACTGAGAAATATAAAAAATATCTGCTGAGAATTAAAATATTTGGGAGGATCTGAATGGCTGAGTACTCAGCAGACATCGTTCCTGGAAGTATCACTTCCTCAAACTGTTCATCACAAAGAAGTGACTGCTCCACATCACAGAAGTAACAACGCATAACACAACCTTCCTACCATAGGCTTACCAAGAGTTTAAACAGCACTTCGCACCAAGGCATAAATTGGTTTAATAAACTTCCAAATCACATAAAAGAACTAAGTAACCATAAGTTTAAAAAGGCTGTCAAAAATATCCTACAACTAGAACTACCATTCAGTACAAATGAATATCTAAATTTGACCATTGCTTAGGCAAATTCTAAATTTCCTCTCCCATCTTATTTGTGTTTTTTTTCCTTTATGTCAGCACCACAGCTGTGACTGTTACATTTTGTAACTCTTATGTATATATTCTACCACTTGTATCATTGTTATTATTGTAATTTATCTTACTTGTGTCCTAAAGAATAAGTTTAAATATTAGTTTTTATGTTTACTTATTAAGATTTTGTATATTTTAGACGTAAGTTTGATGAAACCATGATTTCTTGTAAATCTCCTATGGTGAATAAAAGCAATCAATCAAAAGTCTGAATATTTGAATATTTCATCAGGATTTTTTTTTTTTTTTTTTTTTTTTAATCGAGGTCGGTTCACTTTTATAAGGGGTTGTTCGCTGAAACTAATGGTAAGGGAATTCCCCGTTCCTATCTAGGATCATGAATCACATGCACTATTGCAACGTGTTTATATTTCCTTTCATCTGGAGGGATACTATAGCTGATATATCGATTCTTGCACTTTTTATAATCATTAATTGTGAGATTCAATAGGTTGGATGGAAACATGTTTTTAAAAAGGCTGCTTTTATGTCATTTTTATGTGATTTATGTGAATATCCAAAAATATTTATTTGCATAAAAAGTCACAAAACTTGCTTTTATGTTAAACTAGCATGTGCCCGCGGCTTCGCCCGCGATAAAAAAAAGAGCATAAAGTTAGAGCATAATAGTTAAATCATTATATTTATTAACACCTAAATCACGTGGACTACATGTCATGATTAGATAGCGTCGCCTGGTAAAAGCGATCTCAGATTCGAGTTCCTTACCCAGAAAATCCCTGTATAGTGAGTTTCGTCCAAATCGAACAATGTTTAACCATATTTAGGTCTATTTTGATTATCCCTCTTCCGTGTAGGTTGAAAATTTCATATGTCTACGGACCTTGACAGTCTAAACAAATGAATCGACCAGCGTGGGCTTACAACATTCTAGCGATCGCGATGCTTTTATTACCACGGTATGACAAAAGTAGCCAAAGCCAACTGCAATTGATTTGACATTAAAATGTATTACTGAAATCTGATGCTTCGACAGCGCTTGTAAGCTCGTACAGCTTAGAGCCTATTTTTTATACTTTTATAGCAATTACTAGTAATGAAGTATTAATACAAATCACTAGATGGCACTGATGCCAATTACCAGTAGACAGAATTCTTGGCACGCTTGTACCTATTTATTTACATTTAGTAAAAGAAAATATTTACTACATTCTGTATTGTAATAATCTAGGGAATAATTCTGCATATTTATTCCTGTTACTATTAGCTATTATCATTAGATAATATAATTAATGTCAATTAGCAACAGAAAGCTGCATTGCCGACATCGAACTGATATCGATAAGTCGAGTGCCAGCTCATTAACATTTACTTGGCGCTACAGCCAGAATACACTAGCTTACTCATATGCGTCATATCGATTAGTGCAATCGATTATAGAAGCAGCTTTATGAATAGATCGATTATTCACCGCATTAAAAATATTAAATTTCTCTGTAATTATACATTACAATTATAATGCAAATGCTCACATACCAATTTTTTATGTTACAGAATAATTACAGCATGTCATTCTCTTTAAATGTACCCTAATTACGGATGGAAGCTACTAGATACTTCTAGAAAAGCCTTCCATAGGATTCTAGAACTTGACTCTTTGTAAGATGATTATGTGAACGCATTTTGGCCGTTAGACTTTCACTCACTCTCTCACCGATCGTCGCTTCGTAAGGGCACAGCCCAATTTAGCAACAGACCACAAGTCTGAATATATAATAGTACAGTTTCTACACGACTCAGCATGAAAACAGCGTTATCAGCCACGATTTAATCTACCAGGAGGTGGATATTTGGACATCACTAGAACTTCAGGGAGCGTAGCTTGCAGCCATTGGAAGGACTCGCTACTGGCCACAGTTCAGGATGATCCACAGCAACACAGAACTTCAGCTTCAATAACTGTACATCCCTTAACTTCAGTCCGGCTAAATGCAGTCACATTCTCATCAGATGTAATCACAAGCAAAGTTAAGTAATTCATATCCTAATACTGTATCATTACACAAAAGCCAAATAAGGCTTAGCATCTTTGTGTTATTTGAAGTAAAAGACTGTTTGTATAATGCTAGGGAGTTTTGGCATCCATGCAGCTCCTCTTTTCACTACGTGCAAGCCAAAGATGCTGCCGTATTAAATCTTGAACAATTTATTAAAGACTGAAGATATGGTCTAACATTCTTGCTTGTAATAAAGTAGTAATTCAGTGTTTATCACGTTAAGAAGTTTTGGCAAATATTTGCAGCTTCTCTTTTCCTGCTTGCAGATAAAGTATACTGCAGTAGTATTCTGAGCCAATACAGCTCAATTATTATATTGTAACTATTTGAACAAAAAATAAAGTTACTTGAATTGTTGTTGTGGAAACAAACCATATTATATTATAATAATAAATCAACCTGGCAACTTTCCTGAAATCTACTTAACAAAGATAGCAGATCATAATAAAACATTGGTTATTGCCAATTACAGCTAAGAATAAGAAGAATAAAGCAACAATTTTCTCTATCCATTATTCCTGCTTCCTTCAACATTCCTGCAATTCTAAACTTAAATATTTTCTGGATTATAATCCAGTGGTCCTCCGAAAATCCTATTGCAAATTCTGTTAGGGACACCAGCCTACTTTCTAGTCCTGGGCCTGGATCCCTACATTTCTGGTCCTTGCCGATCCGGATTCTACCCACGCCGTGGAAGTACATTTCATCCACTCCTCAGACCAGAAACCTACATTTCTGGTCCTCAACGAGCCTGGATTCTATCCACACCTTGGATAATCACTTTGTCCACTCCTCATACCTACAGTGTATATTGATTGTAAAATATAACTTGTATTTGTACAATTCTAATACTCTATTGTATTTTCAGCCTATGTTAACTGCATCACATACTAAGAGCAGTCATAGCAGGCCTAGTGGTAAGAAAAGGTGCAAGAATTCTGGTAGAGCAGTGCAAGGGACAACAGTCTTACTGGATAATCAGGTAAGTGACAGCCTTCCTTATAACACACTGTCATACACCACCCCTCACAATGCCAGACTCACAAGTACTTGCCACAGATGCCTCCAAGCTAAAAAACTACAAGCAGAAGAGGGCAGTCATCAAAGGAAAGTTAACTAGATTCTACCAATATGTTTTGTCAGTTCAAGTAGACCAAGACAATATTGAAGAGATAGTCTACAGATTATCTAAAGAGAACACACTATTGAGGGACTTTGAGGAAATACAGGACAAGATAGAAACATGTGACTCAGACCCTGACTGGGAAGGAGAAAGACAAGCTTTCGAAGAGACATACTACACAACTGTAGGCATGGCTCGCAGAAAAATTAGGGACTATGAAACACAGTACTCACAGGCTAACATGACACAAGTTCAGCCTCAAGATACAACTCAACCTAACACTCAAGCTAATTGCACTCCTAGAGTTCAGCTACCAAAGATAAATTTGCCACACTTCAACGGCAGGCATTCAGATTGGCTACCATTTAGAGAACTGTTTATCTCACTTGTTCACAACAACAATTCGCTTGATCCAGTTCAGAAGTTTCACTATTTGAGAATAGCGTTGCAAGGCCCAGCCAACAAACTCATTGACACACTACCATTAACTGCTAAAGGTTATGAAACCGCCTGGAACTTGCTAAATGGAAGGTTTCAGAACAACAAAATTATACTGCAACAGTTATTACAGTCTTTGATTGACTATAGCAAGATCCCTAAGGAATCACCCAGTTAATTAATGGACTTACTTGACCACTTTACCAGACAGGTTAGGTCAATAGAATCTATCACACCAGAGAACCTCAGATGGGACTACATGCTTACTCATCTTCTCACGTCTAAACTTGACCCTGCTACGCTCAAAGCATGGAGCCTAGAGGGCACAGTAGATCAGCTAAACACATTCAAAGAACTCTGTAACTTCCTACAGAGAAGGGGACAAGCTCTGGAGACACCAGACAGCTCCAGCAGGCCTAAAACTGTACACAATACACAGAACAAGCCTATCTACCACAGACAAGTGAGCCCACGTACCTTTGTTGCCCATGCAGCCAACAATTGTATACTGTGCAGGCAAGATCACCAGTTACACAAATGTGAAGACTTTCACAGTCTCAATAACACACAGAGATGGAACTTTGTAAACAATAATAGACTGTGCAGTAATTGTCTCAGAGCAGGACATCACGTCAGAAACTGCACATCTACATCTTGTTATAAATGCCAACAACGCCATCACACACTGCTACACCAAGACAAGGTTCGCAGCAATGAATATAGGCAACATGCAACTACACAATACACTAGTAGATTGCCTAACAGGCAAAACGGAAACCAAAGCCACAGTGGTACTAAACAATCTCCAGCTACTACCAGCAGCAATGCTACAGGCACAGCATTTGCTAACAATGCTCAAATCACGCCCAAAACTCATACATTTCTTGCCACAGCAGAAATACTAGTCAAAGCTCAGAATGGCAGACTCATAAAAGCCAGAGCATTATTGGATTCAGGTGCCACGCACACATTTATAACTCAAGATTTGGCTGATAGGCTACAGTTACAAACCAAGCCTACCACCATAGCTGTGACCGGTGTAAACCTACACACCTCCAATATCTTGGAAATTGGACACATACAGATAAGTGACGCCCATGGCAATGGCTATAAAAGACAGCTACAGTGCCTCATCATTAACCAGATTGCCAAAGACATTCCCAGTGCACCTATAGATGTCACCAGCTTGAGAATTCCTAATGACATTGTGCTAGCAGACAACAGATTTCACATACCCGGTAGCATTGACATATTGCTAGGGGCAGATGTATTTTGGAACTTGTTAATGGGACACACTATACCCATCAACAAAACCAACAAACATAAAGCATTCATCAGAGAGACCAGACTAGGTTGGATTCTCTCAGGGCAAATACACTACACTCAGGGTAGAAGACAAGAACCACGTTGCCACTTAAGCATAACAGAACAAATCCACAAGAACATGCAGAAATTCTGGGAAATGGAAGAAATTATCCAACCAGTAAGATCTGAAGAAGACTCCATATGCGAGCAACATTTTCAAGAAACAGTACAGAGAGATAAAGATGGACGCTACACAATAACCTTACCATTCAAGAAGCCCACAGATAATCTTGGTGCCTCTAGAACTGGAGTTCTGAAACGTTTCTTCTCAAATGAAACCAGACTCCATAAGCAGCCTGCTATACTCCAACAGTACTCAGACTTCATGCAACAATATGAAGCCCTAGGTCATATGACCCAAGTGGAAGAAAGTTTCTACCAGGATGGCCCAGAAGCATATTATATTCCACACCAATTTGTCTTAAAGGAAGACTCAGAAACCACAAAACTCAGAGTAGTTTTTAACGCTTCATTCAAAACCTCAACAGGTACATCACTCAATGATATCCTATACACAGGACCCTGTGTACAACCTGATCTCTACACCATACTCTTGAAGTTCAGATGCCACCCATATGTTGTGAGTGCTGACATAGAGAAAATGTACAGAATGGTAATGGTACAGCCACAGCAAAGAGACTTCCAAAGAATCTTCTGGAGACATTCTAAATCCACTCCAGTGAAGATATATCAGCTCAACACTATCACATATGGACAAGCCTGTTCAGCTTTTGAAGCAACCAGAGTACTCAACCAGTTGGCAGAGGATGAGAGAAACAGATTTCCCACAGCATCCAAATTGCTATCTACTTGCTTTTATGTTGATAATCTCCTTGCATCATTTTCTACCGAGCAAGAAGCTATACTAGCAGCCGCAGAAGTATCACAACTGTTACAGACAGGTGGATTTAACCTAACACAGTTTTGCTCTAACTCACAAGAAGTTTTGAGAACACTGCCACAAGAAAAGCTCTCTAAAGCTACGCTTACTCATTTAGAAGAGCAGAATACAGTCAAAACATTAGGATTACACTGGAATCCATTACAAGACTTGCTACAGTACACAGTGAAGTCATTACCAGCAGCTACCACTAAGAGACAGATTCTATCTGCCATCTGTACTCTATATGACCCTCAGGGACTAATTGCCCCCATCATCTCTGCAGCTAAATGTATTATGCAACAGATTTGGCTGAATGACATAGGTTGGGACCAGCAAGCTCCTGTTGACATACAGAAGGCCTGGAATGAACTATATTCACAACTTCACTATGTAGAATTATACAGAATCCCAAGGAGCACTCTAATACTCAATTTCAGTCATGTAGAACTGCACTTTTTCAGTGAGGCCAGCCCACAGGCATATGGAGCAGCATGCTACATAAAATCTGAAGATGAAAGCCACAAAACACAAGTTCAACTACTGACAAGCAAATCTAGAGTGGCCCCACTTAAGCAGATTACTTTGCCCAGACTGGAGCTCTGTGCAGCTCAGTTGGCAGCCTGCTTATACCAAAAAGTAAGCTTATCTTTGCAGATCATGATATCAGCAGTATATTTCTGGACTGACAGTCTCATAACTTTACAGTGGATCACACAGCCTCCACACAAATGGAACACTTTTGTAGCACACAGAGTAACCAAAATTCAAGCTGCTACAGAAAACGGCCAATGGAGATATGTGCCAACACAGCAGAATCCTGCAGATCTCATCACTAAACCTGTCTCACCTAATAAGCTACATAACCAAACTCTATGGTGGAATGGTCCAAAATTCCTAACACAAGATGAATGTTTTTGGCCTACCACTGACAAAGTATTTCAGACAGAAGAAATACCAGAAACTAAGAAAACAGCAAAAGCCTTTATGACTATAAGTACACACAATGAATACTTGCATAGATATTATTCTTTCAGAAAGCTACTCCGGAATACAGCTTATATTCTGAGATTCAAGCACAACTGTCTACACAAGTCTGATAGATTTGTTGGCCCTATCAGCCTGCAAGAACTACATAAAGCTCACAATGCTATCATACATGCTACTCAGAAAGAAGCCTTCTCAGAAGACATGGCTCATATTAGAAAGAATAATTGTGTTTCTAGAAGCAGTTCACTATTGCCACTGCATCCATATTTGGATAAAGATAGCATACTTCGTGTAGGTGGAAGACTGCACCATACTGATTTAGACTACAATGCTAAACATCCAATTATATTACCTGCCAAGCACCACATAACAGACATCATTGTCAGAGACACACACTTAAAAAACTTACATGAAGGCCCTCAAGGCATACTGTACACATTAAGACAACAGTATTGGCCCATCCATGGAGTTCAAACTGTAAAATCAGCCTTAAAAGGATGTCTCACATGCTTTAGACACAGCCCTGTCAAAGCACAGCAAATCATGGGAACTTTGCCCCAAGCCAGAGTTACTCCCAACCGAGCTTTCAACACCACAGCCATAGATTTTGTAGGTCCTATCTCTTTAAAGGATCATGGGAGAGGCAAAACAGTATATAAAGCTTACATCTGTATGCACATATGTTTATGTACCAAAGCAGTACACATTGAATTGGTAACAGCAGCCACTTCAGCAGCATTCATTGCATCCTTGCAAAGATTCGTTTCTAGAAGGGGACTACCTTCCCACCTGTACCTGGATAATGGCAGAAACTTCATAGGAGCCTCACGAGAGCTGAGTGAACTCTATGAACAATTCCAGACGGAGCAAGCTAACACAGATATAATGAACTTTACAGCAAATCTAAACATACAATTCCATTTTCTGCCACCAAGAGCAAGCCACATGGCAGGACTTGTAGAAAGATCCAACCGCAGCATGAAAACTATTCTATACAAGGTGATGAAAGACACTATCTACAGCTATGAAGAAGCCAGCACACTTCTATGCAGAATAGAAGCCATCATCAACAGTAGACCACTGACACCGATGAGCAGCGACTCGCAAGACTACATGGCATTAACCCCTGGACACTTCCTCATTGGTGCTCCTTTGAATTCTATCCCTCACCCAGACTTACAGTCTATAAACCTATCCAGGCTGTCACGCTATCAATTGTTAGAGCAACAGTCACAATGCATTTGGGCCAGATGGGTCAAAGAGTATTTAAATACTTTGCAACAGAGACAGAAGTGGAACACAGAAACTCAAAATCTGAAAACTAATCAATTAGTTATATTAATGGTGGACAATGTTCCTCCTATGAATTGGCCACTGGCTAGGATTCTAGAAGTTCATCCTGGTCCAGATGGTAAAGTTAGAGTAGCAACAGTCAAAACTGCTAATTCTATTCTGAAAAGGCCTATATCTAAGCTGTGTCCACTGCCTGCTCAGTAAATTTTTCTATTTTCTTGGGGCCCCCCCCCCCCCAGTATGTAAGCTCGTACAGCTTAGAGCCTATTTTTTATACTTTTATAGCAATTACTAGTAATGAAGTATTAATACAAATCACTAGATGGCACTGATGCCAATTACCAGTAGACAGAATTCTTGGCACGCTTGTACCTATTTATTTACATTTAGTAAAAGAAAATATTTACTACATTCTGTATTGTAATAATCTAGGGAATAATTCTGCATATTTATTCCTGTTACTATTAGCTATTATCATTAGATAATATAATTAATGTCAATTAGCAACAGAAAGCTGCATTGTCGACATCGAACTGATATCGATAAGTCGAGTGCCAGCTCATTAACATTTACTTGGCGCTACAGCCAGAATACACTAGCTTACTCATATGCGTCATATCGATTAGTGCAATCGATTATAGAAGCAGCTTTATGAATAGATCGATTATTCACCGCATTAAAAATATTAAATTTCTCTGTAATTATACATTACAATTATAATGCAAATGCTCACATACCAATTTTTTATGTTACAGAATAATTACAGCATGTCATTCTCTTTAAATGTACCCTAATTACGGATGGAAGCTACTAGATACTTCTAGAAAAGCCTTCCATAGGATTCTAGAACTTGACTCTTTGTAAGATGATTATGTGAACGCATTTTGGCCGTTAGACTTTCACTCACTCTCTCACCGATCGTCGCTTCGTAAGGGCACAGCCCAATTTAGCAACAGACCACAAGTCTGAATATATAATAGTACAGTTTCTACACGACTCAGCATGAAAACAGCGTTATCAGCCACGATTTAATCTACCAGGAGGTGGATATTTGGACATCACTAGAACTTCAGGGAGCGTAGCTTGCAGCCATTGGAAGGACTCGCTACTGGCCACAGTTCAGGATGATCCACAGCAACACAGAACTTCAGCTTCAATAACTGTACATCCCTTAACTTCAGTCCGGCTAAATGCAGTCACATTCTCATCAGATGTAATCACAAGCAAAGTTAAGTAATTCATATCCTAATACTGTATCATTACACAAAAGCCAAATAAGGCTTAGCATCTTTGTGTTATTTGAAGTAAAAGACTGTTTGTATAATGCTAGGGAGTTTTGGCATCCATGCAGCTCCTCTTTTCACTACGTGCAAGCCAAAGATGCTGCCGTATTAAATCTTGAACAATTTATTAAAGACTGAAGATATGGTCTAACATTCTTGCTTGTAATAAAGTAGTAATTCAGTGTTTATCACGTTAAGAAGTTTTGGCAAATATTTGCAGCTTCTCTTTTCCTGCTTGCAGATAAAGTATACTGCAGTAGTATTCTGAGCCAATACAGCTCAATTATTATATTGTAACTATTTGAACAAAAAATAAAGTTACTTGAATTGTTGTTGTGGAAACAAACCATATTATATTATAATAATAAATCAACCTGGCAACTTTCCTGAAATCTACTTAACAAAGATAGCAGATCATAATAAAACATTGGTTATTGCCAATTACAGCTAAGAATAAGAAGAATAAAGCAACAATTTTCTCTATCCATTATTCCTGCTTCCTTCAACATTCCTGCAATTCTAAACTTAAATATTTTCTGGATTATAATCCAGTGGTCCTCCGAAAATCCTATTGCAAATTCTGTTAGGGACACCAGCCTACTTTCTAGTCCTGGGCCTGGATCACTACAGCGCTAAAATCACGTTTTCTGCCAGTTTTTCACTCACAACTCGCGAACGAAAGCTAAAATTAAAAATCCGGCTTCGATGCGCATTCGCCCACCTTTCAGCCCACCTATGTTTAAAATTTCAGATCTCTGCGTTCAGTAGATTTCGCTGGGCATCGTGGACACAGACAGACAAACACGTCCTTTTTGGACTACATATCACGATTAGATAGCGTCACCTGGTAAAAGCGACCTCAGATTCGAGTTCCTTGGCCCAGAAAACCCCTGTATAGTGAGTTTCGTCCAAATCGAACAACGTTTGACCATATTTAGGCTAATATTGATTATCCCTATTATAATAATAATAATCAGTGATGGGAAAATTACAAAAAAATAGTAATTGGGCTGAATTATAATTACTTGAGGAACATTTTACTTAATTACAATTACAAATTACTTTTTGAAAAAGTAATCAGTAAAATTACAATTACAATTACAATTACTTTACAAAATGGCAGTACCTAAACATTCCTTCTTTTAGGGGGGGGCACAAAAAAGTAATCAGTAAAATTACAATTACAATTCCATTACAAAATGGCAGTACCTATGTTTTTTTCCCCTTTTGGGGGGGCACAAGGCTATAAACTATCGGGCCATTCAGTGGTAAAGCAGCTTGGGACATTACCAAGTCTCAAATTATTAATGAACAACAACAACAAAAAATCAACACCAATATTTCCAGACACATTGAGAAACCTTTGTTAATATTACCTCTAATTTGGATATTAGTTGCAAAAACAGTAATGATGAGGACAGCCTATAGGAATTGAGAATGAGAAGCAAGTTTAAAAATACGGTATACCTAATTAAGAAATGTTCTTACTGAAACATTTAACTGAAAAAGTCATAAATGGGAAGAAATAGATATTTATTTATTTTCCCACGGCTTACAATATTATGCATAATCTTTAAACATCAAATAATGAAGATATACATAGTTATTCCAATGCCATTTTAAAAACGTCTGATGTTATTGTACACCGAACCCCGTTCTGTCTGCGCATGATGCTTTCCGTTCTTTTTTAGACCGAATCTGTAAATCGCTTCAGCTTCACTGGGGAACATGACAGTTCATGTAGCAAAACCCAAAAGTGGCATTTACAATAGTGAAACCCCCCCGCAACACGCGGCGTAATATTGCAGTATCACACTAGATTAGATTTGATTAAAATTAGAAAAAGACAATACCGGGATCCAGAATCCTACTATCAGAATAAGTGAATGTCACCTTGTTGTAAATCACTGGTCCTCATACAGCGGACGCAGGGGGAATAGGGGGATATATCCAGCTCCATCCCCCGAAATTTGAAAAAAAGGCTATATATTCACTCTAAACGGTCAGTTTTATAAACTTATTGTATATGTAAGTTAATTTTTTATTAGTATTCTTTATACCTAATCAAATACCCCCCCCCCCCCCGAAAAAATTCTGCGTCCGCGACTGAATGCTCGGTAATTAACTTTGAAGTTGAGGTTATTTTGAGCTTAGTTTTATACTGTGGAACACGTAACCTTCTTTTCAAAGAAAGGGATAAAAATAAATTTTATAGGCTGAGAACAGCAAAAACTATTAATTAAGTGGAAATGATGGAAATAGACATTAAACCCATGTCTAGGGAATTAATACAAGTAAGAATCAGCCTGAAAAATGGTAGCTCAGTTGGCAAGAGCATCAGCGCGTTAAGCTGAAGATCCGTGGTTCAAATCCCGGCTATGGCAAAAAATTTTTCAGGCTGATTCTTACTTGTGTTGAGAACAGCAATTTTAATTTCTTGAACACGTCTTGAAATACATGAAAACCATACAGAAATCTAATTAAATGTAGTATCGTTCCCCGTAAATTGCTGTGGCTGTGGTCGCCATTAAAAAAAACACACAAAATACATTCGACTTCCGCTCATCTCAGCTGATGTCACGTTGCCACGTTTTCCCGCAGAAATACTGACTTGCCATGACGAATATCGCGTCGCTGTTTAAATCGCTACAGTTTTGCTGCAGCAAACTAAAGTGTAAAGAAAGACCAGCTGATAGTACATGCACCAAAACCCGTAAAGCCAGATCTGACATCGCTTCACCACCGCTGCAGCGACCATACAGCAACGCTGGAACAGCTGTAAAGCGCTTTATGGGCCATTCAGATAGAAACTAAACCGTAATCGTAAGAACGTAAACTTAAACGCAAACTTTAGCACGGCATTGAGCATTCGCAATGAAAACATAAACGTAAGTAACAACCAATCACAAACGAGAACGTGAACAACTTATAAAATGGCTGCAGCAGACGAAAATACTTTCATGTTTCTATTAAACATATGTAGGCCATTAAAAATTGAAATCATACAAGCGTATGCAGGCACATAAAAATTAACAGAATATTGTATGGGCTGTATTTAATACTGTAGTTCATTTCTTGGGGAACTAATTTTCATATACAGTGAAACCTCTATATAACAACAATCGCTGGTTCCACAAAAAAGTGGTCTTTAAGAGGGGTGGTCTCTTAATGGGGGAATGCATTTTTATGTCTTGAAAGCGAAAATACAATAGAATGAATACAGTACAATACAGTAGGTGTCTTATGTAACACACAGTTGATTAGTAGTTATTTTTAATGTATTTAAAATTTGCAGCACAACAATAAGACACTTTAATCTATGCAGGTCAAGAACACCGAGCCTCTATTTAAAGTATACCGGGGTAATGTTTTCCAGGAAAAGAAAGACACATCTATTACATTACATTTTGCTAGGTGGACAATGAAAGGGTCTCGCCCAGCACGTTTCTTAGAATCGAGAATTTCAGAAACCCCCTCATGTCCACTGAATAAACGTTTTCATAAGAAATAGAGTTACCCCCTCCCCTCTGAGTCACTGCGATCATGTAGATAATAAAGGCATGAATTCTTGAATGTATTGAAACAAGCAGGTCAGAAGTAGGAGACTGGAATGTGTCCTTTTCACGCCGTGCGCTGTACGGTACTTGTACGCTGTCCACTGTAAGAATTTTCCCAGAACGCGAAAAGAAAACAGCCTAAAGCATTGTATTGAAAATTGCAGTGCCCACATCAGTATTTCTGTTCAAATGCTGATTAATGCCTATCATTTGAGGATTTTTTTTTACGATTTTGGTCGTTATAGAGGAGTTTAACGAAAATTAAACTCTGGTCATTGGTCGGGGAGAGGGGTGATCGATTAATAGGGGTACAAATAACATTGGCCTTATTGGTTTTCGTTTTACTGTCCGTTCCTAGAAAAATTGGTCTTTAAAGGATTTGGTCGCTAAAGAGGGGTGGTCTTTAAGACAGGTTTTACTGTATTTTCCTTCAATGCCGCATCTTTATATAAAGGATGCCATTTATCATAACGAGGAGTTTCTCATTCATAATACTTCTTGGCTACTTCCAGTTCCGTCTCCTGTTCTGTTCTCTGATTGGTTGTATTGTTATATTTCGCATAAACGTAACGCAGAAGCTTGGTGTTTGCGAGCTTCTACGTTACGTTTAATTTTACGTTTAAGTTTCACGTTTACGTGATGCGTTGTGAATGGTCACATTGAAAAACATGGCCCCAAACTTCTATGTTTACGTTACGTTTACGGTTAATTTTCTATCTGAATGGCCCATTGCTTTAAAAAGAACGCAAAATTTACCGCCGTTGCAGCGACTGCCGACGAGTAGAAGAAAGCAACATTGCCGAATTCTCAATTCGATACTTTCCGATTACTAAAATGTAACGATTACTCAAAAGTAACGATTACAATTTTATTTCCAGAAGTAAATTACGAGTAAAAATTACATTTTTTAAAAAGTAACGATTACAAGTAAATGGGACCAAAAAAGGAATCGTTACTGTAATCCGATTACTTTTACTCAATTACTTCCCATCACTGATAATAATAATAATAATAATAATAATAATAATAATAATAATAATAATAATAATAATAATAATAATAATAATAATAATAATAATAATAATAATAATCCTCTTCGGTGTAGGTTGAAAATTTCATATTATGTTTGCGTGCCTTGACATTAAAAACAAATGAATCGACCAGCGTGAGCTACAACATTCAAGAGATCGCGATGCTTTTTTGTCGAAGGTATGACAAAAATAGTCAAAGCCTAGTGTAATTGATTTGTTTTACTGAAAACTCATGCTTCGAAAACGCAAAAAATACACGTTTTCTGCCCGTTTTTCACTCATAACTCTCGAAGGAAAGCTAAAATAAAAATTCCGGCTTCAAGGTGCACTTTCCGACCCTTTAGTCCATCTGTGTTTAAAATTTCAGATCTCTGCGTTCAGTAGATTTCACTGGGCATCGCGGACAGACAGCCAGACAGACAGACAGACACTTCCTTTTATTAATATAGATATATGTTCTGGTGAGAATATCCAGAACACTAAATTCTCTTTCAAGTTTACGTAAGAATATGAGCCTTACTCTGCTGATACTCATGAAATCAATTCCCATTTTTAACAACTGAACATCAAATAATTCTTAAATAGCTTTTCAACTGTCTTATAATATTTTTATTTTTCATAATAGAGAGTTGGTGTGGTGTGAATTTTGATTTGTACAAAGGATATAAATGTTTATGTAAGAACTACAAGTACAGTATTTTGACTACAGATGTCTCTTTCTATGCTTCTAAGCACCAACACAGTTTATTCATCACACTTATGTAGATAGAGGAAGGAGAAATATCGTAGCATGATGTAACTGTAATTTTGATTTGTCAGCAGTGTGTAACAGGCGTGTTTCTCAGGACCCCATGTTGTGTAAACATTGCAGCAAAGTAACTAAATTGCTGTGTTAACACGAAGATTGTATTTGTGTTGAGATGGATAACAGTTTCTTCGGCTTCCAAATGGGTGAGTAACACAATTTCTTCAAACCACTGAAAATATTTATTTTTTGTTATTTTAGCTGGGATTCTCAGTGGTGGCTCCTCGTCATCTGGGGGCCTTGGAGCAAGAGCGCACCTAGTGACATCAACAGTGGGAGCAGTAAGGAGAACGCACCTAACATAACTAGAATACGCATGAGATTACAAAGTTTTCAGCAGTAAAACATAGCTAGGGAGGCCATAATTAGTGAATGAAATCAGTGTGTCAGTGGTTGTTAAAAATAGGAAAGATAAATTAAGAGTGATCAGGAAGAGAGTTTAATAATCAAGAGTAGGTATAAGCTTAATAAAATTTAGTAAAGTATAAAGAATTTTAAGAGGAGTTGTGACTTAATAATATTCAATGTATAAATGATATCCAAGCACTCATCTCCATCGTACATGTTAGAATATTTACGCTAGGCAGTTCACAAAGAGTGGAGTAAGCTAGATCTAACGTGCAGACCCAGATGTGTACGAAAAGAAACGTTAACGTTTAAATTGAGACACAATGAACTGTTGTGCGATATTTTATAGTTATGTAATGTCGTTGAAAAGGACCCATCAGAAATCGTAAGGTAGGTACGGATCCTTTTCGAAAGTGGGGAATGTGGGCTAATGTAAAGTTGTTGTTTAGAACAAATAAATTCAAATTCAAATTCAGTGGTGGCTGATAAAAGTAACAAAAGAATATGTATGTGTAAGTTTCTGGGGGGAAGTGGTACACTGCAGACTTTACCCAGGTTACCTACCCTTCAGATAACCACGAGTCACTTGAAATAACTATAATATTTCTTCTTGAGTGGGATAATGGAGTTATGAGGTGACATAAGACACACGTGATGAGTTCCATGGATTTAAAAGGTTAAATATATGACCAAATGAAAACAAATTTAAATGATTCAAAAGAGAGGAAAATACCTGAAAATGAGTTGGCGAAGGATATCGATTTCCTGGAGGAACTGTATAGGCAACGGCTGGACTTGCGTGTGGAACGGACCTCCCCACTCTGCAGTGAAGCCCTGCTTCCACGCTTCAGGCGGAGTTGCCACGTACGAGTTCACCATAGGCAGTCTCGACACACTCACAATTAGACTTCTGTAAAAAAATACAAACAGAGCTACTCACACACACATTCCAGAATGCAATGCATAATAATCACTAGGGCCCAGATTTTTATGTGCTAAAAAACTTAAAAATATTTATTTTTTACGTGCTAAAAATGTTAAAAATATGTGATAAAAATTTTAAAACATGTGCTGAAACTAAAAAACAAATATTTTTCTGGAAAAGAAACAAAAACACCAGAATGTTCGTAACTTACTAGAACAAATTATATTGAAACTCGCCAATTGCAGCTAAACATCAGATGTAAAATGCTGACTGGAGTTACAGTGCACAACAAATGTCATCTCCAGATTATGAATCACAAATCCTTACCTTTTATCCAAGAAATGCCTTATATTGAGAAAAGGAACGTTCTACATCACACGATGTTAACCTTGCCATTTGAAGAGGGGTATATCACTAACACACACGTTCAAGTTCACTTATGTTTTGGCCTTCCAAAACTTGAGCGACTTTGCAGAGGTTTTGGTAGCCACCGTTTTTCTCAAACATACCTTTAAATTTTGTTCTTAGAACTTCTATTTTCGAACCTGAGATAGTGTTAAGTTGCCTTTCAATATATTGTATTTCTTTAACTGAATTACACAATGTTGAGATTGGGTTCTGTTCTTCCCCAATAAGCAAGTGCAAGTGAATCACTCTCACCTCATTGCAAGTGAAGCATTTGTGTTGAATTCTTCAGAGATACAAATTTTTCTTGTAAAATGTTAAAAGAGAATGAGGAAAAGTGCTAAAATATTTATTTATAAAGAATATATCAAAAATATTTATTCACATAACCTTATGTAAAACGTGTTTTTATGTAAAATAAAATTTAGAATTTACGGTTGTTGCACCTTGATATGAGCATCAGGAAAAAAAATTACATAAAAAATACGAAAAAGTACTAAAATATGTATTTATGAAGAAAATATCGAAAATATTTATTCACATAACTTTTTCTGTAAAATATGTGTTTTTATGTGAAATAAAATTTGGAATTTGCGTTTGTCGGACCTCGATTTGCATATTAAACTTTGTTTTAGGAATGTACGCATCAGGAAAAAAAAAAAACATTTTTTTACATACAAATCCAGGCCCTAATAATCACATAGGGAGATGAAATTAACATTAATCTTCACTTATGGTATAGTTGACCTGAACTAGTTTCAGAAACTGACGCTTTTCAACTCAAGTGGACGCTGAATGAATTTCGAGAAGAGGTCATCGTTTATGAGTTGGTTCCTCTTGTAATGAAAAAAATCTTCTCCTTGTGACCTCGGAAATATTTTATCAATTCTGGATCCCTGTCGACTACACTACCACTACTTACTTCTAACTTTCAATGTCCTCTTGCTTTTTACTCACAAGAGAACTGTACATGGTGTCATGTCGAAACCTACCCTTAAATTTTGCATATGGAAAGGTCTTTACGACAGATAGACACATGCAAAAAATCAGCTGCTCATATGAACTGTAAATGGGTGAAAACGTGTTTGTATTCTTGCATAAGGAGAGAATGGTGAACACGAGCGACAGAGGAAAAAGCTCTGTCATTACTTGTTGAAGGTGATAGTGATGACATTTCCACATTTTCAAACTATTTAATCTGCATAGACATTGAGGGGTTGGTTATGACCAGGGCCCAGATTCTGATGACCTAAAATTGTTTGAAAAATGACCTATAAAATGACCCTAAATTTTAAAGAAAATGACTCAATAATTATAAAAAATGACCTAAAAACTTATATTTTATTTATAAAAAATTATTGTACACACAAAGTTATAGACTAGTTTGTGCATAATTGTAAAAACTGTAAATAACTGTAATGTTGTGAATGTTCTTTTCTCACAGAAGTTTTACTAGCACTGAGGCACTGGCGAGTCAAAATTCGGCATCTTCCGGATTATATTGTTGTTTATTGAGGGTAAACAGTAGTTTGCACTCTCAAATTCAAGGAGGTGGCAGACTCTGGTGCCAAGTCAATCTAATAACAATAGTAACATATTAAAACATTTCGGCGTTTCTTTGATTCTCATTTCCAACTGAGACATGACAACGCTTTTCCTTATTGCATTAAATAAACAACACTTATAGGACAGCACCACTAACGACAAAAAGAAAGTTAATACACTCAATAAATACATGAAAATGACACGAAAATGACTAAATAATGACCTAAAATTGAAATACATGTCCTAAAAATATAAAATTGCATAAAATGACAAAAAATGACCTAATAAAAATGTATTCCTATAATCTAGAGGCCATGATTAAGATTTATCTACAAGTTGGCAACGTCTATGCAGCATCAATAAATAAATGGTGCAAAAATATGTTGCACAAACTTTCTCGAATATACGTGTTAAGGAGAAAAAAGTAAATTATAGGGACAATTAAATTTTATTTATTGCATTTTCAGAAAACCAATAAGTAGGCTATCTAGAATGGAAAGCATCAGGGTCAGTCTTTATATTCAACGCTTTTACCGTGAAATAATAATAATAATAATAATAATTTTAACAACAACAGCAATAACAATAAGTTGGGGTTTGCATGGTTTCCTCAATCTCAAAGGCAAAAAATGTAAGATGCATTGAGATATAGCCGAACAATAGAAGCAAATGCTGCACTAATGAGTTATTACAAAGAGCCTACTGGTAAATTTGGGTGGTCATGAGGCTGGATTTGAACCCAGGACCTCTTCCGTATTTCCCTATACCACCTCGCTCTCGCTCTAATTTTATTGATTTTGGTGTGTTCCTTACGACTGTGGTGAACTGACTATATGTCACAACAATATCTAGATTATAGTATTCTTGTTGCTATGGCTAACAAAAGAATATTCATATTTTAATCAAAATGTATGTTCTGAAGTTCGGATTTAAGTCATGTTATTTCGTGTTTATCTTGGTACCTACTAATTTTATGAAGAAATGTATTTAACAAAAAATGTTCTTTTTAATTTTCTCTACAACTTGACTGTGGTAGGTTTTCACGTATCACCTACTGTAATGGAGATAATCTAGAAAAATTGAAAATGGATAGGAGTAAAGTACCCCCTAAGTAATTTTTGCAGAGAAACGGATATAGCCATTTCATTAGTCATATATAAGAGTATCCAATTTTAAATTTCTATTAAAATCGTTACAGCAAATTTTTAAAAAATCAAAATTTTAAAAAAAGTTTTCATGAAAAGTCCCCTTAATATTTTAGTTATAAAACCAAAATTCTGGGCGGTTCGATAAAATTTCGAAAAAGTCCTTGATTGTGTTTCACAGTCGCAAATCTATCAATAAACTCGTGGGATTATCTATGATAAGAATTCAATTCCTGAATGACATTCTTCTTCTTATGCTGAGGAATGATATGTACTGTAAATAGATTATTGGGCAACACTCACCAATGTTTGTTGATCCCTTTGTGAAGCCGTTGTCAATAGTTGCTTAATCTTGCGTGAAGCCTTCGTCTTCTTAATAAAATAATAAAACACACACATTATATAAAACGTAAACACTAAAAATTGTAACTTCACAACAGGAATCACATCACAACGTTTCACGAGACCAGAAAAACGACTCGCGTTTTCAAGTGACTATTAACGACGAGATGTTCGGTCGCGAAGACTTCGCGACCGAACATCTCGTCGCTAATAGTCACTTGAAAACGCGAGTCGTTTTTCTGGTCTCGTGAAACGTTGTGATGTGATTCCTGTTGTGAAGTTACAATTTTTAGTGTTTACGTTTTATATAATGTGTGTGTTTTATTATTTTATTAAGAAGACGAAGGCTTCACGCAAGATTAAGCAACTATTGACAACGGCTTCACAAAGGGATCAACAAACATTGGTGAGTGTTGCCCAATAATCTATTTACAGTAGATAAGAATTCAGTAATGGGAAAATTACAAAGAAATAGTAATTGGGCTGCATTACAATTACTTGAGAAACATTTTAAGCTTACTTAAGTACAATTAAAAATTACTTTTTGAAAAAGTAATCAGTAAAATTACAATTACAATTACAAATACTTTACAAAATTCCTTCTTTTTGTGGGGCACAAGAGCAGAAACAATTGAGCAATTCAGCTGCAGATTGAGGATTGATAATTATTTGATTGTTTGAGGGAACAAACTCAATCGCAATAGGGAGGAGGAAGGAAAATACCTTAAGCTTACTCAAAGAGAAAATCAAAATTCCAAAGAATGTTAATACTTTAATTCCCAAAATAATCAGTGAAGCAACTATAATATAATAATTACAATTTGAGTTGAACTTAGACACTTATGCTTCACTTACCAACTTTTTGGTAGAACATGTTTCAAGGATATACCTACTGGAAAGAAATCAGGGATCTATCAGATATATTGTACTAACTGCAGCAAGATTTATATAGGAAAAACAAAAAGAAATGTTGAGACTAGATTTAAAGAACACATGAGAAACCTTAAAAATTGTCAGGTTGAAAAATCAGCTGTTGTACGCATTCTTGGGAAAATGACCACAGAATTTGTAGAGAACCAAAATTGTGAAAATCAGTAAGCAAACCAAAAGAACTGGACATCTGGGAGAGGATCTATATAAAGAAATTTGACAGTAATCTCATGAATTTCGAAATGCCAGAGGAGGAGAACCTCATCAAGAAGTTCATAAAACCACCACCAGGGACACTTCATGACCTTCAAAAGCAGGATTTGTCAGTTGGACACGTAGCCGAGGATGGGGACAAGGGTCCTTGAAACATGTTCTACCAAAAAGTTGGTAAGTGAAGCATAAGTGTCTAAGTTCAACTCAAATTGTAATTATTATAAATTCATATAAATTGATTTTTACATAACATAACTTGTCTGTCTTAATTCTTGATATAACCAGTGCTTTCTTATGACGGTACACAACGGTACACAGTACCAGCACCTATATTTCTTAAAAAATATAAACTGTTGATATTACTCGGAATATTCCTATTGGAATTCCTATAAAATGATGGCCTATTACTTAAAATCAAGCTTGTGTGTTGGTTCTGTTAGAATTCTACGTACATAATAGCCTACATACGAGCACATGTTAGTGGCTACTGCACTGCAAGAGAGTTGGGGATTGGGTTTTCCCGCTCTCAGCAATTTGGTCTGTGGTCAAGGCCATTCTGACGGTATAAGTGCAGTTAATGCTAACGTAGTAACAAACAAGTAGCTAACCATCAGAGGTTAGTGCTTGTTTAAATTTAACTGCATTCGTTGCTTACATATAATTTGTAAAACATAAGCATGGTGAATAGCGTGCACTTTTTGTTCCCTGTTTTTCCCTTATTTTCAGTAAAATGGCAAAAGAAAGTGTCTTACAGGTTCTGAAACTGAAGAATTAAGTATTCAGAGTGATAGTGAAGTGTCAGAATTATTATTTAGCGATAGTAAGGGATGTTTTTTCCGAGATCGCTACCGGCAGCGTTAATGAGAGTGAGAGCAACGCAAGTGACACTGGAGGCCAGGAGCGTATCCAAGATTTCTTTTCAGGAGGGGCTGTGATAAGCCTAACACTATTTATCAGAAGTTGATGATCTAAAAACGACTAAAAAATGACCTATAAATGACCTTAAATTTATGAAAATATGATATGAAAAATTTAAAATATGACTTAAAAAGGGAATATACAGTAGTACATTAATAAATAATAATAAACAAAGGACAATATTTAAGTATTTTATATTACTACTTTAATGTTATGTTACTACAATTAATGAATGTCTCATAGCTTAGGAATTACGGGATTGCTTTGTCTGTAATGTTGGAAAAGTTCATTCTGAAGACAAAATTGGGAGAAAGGGAACGAAAGAATGAAAATTTCCTAAAAAATGACTAAGTAGAGAATAAAATGCTGAAAAAATTCAAAATAATAGTAAGGTTTTTTTCGTTCTGAAGCAAGACGAATATACTGTATACTATATCCTGCATTGTCTGTGATGTCTCAGAAAAAAGATGACATTTTATAAACTTCCGATGCCTAATTATCACACACAATTATACTGAATACGTTAGAATATGCATTATTGCTAGCTTGATCAACTGTTAGCGTAGATGTAGATGTCTAC
Organism: Ectobius pallidus; assembly: GCA_964059195.1. Taxonomy (NCBI): domain Eukaryota; kingdom Metazoa; phylum Arthropoda; class Insecta; order Blattodea; family Ectobiidae; genus Ectobius; species Ectobius pallidus. The sequence goes on along the minus strand of CAXKWD010000009.1, from coordinate 2,832,629 downwards.
TATCTGAGAAATTAAAGTGCCCTTATGTGCAATATATTAGCATGACTTAACGTTTCGGGGGGGGGGGGGGCTGCAGCCCCCTCAGCCCCCCCTCTGAATACGCCCCTGCTGGAGGCAATCGTGCGCCCAGCTCAATGGAAGTGAGTAATTTTGATGCAGGCACATCATCTATTACTACAATGTACAATATCCAGCAAGGGCAAGTTCTGTCTTCTGATTTTAAACAAAATACTGATCCAATTGAGAATCATAGCCTACTCTAGGCCTGTGTAAACTTATAATGCGCTCAGTGAGACTTGTGCCATTTCCGCAAAAACATTTTCTCGCTAAATAATAAAAATTGTTTCTGGAGCCGATTAGGGGCAGAATTCGGGAAAACTCCAAGGTATATGTTGATTTTATGCATGAATGCATGATTTAAGTTACTTTCAATTGGTTTTTGACTAACTTATTTTTTCTTTAAAAATGCCTTCCGCCCACAGCCATAAAACATCGCCGCCCGCAAAGACTTAAAGGTTTGAAATGTGTAAATGTATGTATTTTACCTTTTGTGTTTCCTTCTGACAATATGTTTGTTAAATGTTGTTCATTTACTTGATAATGCAGCAGAATCTGTTTTCTCCAGCATTCTGTACCAAAACTCGTTAAGACCCCCCTCCCTTAAAAACCTCAAAATATCACACGATATTTTTCAGTGATTGTGCATACATCATCCTCTGTTAACTGGTAATAAACTAAAAATATAATAAATTCTTACATTATTTTATTTACAACAGTTTTTTGCTGTTTCTGAAAATTTGTGAAAAAGGACATAACGGGTTTAGCAACTGGGCAACTCAATATATGAATTATGATTGTAGATGTAATTGGTTGGATGATCTTTGACATTTCTTTCTTTAAACACCTGTCCTGATAATGAATAATTATTCATGAAAAGTGCTAAAGTTGGGCTGGAAAGACAAAGTGCAAATCTACTCCTCATTGCTTTGGCATAAAAGTACATACAAAATCGGTGTATATTTTGTTAACACTTCAAAAAATAAATAAATAAAGAACCATTACTAGGGTCATGATCACATGTTCTTGTTGCGACAGTTGCCGTAGATTCAAGGCATATGTGCATTCTAAAGCGGAGTACTGAGCACTTCTGTTAGTGCATATAAATTTCCAATTTCAGCACTAACTTTCTTAATAGAAACCTACTATGCTGTATCCTTTGGTTCCCTTACTTGCACTTTTCCTACCCACCCTAGCAGAAGTGTCACCTTGTTCAATGTAAACCCAATTAGTATGTTGGTTGCTGGAATACACATAGATATAGGACAGCTTACTTGATGTGTTTCATGAAGAACACTGGAATGTTTGTACTTTTCGGTCGGGTTTTCTCAAGCCAGTCCACCAGCAGAGCCATCTGGAGACAAGAATGAGCAGCACACATTGTATCCGGACTGCCCATGACACCTTCCAAACCTGCGGAGGAAGAACAATGTGAAATCCTAACAGAGGATGACGGGTGGGACATTCTAGCAAATTATAAAAACTATTTTTGTTTATTACATATCATAAATGATAAACTAGAATTGGTTCTTCACATTCTGTAAAATTTACAATGCCTTCTCCTCCACACTACATGCAAAGCATTATTTCAAATTTATTTTAAACTTGTTTTTCAAGATCTATTACAGGATGTAATTTGGACAATGATTTTAATGATGCACAAAAACAGTTCATTTGCTGTTCTGCTATTACTGTTAGGGTCTTAATGTTGTTATTAATGAAGGTATGAGGGATTCAGTACAAATTATAAACTATTTTTAGGTTGTCAGAACATTTATTTAACTCATCAATAATAATTTAACAAAAATATCACCATTACGGGTGGGACAAAAAGTCGCTTGTTTGTTATTTTACATAGCAATTAACCACGCATATTTTTTTTTTTTATTGAAGTTAATCTTATACCAAATTGTACCTTAAGATGTATATTTTCTCAAATGAAAATGGACATAGCTGATTACTCTTGACTACCTGGTATTAAAGAGTGTTAAAATTATGCTAAAAATGTCAAAAAAAAAAGTAATTCAACGCAATAAATAAGTAAATCGACAGATTTTACACATGAAACAACTTCAGATACACCTCAGTCCTTAATATTCAGTGAATTTGAGGTTTTAAACTTATTTTTTTAAATGTAGTCTACAAAGTACTAGCTTCCCTAATAGCCAAAAGATTGTCAGATTTTACAGAAGGAATAGTTGGGGAATACCAATGCGGCTTTAGAGCCAACAGATCAACTATAGATCATATTTTTACACTTAGGCAAATTATGGAGAAATGCACAGAGTTTAATGTAGAATTAAACATTTTATTTATTGATTTTAAGCAGGCTTATGATAGCATTGCCAGAGATAAGCTTTTTAATATTTTAGCTGGAATGGGAATACCTGCAAAATTAATAGAGCTGGTGAAGATGACAATGACAGGAAGTGTGGGACAAGTTAGAGTACAAAATACCATATCTGAAGTATTTGATGTTAAAAGTGGTCTGAGACAGGGAGATCCGCTATCCTCGGTGCTGTTTAATCTGGCCTTAGAATATGCCATAAGAGGAATTACCTTAAATCCAGGTGGTAACATCTACAACAGATTGTATCAGCATCTAGCGTTTGCAGATGACGTATGCATGATTGCTAGACGTCCCGCTGCACTGATGGATGCCTTCGAAGAATTTCTTTTGCTTACCAAAAGTATAGGCCTCCAAATAAACGAAGAAAAAACCAAATATATGAAATGTAATAATACAAGAAGCCAGGAAGACCATATACAGATGGCAGAATTTAAATTTGAGAGGACTGAGACCTTTAAGTACTTAGGATCAATCATAACACAAAATAATAATACCAAAACAGAAATACAGACTAGATTGATGATTGGAAATAAAAGCTATTATGCATTACAAAACATACTTAAAAGTAAAAGCCTCTCTAGAAGAATTAAATTAAACATTTATAAAACTCTGATACGCCCTATAGTAATGTACGGAAGCGAGACCTGGACCATTACAAAATCGGATGAGCAACTAATTAATATTTGGGAGAGGAAGGTCCTACGGAGGATATTTGGGCCAGTATATGACGAAGGCATGTGGAGAATCAGAACAAATAGGGAATTATATAACCTTTATGATGAAGTAAACATAGTAACGGCAATCCAAATGCAAAGATTGAAATGGCTGGGACACGTCCAGAGGATGGCAAACGAGAGAGACCCCAAGAAAGCTCTTAATGGAAAACCGGAAGGAAGGAGAGATCAAAGAAGACCACGTTTGAGATGGTTAGATGGGGTGGAGGATGATTTAAGGAAAATGGGTGTGAAGAGATGGAGAACGAAAGCAGAGGATAGGAAAGAGTGGAAGGACATTTGTAAGGCGGCCAGGGCTCTCCAAGGGCTGTAGTGCCACAGTGGATGGATGGATGGAAACTTATTTTTACCACCCAATTACAATAATTTTATAACTTCTCTCTTTGAGGGAAAAATTCCCATATTTTATGAAATATCTGATGATAATTATCAAATAATAATCAATTCTGTGATCACTTTAGAGTACACTCAACATTTTACACCCTGACAGCTGTTTTCTACTGTTACAGTAAAATACGTTTAGCGTTTCCTGGCATATTTATACACTGCAAAGACACGCCATGAGGCTCGATTCCCTCCTGATAAGAGAGTCGTTGTAAGCTAAACATTTCATCTTATTCACAGCCACTGGCCGGACTTGAATGTATTTCATCACCTTTATCTTCATCTTCCATTCCCCTCATAATAACCAAAAACCAATAATAACAAAATAGTCAATCTATCGCGACCTATGACAAGAGCATAAAACATCTCCGTCCATGGGATGATGATTGATGTGTAAGGTACCATACCTAAGTCATTCTTATATCGGCTGTCTACCTGTAATATTATATATTTTATAGCAGCGTTTCTCAACTGGTGGTCCACGAAGATGAAGCAGATGGTCCGCATACATAATTAAAAAATATCATAAAGCAAGTGGGAAGTAAAAAAGTAGAAATTTTTCACATAACATAGACACTAGATGTCAAAGTTCTTAAAATCTTCAAAAATACAGGTCCCATTGCAAGTTTTCGTACTTTTGCAGTTGCGAACCGCAGTTTGAAACCCCTGATGCACTGATGTCTATGGTTCCATCTTTCATTCAAAACCCTGAAAAATCCGTCTTTCATTCAAAACACTTAAAAATAAGACTTTGTCGGAATTTGTTATTCGAGGCGCTCTCTTAACAAGGGTTTTATTGTTGGAGGTGTCCGAGTGTCTGATACCGGTAAACCTGTGTTATAATTCCTAATTATATTATCAAATTGGTAATAAATATTAAAGTCTGTTCAAAATATAATTTTACTGTCAATAGTTTACTTCCAATTCAATAACTGTGTTTCCGTCGAATTAAAAAAATGTATTTAGAATTATTTAGTTATAATGACCTATAATTAATACCCCAAATATTAAGAATAAAGGCCTACATATAGCCTACTTTTAAAAATGGGATGTAAAATTAGGGATCCGTAAAAAAAATTTAGACATTTTAGAGGTCCTCGGGTTCAAAAAGGTTGAGAAACGCTGTGTTATAGTGTTTCAAGTTCTCTCTTGATATTTGAATACTGGACTTCTCTCATCTGAATTTTGACATTTTGTACCATATTGGCTCAATATAGCATGATGTTTTGTAGCAGCCTCACAATACAGTATAACAGTAGCGAAGCTGTAACAAAAGGAAAATGAGACAAAGAAGATGCTTTCTTATGCACACGAATGGTGGTGAAACAAAGTTTTAGCCAAGCAAGTAACAGTGCAGGACCACCAGCGTGGTCTTGTGGTTAGCATCGCTGACTACAGATCCGTCGGCCCTGGTTCGATCCCCGGTACCTCCTCGGATTTCACTGAGGTAGGGAGGTCTGGTAGGGGTGCACTCAGCCTCGTGATTCAAATTGAGGAGCTACTTGATAGATAAGTAGCGGCTCTGGTCATGGAAACCACCATTAACGACCGTGGGTGTCGGGATGCTGACCACATGCCCAGTAAACCTGCCAACTGCCTGTAGGTAGATGACGCAGCGGTCAGGTGGTAGGCCTTGTCTCTTCAGGGATGTCGCGCCATGGAGTTTAGTTTTTAGTAACAGTGCAGTACAAGCAGAACCACTAATTCGAGAAAAGTTTGGTAAAGTTCGGTTAATTTCTGTATGTCTTTGACTTGGGTCCACTGCACAGCTAGGTTCATGAATGAAGAGGGTTGTTGTTGTTCAAAGTATTAGGCTGCGTGCATAAGACAGTGAGATTTTGGCTGGCTGCTACCATGCACATTATTTTTGTAATTTCTTTTTAGCCCACCATATTTAATTCTTTTATGATATGTAATGTTAATTGTAACTGTTTAATTAAGAATAAACCTGGCAAAATAGCTTTTATATATGGGTCTACAGATTTTTGAAGCGAAACTTCTTTAGCCGCGGTAGGGGTAAATCCAAGCTTGTGTCAAGCTCAAAAATCGTCATGAAATTAATGTAACGCTCAAAATCATCACAAAATTAGTGAGGTGTGTCCGTTCCGGACTGCACAGAAAACAACTCAATGATTAGGCTTATCCAAAATTTAAAAAATCCAACAATTCAAAATTAAAAAGCCGAAATTCCAAAATTTTAAAAATCTAAAAATCCAAAATTAAAATATAAAAAAATAAAAAATCCAAAAACTAAAGAAATTCAAAGATCCAAAATTTGAAAAGCCCAAAATTCAAAAATTCAAAGGTCCAAAATTAAAAAGTCCAAAAATCCAAAATTTAAGAAATAAAAAATCCAAAACTTAAAAATCCAAATATCCAACATTAAAAAACCAAGCAATTCAAAATTTAAAAAATTAAAAATCTAAATTTAAAAAATTAAAATTAAAAAATCCAAAATCCAAAATTTAAAAAATACAAAATTCAAAGATCTAAAATTAAAAAAATGTAAAAAAAAAATCCCAAATTAAATAAAATAAAAGATCAAAAATTTAAAAAAATCCAAAATTAAAAAGTCCAAAAACCCAATATTAAAAAGTCAAAAAACAAAATATTAAAAAGTCCAACAATCCAAAATTGAAGAAATCCAAAAATTAAAACAAGTTTCACTTCTGTCACGTGGCGTTCCACGCACACTTTTGTTTTCAAATTTCCTTTTTAAAAATTTGGCTGCGGGTATTATTTGGGGGCAGGTAGTATTCAGGTATATATGGTACTTGTAATTGTTTTTGTTACACAAGTTGGAAAGTACCTGAGTCCTTGCGTGTGGGCAGTTCCCCCTCCAGGAGGTACGTGACTATACAAGTGAGAGCGCTGGCTGCTGAAGCTGTCCAGGAAGCGTGACTCGTGTGGCTCATCACAGCGACCAGGTTTGGTTCCTGCAGGATCTCGTCTGCGCAGCGCAGTGCCACATGCAGGTGCCATGGCTTCTGCGGAACTCGACACTTGTCGCTCTGCAGCCACTGCACAGCCTGAAGCACATATTCATGCATTTCCTAAATTTAGTTTCTTTGGAATTCTAGGATCTCTTTGGACCTTCAAATTTCTTTCTGCCAGTCCAACTCTGATAGACCATGGGCTACCAATATGAAACCCTCCCCCCCGTGGGAATTTCCGACACATATATTTTTTTGTTGGTATTGTCATCTAGTTTAAGATTTTAGTTGTTTGCCCCTTATCAATTACAGCCTTTAGCCGGAAACCCTGGAAATCCGCAGAAAATGAATTGATTTAATTTTTCATTGTTCTTTGCTCCTAATATTCCCAGGGAATTTCTGACTCACACATTTTTGTTGGTATTGGCATCTAGTTTAATGTTTCTGTTGTTTGCCCCTTACTAATTACAACATATCCCCGGAAAACCACGTATATACGGAGAAAATTACTATGTTTTATTTTTTAAATCTTTGTTCTTTGCACCTAATATTCAAAGGGAATTTCTGACTACATGTTTTTTTGTTGGCATTACCATCTAGATTAAGGTTTCAGTTGTTTGCCCCATATGAATTACAGTATATCCCCGGAAAACACCGAAAACCACGGAAATCCGGAGAAAGGGACTTTGTTTTATTTTTTAAAATCTTAGTTCTTTGCTCCTAGTATTCAAAGGGAATTGGTGAGTCATGTGTTTTTGTGTTGGTATTCCCACATAGATTAAGGTTCCAGTTGTTTGCCCCTTACCAATTGCAGCATATCCCCGGAAACCCCGGAAAACCACGTATATACAGAGAAAATTACTATGTATTATTTTTTAAATCTTTGTTCTTTGCTCCTAATATTCAAAGGGAATTTCTGATTCGTATGTTTTTTGTTGGTATTGCCATCTAGATTAAGATTTCAGTTGTTTGCCCCTTATGAATTATAGCATATCTCCAGAAAACTCCGAAAACCACGGAAATCCGGAGGAATTTACTTTTTAAAAATTCAATTAAAATCTTTGTTTTTGCTCCTAATATTCCCAGGGAATTTCTGACTCATATGTTTTTTTGTTGGTATTGCCATCTAGTTTAAGGTTTAAGTTGTTTTCCCCTTATCAATTAGAGCATATCCACGTAAACCCTGAAAACCACGAAAATCCGCAGAAAATGAGATTTTTTAATTTTTTTTAAATCTTTGCTCTTTGATACTAATATTCCCAGGGAATTTCTGAATCACATAATTTTTGTTGCTATTGCCATATAGTTTAAGGTTTCAGTTGTTTTCCCCTTACCAATTACAGCATGACAAAGAATACTGGAAAAAATCCTGATGCTGAAGGAATGAAGGCGATTGGAAACCTGACAGAACACACTTCATATTCTAATTTGACATCTGTGAATGATAATTAATTTATCTTACCAAACCTTCCACAGTCACTACCAAACTTTCTTGACTGAAGTTAGAGAAGGGGCATTCGGTAAAACAGCACAATTTTGGAATGGTAATATGGACAAAGTGTCATTGATTTTGAGATTTCAGCGAGCAACTAAAGAAAACAACTTTGACTTACACTTGGCATGTTTAGAAGATACGATTTCCCTTTTCTTTGTATGTGACCATCACAATTATGGCAGATATCTCGTAGTCCATATACTCACCCTTTTGAACCTGCAAGGGACACACTTGAAGCAGAAGAATTACTTCGCAATAACGGTTTCAGTGACCGTAGATCACAAGTTCCGAATTCTAGAAATTCTGTGGATTTCCGTGGTTTTCCGGGTTTTACGGGGATATGTTGTAATTGATAATGGGCAAACAGCTGAAACCTTAATCTAGATTACAATGCCAACAAAAAAAAAAAATATGTAAGTCAGAAGTTCCCTGGGAATATTAGGATCAAAGAACAAAGGTTTTTAAAAAATTTAAACGAACTCATTTTCTTCGGATTTTTTAGGTTTCCGGAGTTTTCCGGGGATATGCTGTAATTGATAAGGGGCAAACAACTGAAACCTTAATCTACATGGCAATACGAACACAAAACCATATGAGTCACCAATTCCCTTTGAATACTAGAAGTAAAGAACTAAGATTTAATAAAAATAAAACAAAGTAATTTTCTCCGGGTTTCCGTGGTTTACGGAGTTTTCTGGGGATTTGCTGTAATTGATAAGGGGGGCAAGCAACTGAAACCTTAATCTGGATGGCAATACCAACAAAAGAACATATGATTCAGAAATTCCCTTTGAATATTAGAAGCAAAGAACAAATATTTAAAAAATAAAACATTGTCATTTTCTCCGTATAAAAGTCTTTTTTCGGGTTTTCCAGGGATATGTTGTAATTTGTAAGGGGGCAAACAACTGAAAACTTAAACTAGATGACAATACCAACAAAAAATATATGAGTCAGAAATTCCCTGGGCATATTAGGAGCAAAGAACAAAGAAAAATTAAAACAAACTCATTTTCTCCGTATTTCCGGGGTTTCCGGGTAAATGCTGTAATTGATAAGGGGAAAACAACTGAAAACTGAAACTAGATGCAATACCAACAAAAAAATATATGTGTCGGAAATTCCCACGGGGGGGGGGGGGATGGGGGGTATACAGTAGCCTACGCTCTATGATGGTAAACTTCAATTTAGGCATTAATAAAACAGGCCTCTTTTGAAGCAATTGAGGAGTGTTTTTTTTAAAAAGCCAATAACTGCAGGTTTTGATGAACTTGAGATATATATTGTTTCATATAGTTTAAGTAGCTGCCTTTCCATTGGTTATACTGGTTCTTTTATATATCATTGAGTCTGTTCCACTCATAAATGGTAGATTTTGCAAAATCCGATATCTACGGTTAAGGCGTTCTATCAAAATCCGATATCTCAAAACTATACTTTATGTAGGCCTACATATCGGCTTTTGAAAAAACGCTCTTCAACTGATTAACACATTCACTGCCTGCCCCAGCCCAGGGACTTTCAAATCCACTGATTTACACTATTTCACACAGTTTTTCTCGAAACTATACGAAATTAATGCACAAAATTTTTCACATATCTTCAGGAAGAGTACTAGTAGAAATTAAGTGTCTGATATCTGCAAGCTCCAATGCTAACTAGGAAAACTCTCTGTTTGCCATCCAGTCCAGAAGATGGCACTCGTTATACATTCTCAACACCACGAGCCTCTAATGCACTCTTCCAAATATTCCTTAAATCCCTCCTCTACTCCCTCGTCCATCAAGGTTTTCCGATCACCCTCACGTGGATCCCTGCTCATATCACAATCCTGGGTAATGAACTAGTAGATGCCTTAGCCAGAACATCTGAAGCCAAAGTAATAATTGACCATTTTCTCACCCCTCCCTCAGACTTTGCTCACCATTTGACACACGTCCTAGATTCAGATCTCACTGTTCAAAACCCTCCTGGTACATTGGAAACAACTAAATTGCTAACAACAAAAACATTTCTTAAGCAAGCACACACTATTCCACAACGTTCCATTATGTATTACTACAGAATAAAATTCAAATCAGCTCAAGTTCCCGCATATCTTTATACCATTAAACATTCCCCCATGCCCTACTGTGAGTGTGGGCAGGTAGGAACTATAGACCATATTATGTTCTTTGGATGTGAATATCGTCGACCACAAATAACCACCTTCTTGAAGATGATATATCGACATACTTCACAAGGGCCTATAAAAATGGACAGCTTATTATACAGACCGTCCATACACATTGCAAAAGCCCTTTTCCGTTACATATCAAAAACAAAAATGAAAATTTAACCCAGCAGGTTACCATGCATGTTCTATAACACCACCAGAATATCGCCATCTGTTTGATACGGGTGGTATCCCTTGTTACCTTTCGAGAGATGCAGGAGCCGTCTTTCAGTGACAGGCAATAGTAGCGTCTATAAATAAAAACTATGAAGAAGGAGAAAGACCTACAGAAACTTCTTCACAAACTATGATACCATGGAAACAGCTAGAAACAATGATACAAGAGACTTACATTGCATGTTTGGGAAAATGATCATGCATATTTTGTAAATTAGTGAAAAAACCATGAGATCTAGAAAATTTGGGGGGGGGGGGGGAAAGTAAAAAAAAATTGAAGTCATTGATGAATTTTGACAATCTGATCAAGACAGTTTAAAACAAAAGCTACCTCTAGACAAAGTATACCAAATCTTGCGATATCTTCCCATGATTCCTGAGGCACTTGTTTAGCAAGAAGAGGTATGGACTGCAAGTAGCAGGTCAATGCCGGAGCGATGTTGAATATAACTCGCCACAACTCGCTGTCCAGGAACAGCTGCTCCACAAGTGCACAGTACTTTCCTTCTTTTGTGCTCATTTCCCGTCCGTGTGGATTGAATACCTGAAACAGCACCACAACAAAATGAGAGTTCACAGTGATGTTCAATAACATTTCTTGGCTAAGAGCAGTTTATCTGACAACAAAGCCATGGACATTGTATCTCAACAGAAAATTATTATTTGTATTAACCCTTCGCGGGCAACGATGTTTTATGGCTGTGGGTGGAAGGAATTTTTAAAGAAAAATTAAGTTAGTAAAAAACTAATTGAAAGTAATTTAAATCATGCTTCATCCATAAAAACAACATATACCTTGGGAGTTTTGCCGAATTCTGCCACTAATCTGCTCCAGAAACGATTTTTATTATTTAGCTTGAAAATGTTTAAGCAGAAACGGCACAAGTCTCACTGAGCGCATTATAAGTTTACACAGGCCTAGAATAGGCTATGATTTTCAATTAGATCAAAATCAGAAGGCAGAACTGGCCCTTGCTGGATATTGTATATTGTAATAGTATGTGATGGGCCTGCACTATTGTCACCGGTGTCACTTACGTCGCGCTCACTCTCACTAATGCTGCTGGTAGCGATCTCGAAAAACATCCCGTACTATTGCTAAATGATAATTCTGACCCTTCACTATCACTCTGAATAATTAATTCTTCAGTTTCAGAACCTGTAAGACAGTTTCAGAACCTGTAAGACAGTTTCTTCTTGCCATTTTACTGAAAATGAGGGAAAAACACAGAACAAAAGAGCACGCTATTCACTAGATGTGCACGGCCAGTGAAATCCTCTACTAAAATCATCCTGGGCACGTGTATTGGGGAATTCCCAAGTCACAGTGGATAAGAGAACATTCTCCTGCCATCTGTTGAAGATTTTATGTACTTCGTGCATGAGAAGAGCCGGTCACATTATGAGTCGGTCAGAGAACCCATTCGCCTTCAAGACTGTGGACAAGCGTGCCATATATGGGTTTCTGCCCGCGAAGGGTTAAAATGTCCTTCACTGTTGTGCAGTTGACTCTGAGGGCTGGATATAGGACAGCTTCTAATCATTAGCCAATCCTCTCTGCAGTGCGTTTAATAGTGATTCATCCCTCGGATGGAGATGTTAAGTCTGCCAGTCCCCTTGGAGTATTTCGACACTGGATTTCCCCTCCACACTACGCTACACACACCTTACACATCACCATGTAATGTGACTTGTCCAAGTGGTGCATTATCCTTAAATGGGCAACACTATCACCATCTATCTGCCTCATATAGACTCAAAATGCATAGTGGTTAACATTTGGAAAACATGCATATTTTCATTAAATTGATCAAAACGTACAAAATATTCATACTTTATTGTAATATTATAAATAAAACTTTGAAGGTTCTCCCGACGAATACAATGTAGAAACTGTTCTCGGGTTTCTAGTCGTGTAGTAAGAGAATAAAATTCTGAGCTTTTGGCGACTGTCTGCATCGTCATCTTAAAAAAAGTGAGATCCAAAGGTTATGGTGTTGTATATATACCCATGGTAGGATTAGTCAGATGTAGTCGTGGATCCTGATTGGTCGGTGGAAGTAAACGGTCTCTCCCTCCATGATTGGAGTAGAGAAGCGGCCAATTGGAACCCTCCGTCTTCTCCGAAGATCACGATGCAGAATTTTATTCTCTTACTACCCGACTGGAAACCCGAGAACAGTTTCTACAAATATTATAAATGCCTATTTCTTTAAAACAAGAATTTCTCTTAACTTTCACCAAATTGTAATATTATTATCATTATATGCAGTGAGTTTTGTTATTAAGGAATTAGAACGTGACGTACCTGATGGTGTTTAGGCATGAGAGCTCTGATGTTAGTGACGTGTTGAAGCAGCAACAGTCTTGAAGCTCTGTACAGTGCAGACTCCAGTCCATCGCCTGCATCGCTCTGCAACGCCTGTCCACAAATATAACTTGAGTCTCTTCACAGGGTACAATACATAACATTACCTATTACAGTTACAGATTGTATTTTACAGTGAATAAAAATGTTAAATTTCAGTGTTATATCGCCTAACAAAATAAACTTACAACTTATGTACTGCAAAACACTTCACAAAGGGTATATTAGGTACTTTTCAGGTGAAAGGGCAGACAGATATTTTCAATGCGAGGGATTCTAAGTACAGTGTCAACTGTTATCTACTTCCTAACAGTTCCTTGTTCTCTGTCCTCTGCTGCCATCTGTAGCTAAATATTTCAGGCAATGTATTGCACCAATCTGCGTCGTGACGACATGCAGGCTACCCCAGGGTTGCGTAAATCAGTCTAAACTTCAAGAAATAAGTGCTGTGCTCTTGTTATTTGCAATTGTTTACTAGAAAATAAATTCCCAAATTAATTCAGCACAGTTAACTTGAATGATTAAGACATGACCTAAACAGTTTTATAAGCCAGTCTTATGCTCACAGACCTACATCTAGATACCAAACTAAGATTTCTATCTACGATAAGAATATGAATTAAATATTTATGTAAATTTACAATATGATGGCTTTTTACAACTAAACAGTTAAAGAAGTACACAATCACCGAGCGAGGTGGTCGAGATGGTAACATCTTGGACTTGCATTAGAGAGATCCCATGGCGGCCAATTTGACACGGGTATTTTCATGGTTTCGCCAGTCGTAAAGGCAAACGCCGAATTGGATATTTACATACCATGAATCATCCTCACCATTTCGTCCTGTATCATATCCATTTAAATTAATATCAGCTGAAATTTACTCTATAAATACAGCAACAACAGAAAACAATTGACAATTAATAGTTCCATGGCCTACCACACTGTACAGACACAAGATCCCGAACTCCTGATATAGCCTCGAACTAAAAGGAGTATAAAGACAGCTGAAATAATAATAATAATAATAATTAGTACACAATTGACCGCCTGCATGGTCTTGTGGTTAACAATGCTAACTACAGATTCGTCGGCTTGGGTTCAATCCCCGGTACCTCCTTGGATTTTTCTGAGGTAGAGAGGTCTGGTAGGGGTGCACTCAGCCTCGTGATTCAAATTGAGGAGCTACTTGATAGAGAAGTAGTGGCTCCGGTCATGGAAACCACCATTAACGGCCGTGGGTGTCGGCATGCTGACCATATGCCCCCCAATCCTGCCGTCTGCCTATGGTGCAGCGGTTGGGTGGTAGGCCTTGTCCCTTCAGGGATGTTGCGCCATGGAGAGAAGGAGGAGTACACAATTATGACACAAGGAACATATCACATGGCATGAACGCTTTCAGTACTACAGAATAGTTATTTATAATAAATTAGCTCAAGCATTCAGAAAGGAATTAAAGAAATTTCTGGAAAATGATTATTTTTATTCAGTAGACGAACATCTTAAGCAATATAAGATCGTAAGCTTCCGCGGCCCGAGTTGACAGTAAAATCTTCTTGGCTTCCGGGTATCTGCCGTGTCATATTTAAAAAGTCTGCCGACGTTTCAACCATCTTGCCGTGGTCTTTATCAAGGCTACTGCAGCTCACTCCAAAACGTCTTCTGTATATATAGAGGTAGTGTGATGTGATTGGCTGGGAAGGAAATATACACTACCTCTATATATACAGAAGACGTTTTGGAGCGAGCTGCAGTAGCCTTGATAAAGACCACAGCAAGATGGTCGAAACGTTGGCAGACTTTTTAAATATGATGCAGCAGATACCCGGAAGCCAAGAAGATTTTATCTTAAGCAATGATAACAGACAGTACGAATTCACTTAGAGTAAGGTGAAAAAGATGACCTTGTTAAATTACAGTTTTATGTCATTACGACTTCACTTATGTTACCTGTAGCGAGAGCTGGGTGCCGAGTTTCAAGCAGTCCATGAGGTTCAGAGAATTAAACTCTTTACTACTGAGAACCGACACGACGTCTTCATATTCAAGTTTGCTGAGAAGCTGAGCTGTCTCGGGTCCGCTCAGACTGCACCTGCAACACCACACCTCTTTACATTTTAACTGAGGTTTAAACCAGAAGGCGTTTTACTCGTTGGGTAGAATTATTTACTTTGTTTATTCAAGTCCAAGTGGAAATTGTACAGTTTTATGTTGTAGCTTTGGAGCAACGACATCTGGGACCATATGACATTAACCTAAAGCTGCGTCTCCATTGATATACGTTTAACCCCAACATGTCAATATTAACAAGTTGATATTGACATGTATATTGCAATTTCGCGTTCCAATTGACTTGTCATGCAAACCCAGCGTGTTGCACTTAACATTTTCAGATGTTAATTTGTTTTCCGGAGAAAATGGATAACATGTCAAGTCAATTGACTATTCGGTCAATATCGGCTTTGGTTCGGGAATTTCCAGGTGAACAAAAAGCAGTCAATAGCTTCCTCAATATTCCCGGCATCCATTTTGTATTATGTATTTGGTATATCAGTGTTCTCAATAGTATTGCATCTACTTTTAAAATTACTTTTTATGTTGTTGAAAAATGTGATAGTTATTTTGAAAAGATCAAGACATCTGTACAAAATTAGTCATAGTCAGTTAACAAGAAGATAATAACGAGTATATAAAACTACTCTCATTTTGAAATGTTGGCTGCCCTCTTCAGAGGAGTTTCCTTTTTGAATGACCACGGCAACACATGTTAACCTATAACATTGTAGTGGAGACAGTTGTTAATTGGCAAACCACTTGACTTGTATACATCAACAAGATGATGGTAAACATTTAACATATGTTAACTTGGAAGAGTCGGTCGCGCGCCTGCCTTCCACTCCGGCGGCCCGGGTTCGATTCCTGGCCGGGTCGGGAATTTTTCAGTAGTGAAAAATTTCTTTCCCATGTTCAGGACTGGGTGTGTGTGTGTGTCTTTAGGTTTAAGTAGGTAGGGGACTGGTGCACCCTGGTAACAAATCCGCTGTGAATATCCCCTTATGGGATCACCAGGGGTCGCTTGCGAACCTGAGGAATAACCATTATTAACTGCAACATGTTGGTGTTAAATGTATATCAATGGAGACACAGCTTAAAATACGCACTGAATCTGAATATTGTTTGTTTGGTATATTTCAAGTTTCCTGTAAGCTGTTATTAGCAGAGAATCTACACTATGGTCTGTATAGGATTGTTTGTAAACTATTATTTTCTCTTAATTAAGATGTTACTCATTCAGTCCATTTTGTGGTCGATGCTTTAAAAAAAATTGTTTGTATCACAGTAGCCCGTTAGTATTAGGTTTGTTGGCAAAGCAAATCCGTGACTGCTTGAGAATTTGTTGTACTGCGCATGTCCAGTCTGTAACTTATCCGTGATTTGTACTTTGCGAACGGTTAGAAGCATTTGGAATCGATAGTTTCTGTGTTTAATCGATAGAATATGTATTTCCCTTTAACATGTTATACATACAATATATATGGGTAATATGAACTATATTTTGGGAAACTTTTAATTATCTTCCATTATTCATACATATAATGCTTATAAATATAAATATAAATCTGGCGCAAGGTTATTGGAGGGAGGAGTCAGGCGCGTGAAAATAGGTTACTGCACATGTCTCTGTTAACAATTCATGGTAGAGCCTGCAAACTTTTCCTATAGTACAGAAACTGTCCGTGAGAACAGATCGAACAGAAGATGGACAATCAGAATCACAAATTCTCGCTTTGCGAACGCGTGTGGAGAAAGAGTGCATGCACGAATGACGTGTTCCTGGTTTCTGACTACTTTGCGAACAAACCTATTAGTGAGCTGTTGTGATTACCATAGCTCACTAATACAAGTGGGCTTTGGTATTACAGAATTTGGAATGCATTTTCATACATGTGTTTTGGCATGTACATTTTTCATATGCACATCTTAGCTGCCTCACCACTTGGAGCGCTGTTTCCAAATTTTGACATGTGCTGTTCACTTCTTGTAGTAAGTGTAATAGTGTTCTGAGGTTGTTATACCAGACTAGAGTAAAATATTTACTAAGGTTGTGAAACACAAAAATAACTCTGGTAGAAATCCAAAATTTACGACAGTTAACTACTTGAATTTTATGAAACAGGCCTGAGACTGTCAGTTGAAAAGTTAACTTGCTTATTGAACATCACATATTGATTTGAAATTCTCAGGAACAGGACAGCAAGTGGACTTTCCATTTCAATGCTTTGCTTTGAGGTTACAACTTTGTCACCTGCCAACTACTAACAGCTGACCCCCAAGATAGAGAGAAGGTATTCTAACAACTTACACATTTAATTATGGTCGAACAAACACGCCTATAATGGTGATTAAGACACTGACACGAAAATTATGAAACTTGTTTTGCTCATCTCGTATCATAATATAGCACACATTTTCGCCCTCATAACACAAGACGAATTGCCTCCTCACCCTTAATTGAAATTAAGTGTAATACATCAGCTGCGCTGAAACATGGGTTTAATTTTGGAGTAAGACTATACAATAATGTATTAAGAAAGCATCCAGATATAAATAACATGAATGTGAATAGTTTTAAGAATAGAATAAGATATATTATAAAATAGTTTTTCTAAAATAGTTCTTCTTATTTTCTTGATGTATTTTATAAGTAAGTGTTAACAGTAATGAAATTTTGCGTTTTATGTTCTCTTTTGATTTATGTTAGTTTTGTTTTGTGATGCTTGCATGTGTATGTATGTGTGTGTGTGTGTGTGTATGATATTGCTGTACGTTTTAAGACTGAACTGCACCCGAGCCCGAGCATTCTGCTCTTTCGGGTGTTTAACACTTGTATAATATTGTATTTGTAAAATATTTGTATAAAATAAAGAAAGAAAGAGTGTTGCAACTTAAAAAAAAAAATAATAATAATAAAAAAAAATTTAGTACTATTTTCAGGAAACATTGCTCTTCCATCCTCAGCTAAAGGCTGACAGTGGGACACTTGTATGAGAATGAAGATTGTTTCCTGTTATTATTACTGAAGGTCACAATCTCGATCTTCTAGCTCAAAGAAAACACAGTGACACTTACTTTCTTCATATTGTATGTCGAGGAGAAGAAGGGAACACCCTATACATCCATCTCACAACGTTCAGGAGACACATACATGAATAACACAACACCAAGTTAAGTCGCTGAAACAAACTTCTCACCATAGGTCTAGTTTAGTTTTACTTTATTCAATTCAAATTCTGTGGAGAAATTGTGTTGCCAAAGCAAAGAACTTTATAAACTATTTATTTCATCTACTTATTATTGTTCAGTTATGTTGAGATCTTTGTTCTGTCTGATCTACCAGACAATAAACGTTCCTTAACGGTTCTCCTAGTGTGATAGTGTGCATGTCATGCCCTTACGCTCCTTGCACACTACACGACTTCGGTCGGACGACAAAAAGTCGGACGGGCAATTTTCTTTAGTCGACTGATAAAGAGAATGAGACCTTTCACATTAGACGGCAACGACACGACAACGACTTTTTGTCGGGTTGCAGTCGTCCAGTGCCACTGCATCCACACGACTGTCGTGTCGTCTCTCTGCTCAGTGGCCTATGTAATCAAATACACGCTTGCACACTAGACGATTTCAGTCGGACGACAGCTGTCTCCATTGCGCGTTGCTTGGTTAAGTTTGTGTGATTTGTTCGCTATTTACGAACCTTAAACATGGAAGGAATTGACACTGAAGTTTTGATTTCGCTGGTTCAAGCAAAACCTGTATTCTAATAGATTTAATTTTGGAACATAAAAAAACTTTAAAGTGAGTATGAAAATACTGTAATAAAATCCACTAATAATAATACTTTAATAACAATAACAATAATAATAATAATAATAATAATAATAATAATGTTAATAAATATTTCGTTATCATTGAACAAGTAGGCCTACTGCAATAGACGTCATTCTTTATGATTAAATTTCTCACACAATATTACGAAATCTTTGTCTTTGAGTTACTAAATGAGTGATAAATATCATAACAAGAAGATTGATGGACAATCTAAAGTTCACATTCCTTGAATACAAAAGCAATAAAACCAGTAAAAACATCGCACATTTGGATCAGCCTAAACTTAAGACACTAAAATATGTTTGCATTCAAAAAATTCTGTCACAGATTAAAAAGGTGTATTAATTAACCATGCATATAGTTCATTGTTAAATCTTATTATCGGTAATTCTATAATTTTTATTGGTAGTTTATTAATCATTTTAGGCCTAGTATATCAAAGCTGTTTTAATAATTTTGCAAGTATTTGTATAGGCACATATAATCTTTTACTATTCCTAGTATTGTTATTCCTAGTATTGTAAGTGTGTACATCCTTCTTGCAATAATAATCCTGTAATCTGTTTTTATTGTAGAGAATAACATGATATATGTATAAGTTAATTACTGTTATGTACCGAAACCTAATAAATAATGGCTTACAGTGTTCTAGTTTTTCTGAATCTGTAATAATCCTATCAACTTTCTTTTGTAACACGAGAATATACTGAGTTTAATTTTTTAGTAGTTCCTCGTAAATATACTTCGCATTTTATCTTTCATGTTTGTTTATGTAGAGTGCTTTAATAAAACAAATCATGACAAAATTAGAGTGTTTAAAATTTAATAGAAATTCAGCAGTAAAACCTTACAAACTTATTATTACGCTTCAATTAAATATTAATTAAAACACCAGCAATAACAAAGCAGTGTTCAAACACTTACCTTAAAGTCATAGCCAGCATTTCAACAGGTTTTATACAACTTCTGAATCGTGTGTTTTGCCGTTGAAGAACATTCTTCAGTTTCCCGTGCAATTCATCAAAGGAGCCAAGTGACATACGAAAATAGTTAAAAAACTTTCTATCATCATTTCTCAGATCTTCAAATAATGTGTAGAACATCCCTACTTCCTCCCGTCTCTGATTAATTGGATGAACCCAGTAAAGGCGATTGCGCCTTCGTCTTTTCCGACGATGATAAAACATCCATAATGCAATGATTTGTTCACGATCCATAATAACAACCTTACCAGGCTTTACTTTCAACACAACTGTTAAAAATAAAATCCTAGAGTGAAAAGCAACCCGACAAGATTTAGAGTCGTCCAACCGAAATCGTGTAGTGTGCAAAGAGCGTCAAAAGCAAGTCGGACGACTTTTAGTCGTCCGACTTTTTGTCGTCCGACCGAAGTCGTGTAGTGTGCAAAGAGCGTTACAGTCCATTTTAAATGCACAATTATAAATTAAGAATGTTAGAAAGAAGTGATATTCTTCTTCAATAAAAATAAAATGAATATTAATATAAATTGTTCTTCAATTACAGTAATAAGTTTTTATTTTTCAATTTGATGATGGTGGTGGTGGTGGTGGTTGTGGTGATGATGATAACAATTGTGATGATGATGAAAATAATAATAATAATAATAATAATAATAATAATAAAAGTCACTCACCTTGCAGATACCTGTTTTAGGAACCAACTCTTGTCAACAGTAATAGAGCGAACATCAGACGGATTGAAGACAGTCCCAGAGCCAAGTTCCAGGGGGGCCATCTTATAACACTGAACTGCAAGTTTGTTCATTAGACTCATCAAGCCATTGTGTCTACAACAAAGAGAAACAGCCATTGTGGTCATCCTCACCACCGCCACTAAGATCAGGTGGTGGTTGAAGACATCACTATATATATAAGAGGCTTTGTCCTGACTGAATGACTGACTGACTGACTGACTGACTGACTGACTGACTGACTGACTGACTGACAGGAATCAACGTACAGCCTAAACTATAACAGGTAGAGACTTGGAATTTTGACAGTACCTTCGTTTCATAATGTAAGTGCTCACTAAGAGAGGATTTTCAGAAATTTTTATTTTAAATGCCAAAAATCAAATGTTTTTGAGAATACTTAAACCCTTTTTACACAGAATTATCGAATCCAAATCACATTTGAGATTAAAACACATTGTTGCCAGTGGGTCTCAGATGGGTTTGGAAAAAAATGAAACTAGAATTTGACAAATTAGAGAACTATCAATATCCACGAAAATAATGCAGTCACATAACTTTCTTTACCCTGGACATAGAGAAAACAATATGAGGTATGGTAATATATATATATATTATATATATTAGTATATTGCAGGTTTTTGGAGAGAGAAGTATGAAAGGGATATTACATTTCTGTTTAATTTCATCCCCAAAACGGTTTTATGTTAACATGAGAGTGAGAAATAAAATATTTCGCAAAGACAATACAATTTTATGTTACTGGAATTTGTTTCTTCTTATTTGCACCCCTACCCTGTCCGCTGTGTACAAGCGATAGGATACAAAATTCGGTATAGGATAATTTCCATGCTTGAGAAAATTTTGTTGTGATCACAGGTATCGATATAATTCATTAAAATATGTTATGTTCAGGTACTGTGGATCATGTGATATCATTATTATTATAGGAGGGATAATCAATATAGGCCTAAATATGGTCAAACGTTCAATTTCGACAAAACTCACTATACAGGGGTTTTCTGGGCCAAGGACCTCGAACCTGAGGTCACTTTTACCAGGCGACGCTATCTAATCGTGGTATGTAATTCACGTTATTTAAGTGTTAATAAATATAATGATTTAACTATTATGCTCTTAACTTTTAATTTTTGAAATAATTATCGTGGGTGAAGCCGCGGGCACATGCTAGTCACTATATAAATCTATATTAAATCCGTCTCTTAATATGCTCATCATCCCATTCATACACTCTTTTGTCTACCAAAAATTCTAAAATATTGTGCTTTTAAGGATATTGAGAAAACATTTTCCAGACTTCTACATTTACTGTTAGCATCTGCATGTTTTTGATTGGTGGATACAATGGAATGGAATGCAACTGTTGAGTACCTGGAAGACTACCGGTATTCAGTGCTGCCAGTTTTAAATTGCATTGAAGTGCGAAGTGATTTGTTAGTGCCAACATGGGAAAAGCAGTGAAACATAAAGCTTTGTTGAAATCAGAGAAATTACACTCTCAGTAAACTTGATGAAAACACCAGTATGAATCAGAAACGGTTGGTGGAATTATTTCAAATCCCTTTTTTTGATGCTTAGAACAATAGTCAAAAACCACCCGTTGTGGAGATTTACGGGCTGGCAAGCAAATGCAGAAAAGATGCTTGTGGAATGGCTTCACCAGTCTCAAGATTCTTCCTTCAGTGGCCCATCAGTCAACAAAAAGTCTGGGAAATTGCTGAGAAGATGAATATTGAGTTTTTCACATTGAATGGATGATTGGACCGCTTTAAGCAACAGCACGTATTGTTTATCATCAGATTAATGGAGAATCTGAGTTGGTCAGTGAATGCTACATATGCCCCATCTGATATATTTAATGCTGATGAGTTCGGAACTTATGCCCAACAAGTCTTAAGTCATGGGAGCAAAGAAAGGGTAACAGTACTCACTGTTGCAAATTCAGATGGTTCCGAGAAATTACCATTGTTGGTAACAGGTAAATCTCGCAAACCACTTTGGTTCAAGAATGTGCCATGCATTTACAAAAACCAAAACCGTGCATGGATGACAGAGAATATGTTTGTGGCTGAAGTACTCACAAGGAACCTATCACTACCCTCATATCGAAACATGTCTCAATATCTAGATGCTGTAAGAAGTCCATGCTCCAAAAATGAGTACCCTAAATCAAACCTGGAAAATGTCGGGTGAAAGCAGTACAGTGGGAGAAGGTGCAGTCCGGCGTTCCAGATGCATGGAGACGATTGGCCATCCCTGTTAGTGTCTTGCAGGGGCTGCAACCCCGCCCTAAGGGATGAAACATGTGGAAGGAAGCTTGGGAAACCAACCCCAGGGAAGTTAGCCTATTCCCTGAAAAACGGGCCCACCCATAGGTATAGTAGGACATCCCGGAGGGGGCACAAAACAGAATGTAAAAGTTCTTGATTCAACCACAATAACAGAATATTATTTAAAATCAAAATTTTACAATACTATGGAATTTACACAAAATATAGCCTGAAATAGAAAAACAAAACAATATACAGCACTGTTTACATTAACATTTTCATATGTAGCATTATTGTTTACACACAGAATTGGGTGACTTTACTATTAGAAAAACTTGGTTTCTCTTAAGCCAAACTCTACAAAATTATACTGGGTACGATGACTATTATATTATAAAGAAGACATAACCAAAATATGACCAAAAAAAAAAAATTTAAATGTAGGCCTACAAACAATCATTTAAAAGGGGAAGAATTTAGGAAAGGCGGGAAACAATACTGTCGTTTTAGGATGCCTTAAAATCCCAAAACGACAGGAGAAACGGGCATGGCACAAAGACTAAATACAGAATTAAATAACTGAAGAAACACGAATTTAAAAATGACTTACCAGACCGCGACACATCAGGTTTGCAAGCAGGCACAGGGGATAAGAGAAAGATACAGACGCCATCATTATAGCTTGATGATGCCGACTACTTAGGCTATATCAAAGAAACCACCCGCAACTCAAATAAACAGAAAACCCTTTAAATATTACTACCCAAGCAAAAGGAGACAGAACATAAGGTTTCTACGAAGATTCTACTGAAAATACACTATGAAATCAATCCGAGAAACTACCAGCTACCAAGCGCAAAAAGAGGGGGAGGGGAATTCTACAATTACATAATAAATAAGTTAAAACACAAGAAAGAATAAACTAAAAACCTGTTGCAAACCTGAAGGATACTCTAGGACTACATTATCCCACAAACGAAAGCACAAGGACGAAAGGAATTACATTAAAAGAGACTAACGAAATGCAACTACGAAAACACGTCAATACCGAGAGAAACCATGCCCGTAAACTGACGCTGTATAGAACAGCAACTCGCCAGTAGGCTTGCCGCAAAGAGAAAAGGGGGAGGCAAGCGGACCTACGCCCGCGAAAACACACAGTAGAGCAGGACGTGCCATCTAGTAACTTAAACATAAATTAATTGAGCCGGCTTCACATATCGGCTCAGGGCGACATCAGAACAGAAGTGACTGGTGTTGATGCAGTGATTAAAACACTAGCATATACGTATGACATCATGTGCCATGTAGAGATGATTCAGGAGGGTTCGTATATAAGGTAGAACTTCAATTATCCGAATTATCCAGATTGCTTTGAGACCCTATTCAGTTGGTGATTGGTAGCATTGGGAAACCCTCTAACAAGGCCAATGATTTGCATATACGGGACTTTTAGCCAATAAAATAGACTGCTGAAAGTTGCCCTCGTGGATGGATTATTATGAAAGGAGACATGGCCTACTAGAAATTTTTCGTTGGCCGCAGGAAGATGACTGACATAACACATAACCAATGAAATACTGTTAAGGGCGGAATGATACTAATGCAATGCTTATATTATGTACATGCATTCTCAACATGAATGGATGACGAAGTACTGTCTCCTGTCAGGGTTGTCCAGTCCCATCTCTAAAGTACCATGTTATATTCCCTATATGTTCCAAGATATTTGCAAAGTATTTTAGGAAACTTGCAGTTGAAAACAGCAGCTCATTTTTGGAGCGTGGAGTTCTTACAGCATCTAGATGACCTAGGAAAAATATTGAGGCAAGTTTCGATATGAGGGCAGTGATAGGTTCCTTGTTAGATAACAAAATGATCATGGCAAATGGAAAGATCCTAAGTTACTGCTCACCTGAAAGAACATTGAGCTTGCAAGTTTACCACTCACCACAACCAGTAAACTGTAGTAAAGTGTGTTACCTTGAAGGGGCTGCAGCATGGGAAGGAGTGGATTGCCAAGTGTTTCAGGAAAGCTGGGTCTTCTAAGAGAAGTGTTTCCCAAAGTTGTTTTCAATTATTACTCTCGTGCCTAACTTCTCTCACAATTTGACAAATTCTATCCCATTATTAAAGACATCAATCTCATAGTATTCAAATTATATATACAGGGTGTTAATGAATAACACCGAAATATTTTACCTGTGTATAGAGGAGACATAGACAAGCAACTTTTATTCGGACATTTTTGCTCTACGACGTAAAATGTGTATGCTACAGGGCATTAAAGTCATTACAATTTGTTGCTCAAAAGTCAATAAAGAAGCGAAGTAGGGTTAAAATTTTTATTACATTGACTTTATGCCTGCTTAGCGATCAACAAAAATCTGAATCTGAATCATTCATCAACAGCTATATAATAATTTAGAGTTTTCATAATTGCAAAATTTACAGACTAATCACATGACTATTCTTAACTACAGTTTCAACAACGAAGTTCCATTGTTTTTAATTTTTTCAAATGTTAGAAGTCAGTGGCGGCCATGCCCAGGGAGATTTTATGCTCTAACAGGAAAAATTGAATCCATAGAGCAAAAGTCTCCTAATAAAAGTTGCTTTTCTACGTCCCCTCTACACACAGGTGAAATATTTTGGTGTTATTCATTAACACCCTGTATATATTTGCACAACCAACTTAACTAAACAAGTAACTATTTACAGCTAGGATTTAGTTGTAAAAAAGAAATTATCTCTACAGCACTAGGCCTATATTATGTGATAGATATATATAAGCATTCATGAACCACAGATTACACAGGTCAACAGCCAAAATGTATTCGAGATAAAATTAACCATACATTACTAATTTGTGGTCGCTAAACACGAAAATGTTATCCATTTTTGTCTGTTAGTTCTCATTTCTACAATACACAGGTCAGTTTGTTTTACTAAAACAGGATTTTAGTCGAGTAAATTTGTTTGAAACAGACTGTACTGGAAATTTAAGGGTGAATTTATGGCTCTAGCATATAAGTCAAACCCTCAAACTGACATTCCTTTATAAATTCAGTTCAATTCTTGATTTGTGAGTGAGAAAACTGTCTATCAGTGTGCTTTGAAATAGTTAAAATAGGGAGTGATTTAATCGTTATTGTGAGTGATTATAATTATAATTATAAAATAACATATATGCGTATATATTATACTTTCTGTAATAGAATTGGCATGAAAGGCACAGAATGCCGCGTAAGTGTGTTAAAAATCCAAATAACTTTTGTTTTATCTGTGGAGAAGTGACTTTTAAATCGCAAAAGGTACGGTTAACTCCTATTGTTAAAAAGGCCTATCACCTCTATTTTGGTTGCAAGGTTGGTGATCAGGACAAATCGTTTGCACCCCATATTTGTTGTCGTACTTGTTCCACAAACCTACGCGAGTGGCTAAATGGAAACGGGCGATATATGAATTTTGCTATACAAATGGAAACAGGGTTATACGAAATATTGTTGCCGTTTATGTGAATGGGATAGTCGTGTGAAGGACAAACACTATGCAACAAAGCAAGAACCAGGTATTAAAAACATTGTTTACAGACCACTGGTTGACAAGACTGAAATAATATTACCTGCGTTGCACATTAAGTTGGGACTAATGAAAAACTTTGTAAATGGTATGAATCAAAACGGAGAAGCATTTTAGTATCTCTTTCATAAATTTCCACGATTAAGTGAATCTAAAATCAGAGAGGGAATATTCATAGGTCCCCAAATAAGAAAACTAATGGTTGGCAACAAAAGGGCGTCTAATTACAGAACATTAGTGGACAATATGTTGATGGCTTATAATAGAATGGGGTGCAACATGTCTCTCAAGATGCATTTCCTTCACTCTCACCTGGTCTTCTTCTCTGACAATCTTGGAGCAGTAAGCGACAAGCACGGTGAACGTTTCCACCAAGACATCGCTACTCTAGAACAATGTTATCAGGGGAAATGGAACACGTCTATGATTGCTGACTACTGCTGGTCTGTAGTAAGAGATGTTCCTAAGATAAAGTACACTAGAGAAGGCAAAAGACCACGTTTATGAGGTATCTGATTAAAGACTATGTATATTTTCTTGCACGAACAACAATGAAGGCTATATAGCCGATATCTCCTAAACGAGAACTAATAAAAAAAAATTACTGTCATTTTCGAATTTAGGAGGTCAAATTACATAAGATTTTATACATTTTATTTCGGATACAAAAAACTTTTTAAATTTTGTTGACTTGTGTTATTGTCTCTGTTAGACATTACATGGGAATATTATAGGAGAAAAATTCCTCCGACACTGGGAATTGAACCCAGGACCAATGCTCTGCCAACTGAGCTAAGCCAGAGTTCAATTCACAGTGCCAGATGGAATCTCTCTCCTATAACTGATTGTCCTAATGGTCTACAGTTATGTCATATGCAGTACTGTGAGGCACACTAATTAGTCATTTTTTGTGACCGGGCTCCCACTGTTATTGTACAGTTAATATTCAAGATAGCATGTGCCCGCGGCTTTGCCTGCGATAATTATTTCAAAAATTAACAATTAAGAGCATAATAGTAAAATCATTATATTTATTCCCGCGGCTTTGCCTGCGATAATTATTTAAAAAATTAACAATTAAGAGCATAATACTAAAATCATTATATTTATTAAAACCTAAATCATGTGGACAACATACCACGATTAGATAGCGTTGCCTGGTAAAAGCGACCTCAGATTCGAGTTCCTTGACCCAGAAAACCCCTGTTTAGTGAGTTTCTTCCAAATAAAACAGTGTTTGACCATATTTAGGGCTTACAACATTCAAGTGATCGCGAAAGTTTTTTTCCAAGGTATGACAAAAATAGCCAAAGTCAACTGTAATTGATTTGACATTGAAATGTATAGGCCCTAACTGGAAACTGATGCTTCGAAAACGCAAAAAATGCACGTTTTTTGCCCGTTTTTCACTCATAACTCACGAACGAAAGCTAACATTCAAATTCCGCCTTCGAGGTGCATTTTCCAACCCTCCAGCCCACCTATGTTTAAAATTTCAGATCTCTGCGTTCAGTAGATTTCGCTGGGCATCGCGTACAGACAGACACTTCCTTTTATTAATATAGATAACATGAATTATATTGATACCTTCTCTAATTTCTCAAACTTCCATTTTATTGAATCCCAAACCCATCTGATACAACTGGCAACAATATGTTCTGAGATTTTGTTTTGATAATTCTGTGTAAAAAGGAATTAAGCATTCTCAAAAACATATAATTTTTTGCATTTAAAGTCAAAATTTTTCAAAATCCTCTCTTAGTGAGCACCTACATTTTGAAATGAAGGTACTGTCAAAATTCCAAGTCTCTACCTGTTATAGTTTAGGCTCTGCGTTGATTCCTGTCAGTCAGTCAGTCAGGACAAAGCCTTTTATATATATATAGATAGCATTGGAGTACGTTATGAGGGAATGGTACAGAAACAATCCGAAAAATATAAAAATTGGAACCCAAAAGGACAATATACAGTTAAATTGTTTAGGATTTGCTGATGATCTAGCATTTCTGGCCAATGATATTCAGGAAGCTAAACGACAAATTAAATCTCTGCAAGAAATAGCCAAAATATTGGTTTAAAAATTTCATTTTTATAATGCTAACTCAAATGCCGCTAGCAAACAAAATTGAGGTGGGAGGCCAAGAAATAAAAATTGTAGAAAAATTTAAATATTTAGGTGAAATAATCACTTACAACATGAATGAGAAACCAGCATGGCAAAACGGAATAGATAAACTGGTTAGAGCACAGCATGTTACCAAGAATACATACAATAAAAAGTGCCTCTCAATAGCAACCAAATTGAAACATTATAAAACAGTGACTCAACCGCAAATCACGTATGCATGTGAAACACTATTCAAAACAACTAACACAGTTGCAATAGATAGAGTACTCAAGGTAGAAAGGAGAATAGTAAGAACCTGTTTAAACAAAAATTACCAAGTAAATGGAGTCTGGAAACTAGCTTCTAATGAAACAGTATATAAAGAAATAGAACCAGTGACAAGTACAATGAAAAAAAAAACGAATATCATTTTTGGGACATATTTTACGGACACCAGAAAATAGAATTAGCAGAAAAATAATATAAAAATTATGGAAGAGTAAGAGTAAGAAAAATATAAGATGGATTACAGAACTTAAGGAAGATATGGCAGAGCTACGTATTACAGTAGAGGATTTAATATACAAGACAGACACACTCAAGATATTGAAAGACAAACACACTACACTACAGATGAAAATCAACAAACAGAGAATAGGAAGAATAGTTCCAGAAGCAGAAAGAAAATTGCGGTCAGAAAGGATGAAGAAGTACTGGGCTGACAAAAAGAAGAAAAACCTCAACCAGAAACCTGACTAAAGTGGTCCTATGAAGGCCAAAAAATTAAAATAAACAAATAGATAGATATATAAGCATTCATGAACCAAAAATTATTGTCTCTGTTGGACATTACATGAGAATATTATAGTGTCGGAGGAATTTTTCTCCTATAATATTCTACTATATTATGTGGTCTCGTGGTTAGTGGATCCACAGGCCCGGGTTTGAATTCTGGTCTACTACAGGGTGATGGGAACTGAGGAGCTACTTGATTAAGAAATAGCAGCGCATTCTTAACAGCCTTGGGTGTCAGCATGCTGACCACATGTTCCCAAGTCCTGCCATTTGCCTATGGCAGAGGACTCAGCAGCTAGATGTTAGGCCTAGTCCCTTCAGGGATGCAGTAGCACAAAGAAAAAGAAAAAAATGTATGTTTGTATGTCATGTATGCGTACTTACTTCCTTGCTAAGGATGTTGTGTGTAAAACCTCCATGAGTTGTCGCAAGTCGGCTTCTGCGAGTTGTGAAGCCACCTCAGCAGGTGGGAGCGTGACGAGAAGTTCTGCTCTGCGACAAGCGAGAGTACCAGCCAGACGTGCGGGTGCAAGCTGAGGGTAGCGGAGCAGCCGTGGGATGATAAGCATGAGCAGAGCCCCGCTCTGAGACGGATGAACGCCCTCCAGGCAGCGCAACACTCGGCACACAAAGCTCGGCTGCACACAAATCGTATTCATGTTCCCTTTGCAATACGTCACAACATAAAGTGCAGGAAATTCAAAATATCACATCCGGTTAATGCAATTCAATTTATTATTGCCATTGAGTATAAAATACAATAGGCCATGTCATTATTAGTGAATATCTACTCTTATACAATTCAACAGCCCTAAATAGTGTGCTTGCTCGCCCGCTTCGTGAGACATCGGGTATACTCGGCGATGTTCGTCTCTCGCAGTCTAAACTTTCATGACGACTACAAAATTAGGAAGGAAAACCGTTTCTTTATTATGTAACGCCTAAGTGAAATGAACACAATGAACAAATATTCTAATTTTATTTTTACTTACAATTTTCATAGCTCTGAACCACAAACATTTTTAATAAGCTGCCAGTGTAAATTTCTTAAAAATCCTGGAGTAAATTAATAATGGCGGGCAAAGCTGCAGGCACCAGCTTTAATATATTGAAAGTTTAACCCTGGAAGTATTGCGGACAATAAAAATCCAAACAAACCACTCCTTCCCTTAAAAATTTATATAATTTCTGAAAATTACACTAAATTTATCAAATCAAATTCCCATCATATTGATCTGTCAACAGACAGTTGAGAAACAATACGTATTATCAGTGTTCACAGTTAGCTTTGGAACTGCATAATCGAATCTGAGATTGTTTTCCCAGGCAGAGCTTTCTAATCGTGGAATGTACTCTAAAGCCGGAATTTTAGCTGTTACATTAATTATTAATGGTTTAGTTTATGAATGATTCGTGTGCAAGTGTTAATAAATATAATGCTTTAATAATTATTATTATAGTCTAGTAGTGAACAATACAACAAACAAATTTTGTCTTGGCTTGTTTGACTAAGATTCATGTGATACCTGCTTGAACCGGTGACATCTGGCAGCCACTGCTTGCACTAGCAGACCACTTGCCACTGGATTCCTGTGCACCGCTGCGATGAGTTCTTGGACTGGAGCTTCTGTCGACAGTGCCACAATCTCCTCTATGTGGTTCACCAGGAACCAGGTGAGCTGCTCTGCCTCGTTCATGTTCTCGCTCTGTAAAACAACATCCCACACTTTCAATATTCAAGACAAATCCATAAACTTCACAATAGAAGAACAAACGAACAACTTTCTACCATTCCTGGATCTAAAAATATTAAACATGGGCACAAAAATAGAATTTGGCATTTACAGGAAACCGACACATTCAGATTGTTATATTAAGGCAAACAGCTTCAATCCAATTGGGCACCAACAAGCAATACTAAATAGCCTAAAACACCGACTGATTAACATCCCACTCAATAAAATAGAATATGAAACAGAATACAAGAATATAATGTGTATAGCTGAAAGCAATGGATTTGACAAAAACCTAGTCATAAAGAAGGTAAGAAAATATAAAAAACAGAAATTAATCAATGAAACAACCACCCTAAAAACAGAGAAAGAAAATTTAACCTACAGAAAAATACCGTAACATATCATCCAATTGCAGACAAGAAACTAAAGAAAATATTTGGGGAATACAACATCACCTTGGCACCAGTAAATAAGTTCAGTATTAAGAATTTGATACAATCCACGCACCTGGACAAAATCCCACAGGAACAAAAATGTGGAATTTACCAGTTCAATTGCAACAACTGCAACTTGAAATACATAGGCAAAACCAAAAGAAATCTGGGAACTAGAACAAAGGAACATCTTAGACACATTAAATATGCTCAAGGGGATAAATCGGCAGTAGCAGCACACGTTTTGGAAACTGGTCACCAAATAGGATTGGAACCAGAAATGAAAAAATGTATTCAGGGACACAGACAACTTACAGTTTGGGAGAAAATCTACATCCACAAGAATAAGAACAATCTAATGAATTTTGAGATTCCCTCGGAAAATGACCTCGTCAAGAAGTTCATCAAAAGCCCACGAGAGGATGCTGATGAAGACCAACAGTCAGATGGAGTATAACTGGGTTCAGGTTAGTAATTAAAATAAGGGAAGCAGTGTATGGATCTATCTCAATATTATTTTTTTTGTAATATTGTATTAACTTCCCTGTATAAACTTTCTAAAATTCTATATATTAAGGTTGTGCTATTAATATTATACACTGACAGGCAAAAAAACTAATCATTGTAAAATCTGTTGTGATTTTAAGATTAAACATAATTTTGATTGAATGTTTATAGATTGTTGTTGGTGAGGATGAATTATTATTTTTATTGGACCATTAGCTATAGATACAGCATATCTGCTTTCTTCATATCTTCATTTTATCACCAAACAAAACAAAACAATCTGATTATGTGCACTAGCTTGTCATACACATAGCAAGGTGTTTCATTGTTGTATTTTGTCATTTCCATCCAAACTGAAAGGAAACTGTCTCCCTTCACATCGAAGTGATTCCGTCAGTAAGATTAGTTGAAATTATGCCTCTCAGTCCCGAAGACGTTGCCAAAGCTGTTGCTGTAGTTGATGATGGACGCAGCCTCCGTTATGCCGCTTCAACCTTAGGCTCACCATTCACCACGGTGCAAGAGGCAACATGGGGAATTAAGTGTGAAATGTGTCATTAAATTTTAATCTTAAAAACGTATACAATTGTTGTGTACTTCAAGCACTAGTTCTACTACATAATTTTTATTCAAACTTAATTTTTTTTTTTAAATTCCTTTAAGTGATCGGGGTTTTTTTTTTTTTTTTGCCTGTCAGTGTATAATCATTTTTTTTTCTGTTAAAATGTTTAAGATTGTAATTTATATATTCAGGGTACTCAGCAATAAAATTGTTAACCATAGTTTTGACAATGTAATTGCCCCTAGGTCGTCTTAGATTTTGATTCAGCGAAACGAAAAATGGCATTCCTTCTTGTATTTTGACAATGACTTTTAGATCTGTTTTTATGGTAATATATTAATAATTTTAACTTATAAAGCTGTTCAATTTTCATAACATTGAATTCAACATATAACAGCTTTGATGGGTAATCAATAGGTTTATTTAAACAAATTTTTATTATTCTCTTTTGAAGTAAAATTAATTTTGTACAAATGGTCTTAGAAACGCTACCCCAGCCAATAATTCCGTATTGGATTAACGATTCAACTAGTATTTAACTATTTTTGGGAATTACACAGTGAAGTGGTATTGAATTACATAAAAACCTTTGTTATTACATACATGCTTCACTAAATTTTTACCTGTTTTTATCAGGACAGATCTGTTTCCGCCATTCTCATGGCCATCGTCAGCTGAAATTTACCTCCAATTTCTACTTTACGGTCAATATAGCTAGCACTAGTTGAATCACATAAAAACCTTTGTTATTACATACATGCTTCACTAAATTTTTACCTGTTTTTATCAGGACAGATCTGTTTCCGCCATTCTCATGGCCATCGTCAGCTGACGATGGCCATGAGAATGGCGGAAACAAATCTGTCCTGATAAAAACAGGTAAAAATTTAGTGAAGCATGTATGTAATAACAAAGGTTTTTATGTGATTCAACTAGTGCTAGCTATATTGACCGTAAAGTAGAAATTGGAGGTAAATTTCGAATGAAAACAAATTTGTAAATAGTCTTGCGTATTTTATTTGTGATAAATGCAATATGCTTATCCCATTTGAGATGTCTATCAATAGTAATTCCTAAGTATGTAACTTCAGAAGATTCTTTCAAACAAGGGCAATTACACATTTGCTTAGAATTACAAAAGGTTTCATGCAATTTTATATTTAAAGCGGGATTTACTACTAAATATAAAGAAAAGCTTATAAAAGTAGTTTTTGAGATATTCAAAGATAATAAGTTTGAATCTAACCATTTTTTAAATTATGTTTAAGGCTTCATTGGTGTTTTCATATGTTTAATTCCAATTTTTACCACTAATTATTGCTACCGTGTCATCAGCATATGCATACAAACTGCAATTGAAATTTGACAAATCAAGTGGCATTAATTTGTTAAAGTGTAGTAGAAATAGAATTGGACCTAAAACAGTACCTTGTAATCTCTATATATATAAAAGGCTTTGGCAAGATTACAATATCCGACCCACCCGGCTCCCCTTTCCATCGGCCTGGTCGCCTTCTCCGCCAGCCTGCCTGCGTGCTCGCTTCCCCTCCGCCTACCGCGCATCATCCCGCACGCATAAGCCCGCAGCTTGCTCTAATAATTGCAATTACCATTATAAAAAAACAAAATAAAATTTCACGAATTATAGAAAATGTCGAACAATTAAAAAAATACCCTTGTACCAAACATCATATTTCACGATCTTTAAACACCGATTTGATAATATAAAAAATCGAAATTTACATAATATTTCCCAATTTTTAAAAACGCCGTGTTATGATATAAAACATGGCTAAATCGATGCAGAAAAATTCCCTTGCACCAACAGTACTCTTTTCGTAACAAACAAAACATTTCAAAATTTGAAAAAGCGATTCTTGCGTTAACACTCGCGAATGCATGAAGTCACCCTTAGTACCTATATATACATGAAATCTTTCTTCACTGCTCAACTGTCATTCGTGGTGTAGTGGGTTAAGACTCCTAGCTATAACGCTAGAGGTTCCGATAGATGGGAGGGTGAAGAGGAGGTGAGAGGAAGAGAGGAAAGAGACGGGAAAGAAAGAGAAGAAGAGAATAAAGGAGAAATAAATTATTTTTCTCCCCACCCAAAACCCCTACTTTCCACGTGGGTCCCATTAGAGTAGTAGTGGTGGGGGACTCGGGTGGGTCGCATATTGTATTTTTCCCAAGGCTTTGTCCTGACTGACTGACTGACTGAATGAATGACTGAATGACAGGAATCAACATACAGCCTAAACTATAACAGGTAGAGACTTGGAATTTTGATAGTACCTTCGTTTCCTAATGTAGATGCTCACTAAGAAGGGATTTTGAAAAATTCTGATTCTAAATGCCAAAAATTAAATGTTTTTGAAAATACTTAACCCCTTTTTGCACAGATTTATCAAAACAAATTCTCAGAACGTATTGTTACCAGTGGTATCAGGTGGCCTTGGATTAAATGAAATGGATGTTTGACAAATTAGAGAAGGTATCATTATAATTCATATTATCTATATTAATAAAAGGAATTGTCCTCAATGTAAAGCGAAATCTACTGAACGCAGAGATCTGAAATTTTAAACATAGGTGGGCTGAAGGGTCGGAAAATGCACCTCGAAGCCGGAATTTTAATTTTAGTTTTAGTTCGTGAGTTATGAGTGAAAAACGGGTAAAAAACGTGCATTTTTTGCATTTTCAAAACATAAGTTTTCAGTTATACATTTCAATGTCAAATCAATTACAGTTGGCTTTGTCTATTTTTGTCACACCTTGAAAATAAAACTTTCGTGATCGCTTGAATGTTGTAAACCCTAAATATGGTCAAACGTTGTTTTATTTGGACGAATCTCACTAGACAGAGGTTTTCTGGGCCAAGAAACTCGAATCTGAGGACGCTTTTACCAGACGATACTATCTAATCGTGGTATGTAGTCCACATGATTTAGGTGTTAATAAATATAATGATATAACTATTATGCTCTTAATTTTTAATTTTTGAAATAATTATCGCGGCGAAGTTCTCTATTATCACTATAATAATTTTGTAGTTTAACTATTTGTACTCTATCACTTACGTAAGACTGAAATACTTCTAATGCCTTTCCTCTTATGCCGTAGCACTTTAACTTTTCCAGTAATATATCATGGTTAACAGTGTCAAATGCCTTTTTCAAAATCAAGAAATATTCCTAAACATTTATGCCCAGTATCAAAATTATTCATGACTTTGGATGTAACTTGGAAGATGGCATCTTCTGTACTTAAGTGCTCCAGGAACAAACCTATAACCATATCTTAGTAAAACTTTCAATACCTACTCTCGGTATAATACTGTTATTGATGTTAATAACGGACAATCATATTGACATCTATATTGACATTTTGCTTCTGATATATACATCCTGCACTTTAAGAGAAACCAATTGACACTCTCTATGCATAATGTGGCAACATAAAAGGCGGGAAATTCAAAATCTCACACCTGGTTAAAGGAAGGGTAAACTAAAAAAATACCATTTTCTTATTTTAATCTCATCGCACGGAGCTTTGAATTACGAAACGAATGGTGATCTCGTGAACTTCAGGTGCCCAATATTACGCCTTGTACGGGTGAAGTGAAAAGCTGCTGTGACGTCACACCTGACTAACTCGCTAGCAGGACAACAGCTGCTGTAATGCTCGCGCCTGTGTTTCTAATACACCACCAAGTCTCATTTGTGTTTGTTGTTGACAGAGATGCCTGCAATGTTACCTTCTAAGGACAAATCTCGGTATTCACAAATTAATATCACACGAAAAGAAAATGACAAAGAATTATTGAAAGAATTGCAAGGAAGAAAAGAAAATACGGAATGGTGTAAATGTGGGCTGTGTATACATATGAAAACGGGCCACGAAAGTGTGTGTTGTTGGGACTGTGAAGTAATTTGTGAACAGAAGGGGGTTGTAGACTGTATAACACGACATTGCTCATTCGATAGCGTTATTATAAATAAAGATACACTAGTTGCCAGGCGTTATCAGTTAATACTTATATCTAATACAGTTCAAAAACAAAATATTTTTTCAAGATACGAACAGAGTCACATTCAGATTCAGAATCATCTTTTGCGGTAGTAGAAATTTCTGAAATGCTAAAAGAGCTATCTAATCCAAATCACAATTTCTAGAAGAAACATTCAATGAATCTGTGCAAACATTGACATAAGTATCATTTCCTAGTTCACACTGAACGCCTACGCTGTTAGAAACTGAATTTTCGTCATAAATACTAGATTCCACATTCATGATTTGTCCATTCCCGGATACTGAAGGATTACTGTTCAAATCTTGCAATAACTCTCTCATTTCCTTCTTCCTCGAGTACGACGATTTTCTTTACTTCATTGGCGGTGTTTCAGATTTCCCACGCAAAAGAAGTGATGGCACAGCACTTCTTTTTTAAACAGATTGCGGGGTTTCTCCAGATAACTGTTTTCGTAACTGTACCGAAAGCTCGGTATCATTTTCTTCAAAATGTTGTAAACAAACCGTACTGTATTTAGTAGGAACAAATTTTTCTCTTTTTATTTTTATCAGCCATTGCTTATTTACGTTCGGATGACTTATCTCTGTTGGGAAATCGATGAAAAGATATTTTAAGTGTGTTATCACTCTTCGACGATGAGTTTGTACACCCCACAACACAACAATAAACCATTGTTTGAACAGATACTCACTAAAAAACTGTAACAGTAGACAGAATACTGTGAAATGTCTTTCACCGGGCGAGACTGAGCCAAGCCTTCGTCAAGCGTGATGTCACGCGCCCATCGCTTTACAATAAATATATTCGTTTTGTGATTAAATGTGAAGGTGTAAAACATTTCTAACAGTGAATATCATTTCTTAAAAACATTTTCTTTCAATCCGTATGAAGAAAATGATACTGAATTTTTAGTTTACTTTTCCTTTAAGGAATTATCTATATTAATAAAAGGAAGTGTCTGTATTCCTCCGTCTGTCTGCCCGCGATGCCCAGCAAAATCTACTGAACGCAGAGATCTGAAATTTTAAACATAGATGGACTAAAGGGTCGGAAAGTGCACCTCGAAGCTAGAATTTTAATTTTAGCTTTCCTTCGCGAGTTATGAGTGAAAAATGGGCAGAAAACGTGCATTTTTTGCGTTTTCAGTAATATATTTTAATGTCAAATCAATTACAGTTGGCTTTGGCTATTTTTGTCATACCTTGAAAATGAAACTTTTGTGATCGCTTGAATGTTGTAGCTCACGCTGGTCGATTCATTTGTTTATAATGTCAAGGCACGCAGACATATGAAATTTTCAACCTACACAGAAGAGGATTATTATTATTATTATTATTATTATTATTATTATTATTATTATTATTATTATTATTATAAGTGGGATAATCAATATAGGCCTAAATATGGTCAAACATTGTTCGATTTCGACGAAACTCGCTATACAGGGGTTTTCTGGGCCAAGGACCTCGAATCTGAGGTCGCTTTTACCAGGCGACGCTATCTAATCGTGGTATGTAATTCACGTGATTTAGGTGTTAACAAATATATTGATTTAACTATTATGCTCTTAATTTTTAATTTTTGAAATCTTTATCGCGGGCGATCACTTGATTTTTGTGAGTCTATCCTGGATGATCATTTGTTTAGAATGACAAGGCCCGCAGACATAAGTTATGAAATTTTCAACCTACACGGAAGAGGGATAATCAATATAGGCCTAAATATGGTCAAACATTGTCGATTTAGACTATACTCACTATACAGGGGTTTTCTGGGCCAAGAAATTCGAATCAGAGGTCACTTTTGTTAGGCGTGGCATGTAGTCCACGTGATTTAGATTTTAATAAATATAATGATTAACTATTATGGTCTTGATTTTTAATTTTTAATTTTTGAAATAATTATCACGGGCGAAGCCGCGGGCACATGTTAGTTATTAATAATGAAAACTCCAAGTATAACGAGCATTATGACAAATGTAGTAGGTTTTACAGCCTATTACAACATTCAGATTATCTGTGTTTTCAGTTATTCTGGTCCCAATTAACAAGTATAATCAAGAGTTTGCTGTATGCAGAAATTTTGTTTGTTTTAAACTTTCATTCCGGTGTTTGTGTAAGAACTGAAAGCAGTCCTTGCAGGTTAGGTTAGTGGTAGAACAGGAATGAATGTAAAATGAGTTATCAGTGAAAAATTGACAGAAAACATAATTTATTTTTTTTTGTTAACGAAGAAAGTGGCTTTCCCTTCTTTTGTCGGTTGGGAATAATATCAATATATCGCATGGAATTTTCTATCACTTTGATTCTATGAGTTCAATTGGTCACTTCGTTTGTTTATATGTCAAGACATGCAGACATCTCAAATTTTCAAATCTGAGGTTGTTTTTACCAAGCGGCACTTTCTAATCGTGGAATAACTCCAAAGCTGGTTTTTAGCTGTTTCAGTATAATCGTTTAGTTTATAATTAATTTGAATCGCATGTAGGTGTTAATAAATATAATGTTTTAATTACATCGGTCTTTATTTTTAATCTTCAAATTAATTATCGTGCACCTGCTAGTTATATATATATACTTTGTCTTGTGTTAAAAAATGTGTTAAGGATGTTTTCCAGAATTTTCGCCTTTTCCTATACGTATTACAATACAAATATCACTGATATAAACCTAATATGACAAACTATCATAGGAATGATACCACCGCAGAGAGCATGTATATCTCACAGCTTCTGGTGGACAACATTTGCTATTTGGTTATGACTTAAGAGTCAGGATGTACACACTGATGACATTTTCTGCATGGTGGGGTCTTTCACTATGAATTTTTGATCTCATCCTGTACTGCAGGCCTGTCAAACAGTATTCCCAAGGTGTGAAGTCCTTCCCCTCCCTTCATGACCACCAAAGTGTAGCAATTGGCTCAGTTTTGTAAGTAGAGAAATGAATTCACACCTTGGGAGTACTGTTCAACAGGCCTGTTGCACTGCAAGCATAAAACGTTCTGATCTGCTGAATAAGTTGTTGCTTTTGTTATTGCTATTACTATTATTATTATTATTATTATTATTATTATTATTATTATTATTATTATTATTATTATTATTATTATTATTATTATTTATTAGTTATTAGTAGCAAAAGTAATTTACCTATATAAGTAGCTATCTATTTGATTTTGGTGTAGCGATATGTAGTCATAAAGTTTTGTCTCATAACTACAGGATCTCTTATTAGCTTGCCATTGATGATGCGTTATCCTTCCTGGTTTCATTGCTGTTTGAAACTCCCATTTTGCTCTGTAGGTTATCATTAGTTGTGATTTTATAACATTCAGATATAAAGCATATCATATCTTTAAAGTGTTATGTACATTCTGGTTTCTTCTAGAGTTTTTCTTCACTTAAAGTTCGCATTGAATCCCCACACCACCCCTGGGTGAGCCAGTCTCTTATTGGTTTGAGTTCACGTCTGACCCCATGCATTACCCTATGCAAAACGCTCAGACCCAGGTGAGAGGCGAAAGGGGGTGGAGTGTGGAAACATTTAATTTGAATGGCTGCAGGGTGCATCACATCAGCTCCTGGATGTGTCTGACTCTTATTGGTTTGATGCCACAAATTGGTTTCACATTCAAGAGCGAAGGAGTGAGGGTTAGATTCTGATGGGAGGGGAGAGGGTTATGTATTCCATGCACTCGACTGTACCAAGCATGTTCAACAAATTCAATTCTATTTCCAACATACCATGAAATCAGAGTAGAGAATTGTGGCACCTTTACGCACTACCTCCAGGTTAATACAAGGCGATGGCTGATAGCTTGTCACTTCAACTTTCCTGAAAATAAACATCGTAACATTAATACTCATCCCACCGAGCACAAGCAGCAAACATAAGAAGAATACATGTTATTCTCTGTACAGAACTCAATCTCTCTATATATAAGAGGCTTTGTCCTGACTGACTGACTGACAGGAATCAACATAGAGCCTAAACTATAACAGATAGAGACTTGGAATTTTGACAGTACGTTCGTTTCGTGCTCACTAAGAATGGATTTTGAAAATTTTGATTTTAAATGCCAAAATTCAAATCTTTTTGAGAATACTTAATCCCTTTTTACACAGAATTATCAAATCCAAATCACAGTTCACTTGACAATAGTATTGTTAGCAGTCTTCACATAAGGCTTTGGAAATAAATGAAACGAGACTTGACAAATTAGAGAAGGTATCAATATAATCCATGTTATAAATAAATATTAAAGAATGAAATCCACGAAAATAATGCAGTCACATAACTTTCTCTAAACTGGACCTAGAGAAAACAATACGAGGTAAGGTAATATGTTTTGGGAAGAGAAGTATGAAAGTGATATTGCATTTCTGTTTAATTTCAATCCCAAAATGGTTTTATGGTTACATGAGAGTAAAGGCAAGTTTACACGATGACACTAGGTTTCGTAACCACTTTCATGAAAGTTATTTCGTGAAACTAATTACACACATTTTCTTTCCAATGCAACCACACATTTCATGTTATTTCTGAAGTTAAAGTTATTAAAATCCCAAATAAATGTTTGAAACACGCATGAATACTGGCATTTCATAATTTCCGCACTTCCCCATTTCATTTTACGAAACACGAACAAGCTAAATAAGCATAAAATATCAACATTACTATTATAGTTTCGTGAAAAGTTGGAATCAGCCGAAACTGCGAAGTTTCGTAACTCATTGTTGCCAGTACATCTTGCGCTTGCGCATTCAAGCAAAAAACAGTTGCGAAACTTACTTACGAAACCTAATTTCGTCGTGTAAACTAGCCTTAAGAAATTAAAATTCTCTGCCAGAATAATACAATTTTATGTTACCAGAATTTCTGTTTCTTCTTATTTGAACCCCTATCAGGCTTGCTGTGTAGAAGCGATGGGATGCAAAATTCTACATCCTCTATGAGCCATATAAAGCTGTATCAAGCATTTTCTAAGGGAATAGTTTGAGTGTGATAAGTTGTTCTTCCTATTTCAAATTATAAATACCTATATAATGACCTAAAATTTAAAAAAAGGAAGTCCTTCATAAGTTAATTTCCAATTACAAAATAAAAAACCCGGGCAATGCCGGGCCTTTTAAGCTAGTGCAGATATATACGAGTAAACAACAAATTAGCATAAATGAATAATAGCGAAAGATATCAACAGAAAACTTTATTTACAAAGATACAGTACTTGACTCTATTTCTCTACATAATCGCCATTGCTGTCAAGGCATTTATTGTAACGTGGAACCAGTTTTCCAATGCCAATGTTATACTCAACTATCGCCAAAGACTTGAGCCTGGAGTTTCTGCCAAGAAAACAAGGAATAAACGCAGAGGCCTATTGTGCAACTCTTCAACGATTTCGCTGCACTATCCAAAACAAGAGACGTGGAAAGTTGTCTGAAAAGTGTTTTTGATTCACGACAACGCTCAACCTCATTCGGCTGCTCAAACAGAGACACAACTTCAATGTTTCAAGTGGGAAATTTTTTGACAACCTCCTTACAGCCCTGACCTGGTACCCAGCGATTTTCACTTGTTTCCGAAACTAACAAACTTTTTGGGTGGAAAAGAGTTCTGAAAGCTGCATTGACATCCTGGGTCAGGTCTTTGGTGGCAGAAGAATATAACAACGCCATTGGAAAACTGGTACCTCGTTACACTAAATGCCTTGACAGCAATTCAGATTATGTTGATAAATAGAGTAAAGTACTGTAAATAAAGTTATGTTGATATTTTCATTATTATTTAGTTATGCCAAATTGTTCTTTACTTTCTGGATGACCTGTACATTGTCCAAAGCAGTGATAGTTAATGATAATTTAAGTATTCTTTCATAATATATTCCTCTGAATAAGAATGCCTATAGTCCAAAATTAAAATTATTACACACAGTGGATAAATTACTAAAGTAAAATGGCGCGACGTTTCAACTATTCCCACTAGTCTTCATCAGGCGGCACGGCACGCTGTCTTTAACTGGGCCGGAAGAGGATCAGTCCTTGACTTGCTCTCTCGATATGTCATAAATAATCAATTCTAAATATCGTGTTTCGATGAAATACCTTCTTCCATGTCTCTGGTATGTTATACTCTACTCCCTCCATGCATTTGTTATGTGGAGGAGGGATTTTT
Source organism: Ectobius pallidus (assembly GCA_964059195.1). Classification (NCBI taxonomy): domain Eukaryota; kingdom Metazoa; phylum Arthropoda; class Insecta; order Blattodea; family Ectobiidae; genus Ectobius; species Ectobius pallidus. Next base: position 2,790,089 of record CAXKWD010000009.1, on the reverse strand, counting down.
AACCTTCTGGTGTGTCCTTTTCATCTTTCGTATCAACTCTTACCAAAATTCCCCTAAGGGTCATTCCATATGAATTCAACCAAAGTCTGGAAAATTCCCCGGGTGACCGACTCAGATTTGACTAAAAAAAATTGTGCTGGTACCTTTACATATATAATGAAGAATTGCCAAATTTTAGGCCAAAATTCCTAAGGGTTTCGGTGCTGTGGCCCTTTAAAGAAAGGTCTGTTGTCCATTTTTGACACTGGCAAATTGCACATGTTCCTGTGCACCTACTTTTGGATGCCAATATTTCTGGAATGGAATATGATATCTGCCTGAAATTAGCTATACTGGGCAATGTAAACACAGGCTTTCAGAATCTGCCATCAGAGAAGGTGTACCTCTTCTAGTTTCTGAGCTACTGGCCTCCAAAGTAGTGATCTTTTTATGTAGGAAAATGAAAATTCCAATTTTCACGAGGCAGCTGTCATACTATTATGATTTACAACAAGCTATTGTTACTGGATTCCTTTTATTTGAGGATGTGGCCATCTGCAGAAGGTTTCTTGACTGTACCAAAGTGTTACTTTAGGAGTAAAAGGGCTCTAGAAAGGGCTCCGGCACAAAAAATGCGATTTTAGACCAATCTTTTACTGACAAATTCACTATGTGGGCAATTACCGAGAGTAAAGAAATTTTTTCTACACAATTGTGCAGTTATGTTAATCATGTGACCAAAAATTCAGCTTGTTTTTTCACCTCCTTCATATTTTAATAATTTTATGAAATGTAGACTTTTTCTACCCATGCCAATTTATGTTAAACTGAATACTGACAATCCCTGAAGCCTATTAACAGTATTAGACTATACAGAATGAGTGCAGATATTTCCTATACTGATACTTGAATTGCAGGCTTCGTTATCTTTACTATCTGTTACCGCCAGTCCAGTTACCCTTCGGGTCATTCCATGCCAAATCATCACAGCTCCCAACCCAACCATCTCAGATTTACATGAAATTCGGTAAGAAGTTAAAATACATGAAGTTGTACACACACGCAAAATTTTACCCCTCAGTGATTTACGATATTCATACAGCAGGGTTGCAAACATGATAAAAATTGTAAAATTTTCCCTTGCATGCTCTGCAAAAATAAATCATAACTTTACTTCTAATTGAGGTAAAACCTTCATGTTGGTCTCATTTTGAAGCTAAAGGTACATAGTTTCCATTAAAAATAGTTGCATTTCAAAATATTAATTTTTTCATTCCAAGGTCAAAAGGTATAACCTTTGAGCTTGAGTATCTAAGAAACTGTATCTTTAATTTTATTAAAGAAAAGATATGTTAAGCAGTTAAATGCATTCTATCTTTGGTACAAATTTCATTTTGGGATGGCTTTGGGAACAAGAGAAAAAAATTTCCCTATAATATAAAGCCACATGGCTGACTCACTCACTCACTCACTGACATTAATGTTTGCACACTTTCAGATGAGCTAGAAACTTGAAATTTGGTACATGTATAGCTAGGGTTGCCACCTTTCTTTAAGGCTAAGGAGGGACACTTATCGAATATATGCAGATCGCCGATCTTCATACCTAAATTCGTACTTGGAACAATGTATTAATAATAGAAAGATGGAATATATTCATCACAAAGACAAAAAGCTGTGTAACAGTAACACTAACATTAGAAAAGAAAAGATTAGCATGATAAAAAAACTGGGCAAATTCACGATTTGAAGCTGTATTTCTTTTTTGATTTGGCAGTTCTAATAGTTCTTTGATCTGTGTCACTCTCACTACATAGTGTTTACAGGTATCTATAACATTTGTAGAAATTATTATCTCACTCTTGATGAGGTCAGCTGAGTACTTGTCTCTGGATTCTGTCCATTTTAGATTCATGAGAGAACAATCTATCCACAAATGCATTGCTATCAGGAACTAAAGCAGAATTCCTCATATAACTCATCCAAATTAACATCAGATTCTACATTAAGTGTCTTCACAGAGTCTTTGACGGTGATTTCACTGCTGCCAACACGATACATTTTAGCGATGGAACAATAGCCTATCGATATCTTGATCATGAGTCGAAATTCACAAAATATGCCACTAAGAATAATTTACTGTCTCATATTTTGTTTTGGAATAATTTGGCGTCCCGCAATATAATGCGTCCCTCTTAGGCATAATTCAGGACGCTGAAAATGTTCTTAAAATGCGGGATGTCCCGCCTAATTCGGGACAGGTGGCAACGCTATGTATAGCGTTTAGGCTGTAAGCCACATAAAAATTCCAAAAAGGTTATTTTTTTTTATTTTTAGCCCTAAACCCCCCCCCCCCAAAAAAAAAGGGCTCGGCTCGGCTCACTGACATTAATCTTTGATCACTTCCAGATGAGCCAGTATCAGTATAGGAAATATCTGCACTCATTCTGTATAGTCTAATACTGTTAATAGGCTTCAGGGATTGTCAGTATTCAGTTTAACATAAATTGGCATGGGTAGAAAAAGTCTACATTTCATAAAATTATTAAAATATGAAGGAGGTGAAAAAACAAGCTGAATTTTTGGTTGCATGATTAACATAACTGCACAATTGTGTAGAAAAAATTTCTTTACTCTCGGTAATTGCCCACATAGTGAATTTGTCAGTCAAAGATTGGTCTAAAATCCCATTTTTTGTGCCGGAGCCCTTTCTAGAGCCCTTTTACTCCTAAAGTAACACTTTGGTACAGTCAAGAAACCTTCTGCAGATGGCCACATCCTCAAATAAAAGGAATCCAGTAACAATAGCCTGTTGTAAATCATAATAGTATGACAGCTGCCTCGTGAAAATTGGAATTTTCATTTTCCTACATAAAAAGATCACTACTTAGGAGGCCAGTAGCTCAGAAACTAGAAGAGGTACACCTCCTCTGATGGCACATTCTGAAAGCCTGTGTTTACATTGCCCAGTATAGCTAATTTCAGGCAGATATCATATTCCATTCCAGAAATATTGGCATCCAAAAGTAGGTGCACAGGAACATGTGCAATTTGCCAGTGTCAAAAATGGACAACAGACCTTTCTTTAAAGGGCCACAGCACCGAAACCCTTAGGAATTTTGGCCTAAAATTTGGCAATTCTTCATTATATATGTAAAGGTACCAGCACAATTATTTTTAGTCAAATCTGAGTCGGTCACGCGGGGACCTCTGGTTGAGTTCATATGGAATGACCCCTAAATCTTTTCAGAGAAACACCCTCTGCCCACGATCTTCGGACATGGTTCACACACCTTTCTTTTTGTCTTCTCCCTTTCCACTCTTACTACCTTTATGTTGCCAATATGGTGTTGGTTATCAATCATATTGTAACAACGGCTCATCAGGGTTCGAAATCAGAACACCAAGTTTCTAATTGAAGGATGGAGGTTCCTTTATTTCCAATAACACAGTGATCTATACAGCCAGAAAACTCCTGAATGTTCTCCAGTTCACTTTTCTGTTCGATGCTCACTTCTACGTCACAGCAGTGTCCCAGTCCAGTCCAGATCAGCTCATCAGCTTTTCCGTTCACTAGTCCCTCCGTTCACCAGTCCCTCCGGTCACCAGTTCCCCGTTGACTAGGTCTTCCGTTTGCTGGTCCCTCCGGTCACTGGCTCCTCTGCTTCCCAAGTCATAGTTACTTGAGGCCAAGCTGATCGGTTCACTCCATCCAGGTCCTCAGCTCCTCAAGTCACACTTACTTGAGGTCGCGCTGATCAGTCCTCTCCGTCCAGTTCACATTCTGACGCTGACTCTCTCTCGCTGTTACTGACTGACTGCTCTAACTCTCTGCTACTAACTGACTGACTCTGTTACTGTTACTGACTGTTTGCGTCGGCTTTCTCGCGCCCTTATTAGTCTTGTCGAATATTCTGGAGCCGATGTCTGGAAGTCTCTGGCCGCGCTTGGTCTAGAATGCCTGCACGATGCACGGTCACACCCCTTAGCAGGCAGCTCCTCCCTACAGGCCTTCCCCCACGGAGCATGGCCCAATCGCTGTGCCGTGTCACGCCCACTAGCGCTCGTCTGCCGTCCAAACAATAGGGGGCCGCAACCTTTCCAGACTTTGTCGTTTCTCATAAATTCTAGGCAATTAGCATTAAGAGAGCCACCCCTTTTCTAGACGTGTCGAATTCTGGCACTTTCTGGGTGGATCCTGACTTTGTGACAATACGTTGACTCAATCCAGTTGCACCTCTATCGCATACTATGTCTTTATCATGTTCTTGGAGTCTAGTCCTGATATGTCTATGTATTCTTCCACACAATAAAAACATTTCTCAATGAAAAATTGTTCTAGTCCCTTCTTAAGCCTTATATAGATTCTTATATACACCGGCCCAAGTACACAATAATTATTAAAGGCATGAAGACTCCTGTTCTTTATAAATGCGTCACAATATGTACAGGTAGGGGAAAAAAAAAAGATGACCGACTAAAATATCTAAGTTGCCGATATGAGCCACTGCGCATGCCTAGCGGCATTCACAGGATAGCAGGGAATGTATTGAAATTCGTTCTAGTGTCAACTGTTGTCGACTAAGTCAATAGTCAACACTAGAACAATTTTCAATGCATTCCCTGGTTGAATGCTGCTAGGCATGCACAGTGGCTCTTATCGGCAACTTAGATATTTTACTCGGTCCGCTTTTTTTTCCCCTATCTGTACACAACTAGGCATAGTCATGATAAAATTCGAGGGTAGGTTTAGACATGACAATTCGTACGGTTCCCTTGTTAGCTTAGTCTGGAACCTGTCAAATAGGGTGAAATGCGAAGGTTTACTAGTCAATATAACAAGCAGAATTCTTAAAATATCCTAGTATTGTGGTGTCATAGATAGCAAAGTTTAATGACTAAGAATAACATAAACACCAATAATAATAATAATAATAATAATAATGAGAACAACATACCCTTGTTCGAGAAGGAAGTCATGTGGCTTTGTGTGCAGAACCTTTGCCCAGAACTCCTGATCGCTGAAGTTGATAAGAGTTAGAAGATAGCACCACTGGAATGTTAACATTGGACATTTGGGAGCCATCTCTAGCATGGAGGCGTTGATCTTGTGAATCTGCACTGCGCTGTCCGTCTGCTTCCTGCTCATGTCCATCACACATGTGGCGATGCGGCAGTAGTTCCCTGCAAATGTATTATACATTGTTCTGTAAGATTTGAGGCTTTCCTGGCGAATCTTATGTAGAAAATCTTCTCGGGTTTGCAGCCAGGTGAGAAGTTTGTTGTGGTCCAACGTTTCCGAAGCTGACGCTGCCTCCATCCTCAGGGAATCTGAAGTGTCGAGTTTTGACATGTAGGGGAAATATATACCAACCCGAGTTGGGCGGAGTCGACCAATCAGGGAGCGACTCCGCCCAACTCGGGTTGGTATATATTTCCCCTACATGTCAAAACTCGACACTTCAGATTCCCTGAGGATGGAGGCAGCGTCAGCTTCGGAAACGTTGGACCACAACAAACTTCTCACCTGGCTGCAAACCCGAGAAGATTTTCTATATACATTGTTCTGCCTAAAACAGAATGGAAAACGAGAAGCAACTAACTTCTAGGTGAGTTTCATTTTCAGCAGTGGCACCCCCTATTTCCACTTGATATTATCGGTAACATTTAATATAATGAGTCCTTTTCTCTTTATACTTGTACAGTGAGTCTCTCTCGACTGGAGGCCGGGCTAGCGGCAAAAGTGCATGCGGCCGCCGAGTCGTCACCCTGCGCCCCGAGGTGTAGGAACTGCACGGCACTTCTCTCACTTTGTTCGTGCATGACCATGAAAATAGGGACTTACCTTATTACAGGAGATGCTGAAAATGTCAGTTTTGTAGCTCGCCATGCTGAGGCCTTCGAAACACCAGTTTTTTGTCCAAGTCGTCTTAGGGATTTTGTTGGCGTATGCTCTAATCTTTCTCCTATTTCGTCTAATTTCTCCTCAGTAAGCACACGTTTTCTTACCCTTTGTTTCTTATCGAGCACAGAACCCGTTTCTCTAAATTTGTTTACTAGTCATCGAATGGTTTCTCTACCTGGAGGATTTACATCTGGAAATTGTGTTCTGAATCATCTAACGACTTCTCTGCAAGACTCTGTTTTCACATAATTATCGTACATAAACACCCTATGTTGTACTGTGAACACAGATCGAGGCATAATGATAAATGTGAACTAAGACAAAGACCACTATATAACTTTATATCACGAGAGCACAGGACGTGTTTGACCTTCACCTTCACAAGCATGCACTCCAACTGCTGGCCAAGCGGAATGTTGCAATATCTGACTCACTGCAGCATTCACGTTTCACAGCTCGCCCGGCCTGGCTCCAGTCCAAGAGAGACTCACTGTACAATATGCTGTATAATCCTTAAGCTTAATGCCAGTAGCCATCTCCCAATTTATTAAAAAGAGTAAAGAAAATCTTTGTACGGAACTACGTGCTTCACAGATCCAGCGGTGTGGTTTTTGAGTGTTGTGCACATGCAGACATAGGAAGGTGCACGCCGGCTGCGAGGGAGAGAGAGCTGTCGCTTCCACAGTGCCGACTGCGGCGTATTGGTGGAAGGTAGTGTCTTGTGCTTAAAAATCATGTACCATATTCTTGAATGTGATAAAATGTAGACTTAGATTATTATCTTGTTTCCAGCTATTCTATTTGATTCATTTTTTCAGTTCTTTTTTTAACTGAAAACCTTAAGTATGGCAGACCAAGGAGAAAATTATTGATTTTTTCGCGGAAATTAAACAAGAAGAATGGATTATATTTTTAAACTAATAGATCAGGCTTGAACTGTAACAATTTACAGTACAGTAAGCAAAATAATTTATTTGGTTCTTTTAGGGTTTTATTGAGTTTCTGAATAAATTTTCTTTTGATACATGTTTGTTTCCTTTTACTCAATTTTAAAACAAAGGTTAAACATTTTCTCGAGCAGCACCCCCACTAATTTAACTACGAGCCGTCACTGATTTTCAGTGTGTTTTATATGAACAATATCAAAACATTACTCAATATTGGGTCTGCGTCACAACACATACAAGATTACCTAATTAAATTGGAGACTTGGTTTAAAATATGGAGAATAAAAATTAATGAAGATAAGAGTCTACATGTACTCGTAACTTTCACGCTAAGACGAGGCACTTGCCCTCCAGTAAGAATCAATGGTAAGAAGAAGTTAAATATTTGGGTATCCACCTGGATCGTCGTTTGACCTGGAAAAAGCATATAAGTACCAAACGCAAACAACTAATCTAAAATAATTCAGCTCCTAGGACCCAAGTCAAGGTTATCAACTACAAACAAATGTATCCTTAAACCAATACGGGTATATGGAATTCAATATGGAAAGCAACTCAACATAGAAATTCTAGAACGTTTCCAATCCAAAACGATACGAACTATTGGTAAAATTCCCTGGTACATCAGTAACAAATATATTTATCAAGATCTTGAGAAACAAACAGTAAAACAGGAAATAAGTAAATACAGTATGGCCTAAACAAACACCCCAATTCATATGCAGTGATTCTCCTGAACAATGGGACAAACACGTGTAGGCCCAATAGAAATAGAGTTTTGGACTTGATCTACAGATTTCATTAAATGTGAAACAGATTTGTTATGTTATGCAAATATTAGCCACTGGGCTATATTTGTAACATGTTCATTCTTGTATCATTATTACTTATTGTTCATTGTAGAACAGATTGTAATGTTGAAGAAAGGTTATTAAAAAAAAGAAATATTGGCTCTTGTTGTGAGTCAGATGCCTGTCCCCCCCTCCCACCCCAATGATCATTTTAAAAACATTTACACAATACAAACTGTTCTATAAACACATTTCATTTCTCCACAAAACTTCAGATAGTCCTTTTTCCATTGTATGTACGACAAAATTTCAACATGTTATAAGTGACATCCATTGTGAATTTTATATTGTTTTGTGTTGGAGTTTTACATTTCATTTGACTGCACTTTCCAAAGTAATATTCCATTTGTTATGTTTCTCTTTGGCTATAATAATCGTTTAGTATCTACAACTGCAACAAAAACATGTCAATCAGAAGTACTTCCTTCATTTTGCAGATATTTAATTTTCTTTTAAGCCAAATAAGTATAAAACTCTGATGTGACATTCACATAACTTCCTCTTCCCAAATATAGTATAATATAAGATAGCATAGCAGTCAGCTGACTGCCCAGAAGATGGCAGAAACCTTGGAACCAATCCTATCTCAACGCCGGGAAAGCCTCAATTGCATTCCATGATTAGGGACTGGTGATATGCACAAAATATTACAAAACCACTTTCCAGGGCTGTATAGCTTTGTGCATGCATAAGACACCAATATTAAAAGAACTGAATTCATGAAACATTGCAAAAATTTGTTCCATTTTGTGAAGCATATACAGGGTGTTAATGAATAACACCGAAATATTTTACCTGTGCATAGAGGCGACATAGACAAGCAACTTTTATTAGGAGATTTTTGCTCTATGACGTAAAACGTGTATACTACAGGGCATTAAAGTCATTACAATTTGGTGTTTTAAGTCAATAATGAAGTGAAATAGGGTTAACATTTTCGTTAAATTGACTTCATGCCTTCTCAGTGATCGATAAAAACCTAATTTTTAAACATTCATCAACAGCTATACCATAACTTTAAATTTTCATAATCTGCAAAATTTACTGACTAATCACATGACTGCCCGCCACTGCATTATGTTTTTATTCCTAATTCCAGAGCTGATAAAAATGTTTCGTTTGTCTTTTTTCCCTCAATGTTAGAAGATATCGATCGTCATTTTTCATAATTTTCCCGACCACTACACAATATTCATTGTTCCTTTGTTTCGCATCATTTCAAATGTTAGAAGTCAGTGGCATGCATATCCTTGGGAGATTTTATGTTATAACGGGAAGAATTGAATCAATAGAGCAAAAATCTCCTAATAAAAGTTGCTTGTCTATGTCCCCTCTATACACAGTTAAAATATTTCGGTATTATTCATTAACACCCTGTATATAAGCATGAAATACACCCATTTCATACGTATTGTATTGGCCTGAATATAAGACAATGTTTTTTTTTCCTCAAAATGTGTTTATAAAAACTATACTCGTCTTATATGCGCACCCTTACACTTTCAACAACTCTCCATGAATGCAGCTATGCAGCGGGAATCCCCATGCTATGACGTGCGTCTGACCCAAGGTCAAAGTCACGCGGAAATTCACTGGACTTTACCAAACTTTATTTTTCCCGAATTCGTGCTTCTGCTTGTACTGCACTGTTACTTTTCTATTCTCTATGCGTAAAGCTTTGTCTGACAACCAGTCAAGTGGAAAAGAAAGCATTTTTATTATCTCAATGCGTAAATAAAAGCGAGAGAAGAAGTTATGACATTAATTTAAAAATTCTGTTTTATGTGAAACAAAATGTACTAATAAGCTATTTTATATATTTTTTTTTTGTAACTGTCTTTCAAAATTGACAGTCGTCTTATATTCGGGCTAATACGGTAAATCGAGAAATGTGTACAAAAATTTGATTCAAAATCGTAATATCTTGTATTAGTGAGATTTTTCCTTCATTTGTTCTAGCATGCTTCTTTTTCTGCTATTTCTATCGATACTTGTGATTGATTACAGCAAAGACTGAGGACTGTACGCTATTCGGATACTACGATACACTGCTTTTCTGCTATCTTTGGGATGCTTACGTTAATTATGGCAAAGAGTGTAGCTTTAACAGATTTCGTATTCTATCCACAGCACATTTGTGCGTATAAATTATGACTAGGGCCCGGATTCTTATGTAATTACATATTCTATTCCCTTACTTGTAGACTACTATAAATTAAAAATGTCGGCTATTTGAGCTTCTGTTATGATTATTAGTTGGGTTTCATTTTACATATTTTTACATATTCACAGTAATACTACATATTTTACATATTATGTAAAGAAAGTAACATTTTTGTACATAAAATCTAGGAAATCAGAAAAAAATTTAATTTTGTTTTATTTTTCATTAATTTTCTTCTATAAAGAAAACATTTCAGTTGCCAAAAGTAAGGATAATTCTTCTAATTTTGTGAATTCCAACACAAATGCAAAATACGGTGGTTCTCAATGCCTCAGCTATCAATATTAGCACTTACTGTTTCTCAGAACTTGGGCTATCCAGGTTTGTTGGTCTTTGTACTCGTACTACAAATTGAAACCAGCGAATTAGGAAGGATTACAATCAGGTTTCGGGTAGCAAAAATACCGTTATTTGCACGGTACAAAAGAGTTTTCTAGGAAGTCTTAAGGCTGAAGTTTGCATAGGGCTTGAGGACAAGAGCTTTTGCTACATTACATATTTCTCCACAAACTTAAGTGCATTACATTTTTTAAAATATCTGTAAAGCCTTTTTACTTTGGCTGTATTTGGCAAATCATTTAAGTTGCACCCACTGTCAAAATTAAAGGTAGCGTGTAGAAGCTTGTGTGAACATTTTCATATATTTAAGGCATTGAAAATATTAATTTTAAACGACATATATTTTTAATATTGCATATTTTATTACATATTTCCCTGATATTTATGTACATATTTTGCACTTTGATATTACATAAATATCCGGGCCCTAATTATGACATTTTTAGTTACATAAATGTCTACTTCTTCACGACTTTTCTTATCATTTTGCATGTTTGTTTTAGCAACATAGGGAGTTCGTTGGTTTACCTGACTGGAACATGTAGATACAATAGAGCAAGAAGTGCGCAAACTGCTCCTGCAAGTATTCGGACTCCTCCTTCATCAGAGCGCTGTGAACAGACGCATGAATATGACTGCTAACTAGATCACAGACTCGAACAAGGAACCTGAAAACAGAACAAATAAGTGAGTACTGAAGACTGGCGGACACGCCAGACAATCTGTACAACTCACAGATGATCATGGAAATAACAAACCAGAATGTACACACTATATGGATATCAATATTTTCATGGCCTACTGTAAAACCAAAGATATTTTCTCTCTCTTTACTGTTACAAACCAACACTTAGGCCGGTATTCATAGTCGCAATAAGTCGTACTTATATCAAAGTCGAACTTTAATCTCGTCTTAAGTTGAGTTTCTGACACAAGCAAGTCGGACTTATGACGTAGTTACTTTATAAAGTCAGACTTGACAAAGTCGAGATTATTGCTATTCATAGTCACTAAAGTATGACTTATTTGTCGTAATAAGTCGTACTTTATCAAGTCAAGAGTCCCCCTGACTTATTTCAGTTTAAGCCAGTACCATGGACAGTGATTTTGAGGATCTTGGCGAGGTATTAGAATAAACTCGCTCCCCAAAGCGTTATTTGCAAAACATAATGAATCAATTCAAATTCTACAGTGAGAATGAATTTAAAAAGAGATGTTTCAGGAAGACACAATTTTGGAAATATCGATTGCCTACCTTTCATCACTATTTCTCTCTGATGGTATTTCATATCAACCCAAAGCTTCCTAAGCTGTTTCGAATCTCTCTAAAACAATAATTAACACCAAAATAAATGCATAAGCGTCCCGGTCTTAATTCTAAACAATGTCCAAGCTAATATACACAGAATATTGTAAAGAAACTATTGATCAGCTTACTTACACGCTGCATAATATGACTCGATGAATTGAATTCTTTGTTTACAATGCACTGTATTTTTATATCATGACAGCGAAATGTGTACTCGGGCGGCTTTGCTTTACATAAAATCTGAAAAAATCTTAAACACAATTGGCTAAATCAATTGTTACGGCAGTGAACGCGTGATTTTTCATATTATTGAGTTTGACTTTAATATGTACAATAAGTAGAGCATTATGAAGTCAGACTTAATAAAGTACGACTTTAAAGAAGACTATGAATACGAAAAACATATAAGTCGACTTGTCCTATAAGCTCAGCTTTATAAAGTCAGTTCTTAAGTCGCCGACTATGAATACCAGCCTAAATCTTTACAGTAAGTGAAAGAATTTTACCAAGACATAAAAAAAGGACAACTGTTAAGAATACCGGTACTAGAAATTTCTAGGGAAAAAACTGTAATTTTTAATGTGTAAAACCATTAAAATATTTTGTGTTGGAGTTTGCAGTAAAAGTAAACAGGTCCACTTGATTAAAAACTTTACACAACTATCTTTGTCACACATTTATCAGGTCTTATTTATGACTGGCTGGTTGTCCGGTGAAAAAATACACTGCATGGTTTTTAGCTTTACCCGAGAAATATCACAAGGAAGCAGCCGTACTTTGTTACTGTGTCTGATGCTCCAATCTGCGTCAAAGTCCATGCCAACCAAGTGCATCACTACAACGCTGGGAAATGTCTTCCAGCATCTAATTCTAATCCCTGTTGCAGAGCTTGACCTGATTAACTTTGTCGCACAGACGGCATTGCTCTGGCCTACGTACATACACTCACAGGTTCAATTAATGAAATATAGTTTACAGCAAATATTTAAAAAAAAGTATCTGGTTCTCATAGAGCAACATGCAGACAGGCGTCTTTCCCAAATTCCAGGAGAACGTCACGCCAGGGTTGCCAGGTGTTAAAGGTGAAAATAAGGGACTTAATCACAGTTACCATAAAGCTGCTGCAATCGCCAACATGAGAATAAAGTAAAATTATATTGAAATTATACTGAAGCTTTGATAATTCAGGCTAGAAAGGTTTATAAATTTATAATTATTAATTTTCAATTGGTGTAGCATATGTAAAGGTTATTTTACTGTATTATTCTTACGATCCAACCCTGAAGCATGCTGCGAGCCCCATGTGCTATAAAAACCATTTGTTATATCATTTACAATTTATTGTACTGTTCTTAAGCCACTGTTAACATTTTTCATGAAATACACAAAATCGTTCATGACATTCTTATCAAAAGCTTTTTAGCCTGTTCAGGTCTAATCTTACACCTTACATAGCACCATATCCAAACCCAACATTCGCTAGGGAAGAAGGTAATTTGAGTGAAGCAAAGTGATCAAAAAGTATAGAACAGAAAACACTGCCCATTTCCCCAGTTTGGCTGCTACGTTGAATCATGGATACAGTTGGAAGAAAAATAAATTTTCAAATTATGGAACAACTGACACCCCATGAAAAAATGTTAAGAGTCAAGGGACATTTTGCTCAAATAAGGGACTGTCCCTTAAAATCCGGGACACCTGGCAACCCTGTGTCACGTGCACTGAAAAATGAAGTAAGGTTAGCCTGCTTTCTCATGCACGTAACCCACTAACCTAGCCATGACTTGTTCCGGAGGCAACTGGACAAACTTGGGCAGAGCGGCCACGTTCAGAGGGTCGCGAGTCTCTGCTGATCCGGAAGACGGTTGTGACAGCTCGAGTTCCTCTAAACGTGCCAGCACAACTTCCTCCTTCCCCTGAGATATGATGACTAGAAGCACAGCCAAGATCATGCCAAGCCACCTCTCCATGGCTACCGTGGAAGCACCCTGCAACAAGACAGTATTCAATGCCATGGTCAGGATTTGAACCAGGATCTTCAGCTCTCCATGCAGTTGCTCTTACCATGGCAACAATATTAAATTCTCCAAGTGACTCACATATCCCAACAGAGGTGTACATATTCTGATTTTAGCTTGCTTGCCCCTTTGAAATTCTGCAACCAGCCACAGCTTTTAACTTGCTTGACAAGAGAGCAAGCCAGATTGCTACGATGGAAAGAAATACTGTCGCTATGAGTCACAAGCTCTTCATAACCTGGTGGGTTTCACAGGGCCTAAGGAAACTACAAGGCCTGGTGAAAAGAATATGAAACTGGGTATATCAGTGCACTCGTAAGTCGTGCAGTTACATAGTTGAGGAACTTCAGATGTGTTTAGAGTGCAATCAAAAGGAGAATGGAGAATTTTACCCTGAACGAAGCCGAGAAGAACCTAAAATGTGTTCATTATCAATGAACAAAGGTACTAGTCCGGCATGGGAAAAATGTTCAAACATTTTCGAGAAAACATCAAAAAAATCAATAATAACAATAACAATAATAAATGTGTTAAGATGCTAAAACGATTTTTAATACTTTATCCACTTTTTATTTATCTTCTTGATGAATTTCTTCTACCAGCATGTAGAAAAGCAAGAAAGTATTACCTACACTTAGCAACTACAGTTGATTAGCTGATAGGAATGTCGCAAGCTTATTCAGAGACTTGGATGGGTTGGTTTTAACCTGACCCATCCAAGTCTAAAGAAACCTGCCTGCTTGCTAGCTGTGACGCTGGCAACTTGCTTGCCTGGCGTTCAAGTGGGTATGGGCAAGCTAAGATCGAGATTTGTACACCTCTAATCCCAATATACCACCAGGCGTTCTCAATAAGAGATACCAATCCACTGGCGACTTCAAACTTGTAAGTGCTTTAAGACCTGGGCTTCCACTGGGTTGTTATTTCATATTGAGAACCTGGTGGTATACCGGGATATGTGATTCAGTTGGAGAATTTAATGTTGTACCAGCATGTTACCATGGTAAGAGCAGTGGCATGGAGAGCTGAAGATCCTAGTTCAAATCCTGGCTCAGTCTGACTTCACCTTTGCACCTTAGCCTACACATGGCCAGTGTGAAAGAATTTTCATTCCAAGACAGTATTGCCATAGCAACCAAGAAAAAAAAAGAGCACTGAATGACTTGGACAAAACTCGCTATGTGGGGGTTTTGGGCTAAGGAACTCGAATCTCTGGTTTTTTCCCTGGACATCACATTTTAATCATGAAATGGATATTGAAAATGAGATTTAGTTTTTTAATTATCAATTGTTTTAATTATTTATGCTTACATACATCTGTGGTATGTTTTAATCGTTTCATTTCAATTCTTTGTCATTCTATTCTTTTAATTATTTATTTGTGTTATGGAAAAACAATATAATTAAGAATAAAATATAGTAATTCTTGCAATTTATGTACAAACGATGTAAGTGTTAATAAATATATTATAACAATTTTTCTGTTAAATAAATTATTTATATAAAACATGTAGCAGTTGTGTAAATAATCACGGGCGAAGCTAGGGGTACATGGTTGTATGTAAATATTAGAGAACTTCATTTATAGATGCATTACCTATTTAAAAGAAAGAAAATGAAATCCGAAATTCAGACATTGAGTGAAGATGGTTTCCAAACATGATAAACAAATATCTTAGTAATTAGGTTAAGACAACAAGTTATTCGCTATACTGAAGACTAAAAAGTAAACATTGGTAAGCTTGACCTAGTCCTATTATCACAAATATAATAACTTTTCCCTGAGTAAGCACAGAAATCTATTAAATCCCTTCAGCATAAGCGTAATAAACTGTATCTATTTTTCCCTCCTCAGGATACAGTGATACCTCGAGATATGAGCTTAATTCGTTCCGTAACCTGGCTCGTATGTCAATTTGCTCGTATCTCAAAGCAATTTTCCCCATTGAAATTAATTGAAATGCCATTAATCCGTTCCAGCCCCAAAAATGCTACCCCCAATTGTTTTTGTTGCGTGTTTTTGAATAATAAAAATGTATTTATAAATGACAAATATTGTATAAAATCATAATAAAAGAGAGGTGTTTCTTTTCCACGAACTGTGAAACTCTCTCCCACATCCCCAAGGTCTCTTTTATCTCACTTGTAGAGATAACCTCCTGCATGTAAATGCAAAGCCCTAGAAAAACTTAGCAAAGTTGCTTCGACAGCGAGGTAAACAAGCACACTGGGGGAATACGTGGGATAATGCGCGAGACGCATGAGGCGCAGGCGCAGTAAACTGGTGGGCCGTGTGCAGCGTCGCAGCTGGCCGTTCCTCGTATCTCAAATGTCGCTCGTATTTCAAAACAAAACTTCGCTCGCTCGACAGCTCGTATCTCAAATAACTCGTATGTTAGGGCACTCGTATCTCGAGGTACCACTGTAGTATAAATATCAATCAGAGTGTGTAATTGTTGGATTTCATCGGTGGTCAACAGCTGGAGTAACTTGTAACTGTATCTTACAAATTAAGCCTGTGTACTCATCTTTCATCGTACTTATTTTATTTCTAAGGAAATAAACATACGGATTTAAGTGTGTGCAAGTCACTCTACATATTTCAGAGTTCAACACGACATATGTACTTCATCATCATTTTTAAACATCATTAGAAAGAAGCACACATTTACGTGCAGCACTGGAAATAACTGTCCCACAGGAGAAGAAAGTCCAGTAGCTATACGACAATGTTTCAGTAAGCTTTCCTCCCCATCTTCAGTTAACACTCCATTTCATACACCAGATGTACAGGTAGGGGAAAAAAAAAAAGGCAGACCAACTAAAATATCTAAGTTGCCGATATGAGCCACTGCGCATGTCTAGTGGCATTCACAGGATAGGAGGGAATGTATTCAAATTTGTTCTAATGTCGACTATTGACTTAGCCCATTTCAAAACCAAGAAAATGGTTTTTAATGGTATTGTTTTATAACTGAATATATTAATTATTATTATTATTATTATTAGTCCAATAGCATCCCAGTGTGGGCTAGGGCCTCCTGTTACAAGAAAAAAGTGACTCAGATCAGCCTTTCCATGACACTAAAAACTTTCACACAAGTTTCTTAATGCTTGCAGCTTCTTTCCACTTTTGTCTGTTTGCTGCTATTCTAGACCACTGGCTTCCTAGTTGATTCTTAAAAATATCACACCATTGTGTCCTTTGTCTTCCCACTTTCCTGCTCCCTAACTTGGGTTCCCACACAGTTTTCAGCGTATGTCCAGTTTTTGGGGTCCATTCTAAGCACATGTCCATTTTGAATTTATTGCTGTTCTCGCTGCGTCTTTCAACTTCGTTGTCTTACGTATGTCTTCGTTTCTTATCCGGTCCCTTCGCATGATGTTAAGTAACTTCCTTTCCATTTTCGTCTGGCAAACTTGTATTGTGGTTATTTCCTGTTTAGTTAGTGACCATGACTGCGATCCGTATAGTAGCACCGGTAATATACACATATCCATAACATCTTTCTTAACCTTCATATTGATGGATTTGTCTAGTAAGATACATTTCAAACTCCAAATTTTCTTCCATGCCTGAGCGATTCTTCTTTCTATTTCTTTCTTAATTTGATTTTTGAATGAGACTGTTTGGCCTAAATAGATGTATTCATTAATGTACTCAATTTTATTATTGTTGATCTGAATGGGTATTTCGTCACTGTTCGTCATTATTTTCGTTTTTGTCACATTGATTTGAAGGCCCATTGCTTGCTCTGCTTGCAAAGTTCTCCTAATCCTTCCATGGCCTCTACTGTACGGAGCTCAAGAGAAGACGAACGGAAGGAATGTGCTGCATAGACCAGAGTCTCAGCATTTTTAGCGATCGCATCTTAATACTACCTGTCATGAAAATATTAGTCACGTTTCTAGTTCAATGTTTTAATGTGAAATAATTTTATTTTTAACCGTTAACCATTAGGCCTACAATAATTAAGTTGTAAGTTACCGGTTATTCTCAAATCCTATAACTACTTCAATTTGATTTTCTTCTGTTAATTTATTCAGGAATTCGACAGTTTAAGAATAATTTAATCTGCAAAAAATAATTATTGTAATAGTATAATATGTAATATGTAATTTTAAAAGTTTACAATGTTGTACTTTATTACATGAGTAACAAATATAATAATTGCATAACACTGTATAACGAGTTTAAAGTGCACGAGATTCATACGCTGTTTTTTGTAACTTACAAATTTATAAAAGGAATTAATAAAATTAATATTAGTGTATGAATCTCGATTTTATAATAGATGCGAACAATGAATAGTAGGCTACTCTATGAAAACTAATATTATGTAACGATTTTTAGCAACAATAAAGGCTGCTTATAATTATGGTATATAAAAAATTAATTTTAACTCACGTGATATGATGCAAGTTGAACTTCCTTATTCGCTGGACGACAGAGGACGGGCAAGCTCGGTGTCGTCACTTTCTTCAGATGATTGTGAGTCACTCGAGTCACTACTATCACTTTCGGCATCCCCCAAAGCAATTACGAACTGATCTATGGTGTTTTCTAACAATCCATCCCTTTCCCAGTATTCAGTCTCCAGCTTCCGCACATGATTGCAGTACCCTAACCAATCACTCTCAGTAACTGACGAAAATGCATTTGTTGTCATGTCCCTCAGTACTGCCATTAACATTTCTCCAGCAACGTTTTTTTCACGCACCAGGCGTTTTACTTTTGCCCATGCAAGTTCAATTGGACTAAGGTCGCACATATATGGAGGCAATCGGAGAACATCATGGCCATGAAATTTCAAAATTTGGTCTATACGAAAAGTTTTTTCTGGGCATTTGTTTCTTTCTATTGACATAAAAAGTTCAGTTTTCCTCATTTCTACGGCGAAAGGGACGTTGTTTTTCTCCAGCCACGAAATCATTTCTGCTCTTACAGAATTTCTTGTTGGTGGTTTGTTTTCTTGAATGCTGTGGTATGGTAACACTTCTTTCTGGTAGATTAGGCAGGAGCTGAGTGGTAACCCAGCGTTCAAAATTTGTTGAATTCATCTGGCCGTGGTAATCTCCTGTAGCCCTACCAGCCTGGAGAATTAGTAATGAATTTTCCACGAAACCACTTTCTGAACCAGCATGAACGACTATGAGGCGATTCGTTGAACTTGACTTTGTCAGTACTCCTGATTGACTATCACTCTGCCAACATTTATGGACCGTCAAATTGTTATCTATCCAGGTTTCATCAATATATATTATACGGCGATGTTGCCCCCGGAATCGCCGTATTGCCCTCAGATACATACAACGCCAATCAATAATATGTGGGCGTTCAATTAATATTTTCCTCGCATTCTGACATTTTTTCCATTTATAACCCATGTCTTTCAAAACCCTTCTCAAAGAATGTACCCCCCATGAAAAGTTTATTTTTTCTTTCAATACAGGCAAGAGTTTTGGCCATGTAGGCACCTGTTTTTTTACTAAATAAAATTCGCTTATGGTATCTCTAATTACCCTTTTATCAAAATCGTCCAAATGAACATTTCTTTCCTCTTGGCGTTTTCTGTGCTTACCTGGAGTAGAAAGGGAAGTCTCACCGGCATCAGCACCTTCTCTACGAATTCTTGTTATTGAGCTGACTGAAATACCAGTGTAATGTGATATTCACAAATTTGCTTGTTTCACTGTGTGGCTAAGTTTTCCTTGTCACAAGCAAGTATAACCCTTCTAATAGTTTCCCGGGCCTCACAATGTATTGTTTTTCCTTTTTTCCTCTGTGGTTCCATTGTGATATACTGTAAACGAAATTGACTACGGCCTACTAATAATTATTACCATTAACTTAGTTACGTTGATGTATAAAAAATAATCTTTATAAACAATGAAATGAAAATGAAACAACACACACGACTGCACAAGAGTACAAGGCTTTGTGAATGATTAGTACACTTCAATGCATGGTCCGCACGTGCAACGGGGGAATCACAGCGACAATATTCCCCTCTCCTCTTCTCTTGAGCTCTGTACAGTATGTGTATCAGTTATGATAGCAATATCATCTGCAAAGCGTAGGTTGAACAGCTTTCTTCCATTAATATTTACTCCATAATCTTCCTTCATTCTACAGAAAACTTCTTCCGTTAAAGATATGAATAATATATGAATTAATAATATTAATTATTAATATTATTATAAAATACTAACACAAATTATATTATATTCAGCTACAAGAGTCAGTCCGCTATTTTTCCCAACCTGTACACCTTAGCCTAGCAATCCAATAATTTCCAATGTTATTAAAGGAATTGAAAGTTAAGGACAATATAATTACCAGTTGTGGAGGATGAGAGAAGAGAACTCGCAGTAGCGAATCCACAGGTCTGAGAACTCCAGGCGATACCGAACTGAGGACCTGCTGCAACGAATGCTGAGCCGCTCTCGACTCCAGCCTTACTCTTCCCTGTGACAGCAGTGGAAACAAGGTGTCCACAACCTGACGGGACCAGCGACGCCATCTCTCTTCACTGTCTCGACACTCGTTAAGTACGACACTCAGAAGATCCAAAACCTGTTTTATAAACAATAGCATTACTGCAGACAATGGGGATCTCTGACTTTAATACATTTTGTTCACAATTGAGCAACTGAGGACGTGGAAAGTGTTCCACAAAACATTTCTTGCGAATTGTAAGTAAAAATAGTGAAGTCTTGTGTTTTATAAACAATAATTTAACTTCACTCCGTGGGCCTAACATCCCTGAAGGGACAAGGCCTACTACCCGACCACTGCATCATCTACCAGAGGCAGATGGCAGGATTGGGGGCATATGGTCAGCACGGCCTTTAATGGTGTTTCCATGACCGGAGCCGCTACTTCTCTATCAAGTAGCTCCTCAATTTGAATCACGAGGCTGAGTGCACCCCTACCAGACATCCCTATCTCAGAAAAATCCGAGGAGGTACCGGGGATTGAACCCGCGACAACAGATCTGCAGTCAGCGATGCTAACCATGCCGGTGATCATAAACAATAATTTATTTAAAAATAATATATTACATTGCACCCCCCAATGGTATCTCTGCCTTATCGTGGCGGTGGGGTTTGCATGCTCTGACGATCTCAAGAGCTATGCCGGCGGTAGCGTAGCTACTGGCAGGGCCTCCCTTGCCGGACAGGTCTTGAGGGAAGAGCCAGACGAAAAGGGATAACCTGGTCCTCCAGGTTGGGGGTTTTGCTTGGGGGTGACTGCCCCATCCTGTAAAATTTGTCTAGTTAAGAAACCCAACAATCAGCCTCGGATTGGTGATCTACAAGTTGACGACCTGGACCGAAATAAGGACTTGATTATGGCAACCTAGGAGAAGTATGTTGGAATATGAACCCATTAATGATAGAATATGTAAATTTAGAATGAAGGGAAGATTTAGGAACATAACAGTAATATCAGCGCACGCCCCAACTGAAGAGAAGGGAGAAATAGAGAAAGAGGAATTTTTAGAAATCAGTGAGGGAGTATGTAGATATGATATGATTATCATACTAGGAGATTTTAATGCCCAAATTGGCAAATTTGAAAATCAGAGAGATATGGCTGGTCCATTTACACTGCATGATAGAAATAATGATAATGGCGATCTTGTGGTTCAGTTTGCGGCTAGAAATAGGATGCTTATTAAAAGCACAATGTTCCCCCACAAAAATATTCATTTAGGGACCTGGAAAATTCCTGGTAGTACGTCAGTAAACCAGATTGATCACATTCTGGTAACAAAACGGCACTCCTCATCAGTAATGGATGTAAGAAGTTTGAGAGGCCCAAACTGTGACTCTGATCACTTTTTGGTCCGTACAAAAGTCAGAGAAAGATTATCTAATGTACAAAAACTTCCAAAAATGAAAGGGAGATTCTGGGAAACATCTAAGTTAAACTAAAATCCTGAAGAGATAAAGAAATACCAAAAGACGTTAAAAGAGAAATTGGAGAATATAAATAATACAACAGATAATACTGTAGAGGAACAATGGGGAAAAATAGAGAAGACAGTTAAAGAAGCAGCAATAGAAGCTATTGGGGAAAAGGAAACGTTGAGAAATATAGATTGGTTCGATAAGGAATGTGCCGATATTATACAAGAAAAAAATGAAGCTAGAGGGAAAATGTTACAAAGAGAAACTAGAGCAAACTGCGAAAAATATCAAGAGTTGAGAAGAAAAGCGAATAACTTAATAAAGAGGAAGAAAAAAACGTGGATCAAAAATCAGATAGAAGGAATAGAGCAGTTGAATAAGCAAAATGAAAGCAGGAAATTTTATAAAGCAGTTGACAGAATGAAAAGAGGTTTTCAGCCTAGAGTGAATGGATGTAGAGGTAAAGATGGGAAAATAGAAGGGGAAGAGCAAAAGGTTATGGACAGATGGTCGGAATACTTCAAGGAATTATTAAATGAAACTGAGAATACAGTATTTAACAATGAGGATAGGATAGAGAGACTGATGGACAGAGAGGAAGGGGAGAATGTTAATGTTAATAACAATATCAGTGCCAGTGTTACTGACCCACCAACGATGAATGTAATGGAAGATGTATTGGAGAAAATTAAGAACAATAGAGCGCCTGGAGAAGATAACATTACTGCAGAACTGCTCAAGTATGGAGGCGAGTCAATAAAACAACTATTATATACTTTAATTGTCTCAATTTGGAAGGATGAGAAAATGCCTGAGAATTGGAATACTGGGATAATCTACCCCATTCTTAAAAAAGGGGATAGGTTAGAATGCAGTAACTATAGAGGCATAACTCTATTGAATGTGGCATATAAAATACTGTCATCAGTAATCAATATGAAACTTAAACAGGTAACCGAAACTATAATTGGCGAATACCAATGTGGATTCAGACCTAATAGGGGGACAATTGACCAATTATTCTCCATAAGACAAATGGTGGAGAAGCATTATGAACATGGGTTAGACCTGCATATGCTGTTTATAGATTTCAAACAGGCCTTCAACAGCGTAAATAGGGGAAAACTCTACGAAGCCATGAGACAAATGAAAATCCCTAAGAAGTTAATCAGATTAATAAGGATCACTATGACGAACACGGCAGCCAAAGTTAAAATTGACAACAAACTTAGTGAAAGCTTTCTGTTTAATAGAGGAGTGAAGCAAGGAGATGGTTTATCGACTACGCTATTCATATTGTCTCTGCACTATGTGGTTAAAGATCTTGATCAAAGAGGCACAATCTTTAATAAGATGAGTCAGATTTTTGCATATGCTGACGACATCGTCATTGTAGTCAGAACTAAGAGAAAAATTATAGAAGTATATGAAGAATTGGAACGTAAGGCAGAAGGAATGGGATTGACAGTGAACATGGGTAAAACTAAATATATGGTTATATCTCCTTCACAAATAAAAAGAAATCCACAGGCATTGGAAATTGGACAGAAAGTTTTTGAGGGGGTGTCCCAATTTAGATACCTGGGAAATATAATAGATAATGAAGGCAGAATAGACACGTCTATAAAGGATCGGTTTCAAGCTGGGAACAAAGCATATTTCGCAAACTTAAAATTAATGAAGAGTAAACTACTAACCAGGAAATCAAAAATGTTAATATATAAAACACTAGTAAGACCTGTGATTACATATGGTGCAGAAACCTGGACTATGACTAAAACAGACCAGGAAAATTTGAGGAAATTCGAACGTAAAATAATGAGAAGAATTTACGGACCAGTAATTGATCATGGAATGTGGAGGATTAGATGCAACCATGAAATTAATGAAATAATTATGGGAGAAGATATAGTGCGATTCATAAAATCCCAAAGGCTGCAATGGTGGGGCCACTTGGAAAGGATGCAAGAATATAGAATACCCCAGAAAATGTTCAAAGCAAGACTCTACTCAGTGAGGAAAAGAGGAAGACCAAGATTGAGTTGGATAGACTGTATAATCGAGGACTTGAAAAGTATGAATGTGAAAGGATGGAGAGAGAAGATCATGAATAGAGAAGCATGGAGGCTGATAGTAAGGGAGGCCAAGGCTCACCCAGGGCTGTAGCGCCGTATAGTAAGTATATTACATTGCATCGGACTGTTGTTCTTTCATGCAAAAGCTACCTGACTCGCAGAGCTCAAATTCTGCTTGAATAGTTTTTATGCCAGGAAAGAACGCAGAACTACAGCCATTTTGAAATGTTCCACAATTTCAAGAAGTTGGTACTTTTAATGGTTTGTGGTAATAAGAAGAATATTCCTTGCTGATACATTTAGCGTTGCTATGGACAAACCATTATCAAACTGATAGTTCTTTCTTTTGCAATGTTTCTAAGAAAAGCCAGAACAATATGAAGCCTAACTACAGAGATTAGAAATTGGATACTGCCCAGTGATCTCACAACACAGGAAGCTGAAGTTCCTTACCACCAGAACCAGAAACACTCACATCATGTCCATAGGATTCACACAGATTAATTCTGTAGTACCGAAAACACCAAAATGGGATCTAAAAACCTAATTCACTCCAAGTAGGTTTTTGGTCAAAATGATTAGCCTTTTTTGCTTGAAAAACCAATATTTTCCAGAGACAGACAAAAAACCTCTTGTAGTGTTGAAAGAAAAAACCACCTCTCATGTTAACATTCTTCACCCCATTGGTGTCTGGGACCGGCGCAATCCTTTTAAGTAAGAGTCATTAACAGTAAAAGTCATTATCCACAGCCAAACCATAAGGCATGACAAGTATTGGGTTCGAATCCCGAAAAGGCTAGCATTTAATAGATCTGTCATGTTGGTCCTGATTTCCACCGTTTAATGCAGTCAAGATAAAAATTAAATTGTTTTCGGTGGATCACGTGATTTTTCCTTTCTACAGTTTTCACAACTTTTGGTCTTATCCTTCAGACCTTTCTCAGGTGACTGCCAAGAAGAGTATATTCTCAAATGTCCGTGTCATAACATTCCCTTCCCTCTTTAGTGCAAGGTCTGAACGATAAGACCGAAACGTTGTGAAGATTGTAGAAAGGAAAAGTCATGTGATCCACCGAAAACCATTTAATTTTATTGTTGACTATAGCATTTAATAGCTACAGTATTAACTATTTTGGTCTATTGTGTTTAACTTCTCCAGGGTTTTGTGGTTTATTTTGATTGCACAGGTGAAGTATTATATCACGGCTTAAATTCCATCTACTCTTATACAATTCAACGGCCCTAAATAGCATGCTCACTCCCTCGCACACATCGGGCATACTTGGCAATGTTCGTCTCTCTCTCAGTCTAAACTTTCATGAAAAGTACAAAATTAGGAAAACCATTTCTTTATTATATAAGACCTAAGTGAAATGAACACAATGAACAAATATTCTAATTTTATTTTTACTTACAATTTTCATAGCTCTGAACCACAGACATTTTTAATACACTGCCAGCGTAAATTTCTTAATAATCCTGGAGTCAAAAAATAATGGCGGACGAAGCCTGAGCTGTCAAAAACGGCTCATTTGATTATATTAAAGTTTTTCACTCATTGTTGCCAACTGCTTTTAACTTCAGGGAGGTAAAATCATGTTTTGACCCACTCTAAACATCGTGGTTCTCGGTAATTCTTAATAGCGCTCTTAGACTGCACTGCCATCTGGTGAAATGCTAGGGAGTAGAGGCTGGTACAAGCGACCGGCAGTTGGGATCTAGTGCTCGCGACAGGAACATGTAACTTGAGTTTGAGTGTTTTGGTGGGCGTTGCTGCCGTACATCACGATGTCTGGAGACGACGGCAAAGCTGGGTGAGACCTATCCATATTCTTTTCAATGTTAATAGTGATTCAAATCTAAATTTTGTGCTCACCCGTTTTCGGCTATCTAAATTTCCGTTTCTGAAAATATATATTAAATAATTTTTGTTGAATAAGTTATTTTTCCGGTCAAGTTTGGATCTTCTGAAATTACGCCTACACCATCTAAATTTCTTGTAATTTTGCTTTGTTCACTTCTGTTTTTCTTCAAACTAATTATATCACGTCCGTCCGTTGTGTAACTTCTATTTCACGTTCTTTGCCTTTCCGAAAACAGTAATTCAGTATTTTTCGCCAGACAACCGACATTAGCATGGTTTAGAGTGGGTTTTGTGAAGTATTTTTCAGCACAGACGCCATTTAGAGTTTTGAGATTGCCCTATGCTTTGAAGTTGTAGATAATCTAGGAACTTACTGGGGTTTTCTAATCATGGGGAATACTAGCCAGTATGTACAGGGTGTTCTCGAAAGTATTGTACTTATTTGCGGCAATGAGCCTGGGTTTTAGGGGATTTTTCTAGAGACGGGTTGGTCTTCTCAAAAGGGTGCATTTAGAATTATTGTGGTGTATTTTCGCCCGTGCTCTAGGTTGTTGTACACAACAGAAAATATATATACAGTTTTATGCTTTAATCATCCCAAGGTTATTTCCAAGAAATAAAAGGTCGTTCTTACAATATATATATTGTCTCACAATGTTGTAATTCTAAATTTGTTAAAGCTGTTAATAAAATTGTTACAGAAAAATATCTTTCCATATACATATATTGACTTAAAAACTCTTTTTTGGGTAATTCATATTAACCTGTCCAGTGTTCATTTCGTCATAATGGGTGCCCAGTTTTTGAAGGTTAAACAGTAGCGTCACTAATTTAGCTAGAATGGTCGAACCCAGGTCTACTACACAAAATCATATGTCCTAAGCTTCCAACATATGTAACTGTCCCCGACGGGACAAGCCGCAGGCACCAGCTATAATATAGGCTATTGATAATTTAACCATGGAAATATCGCGGAAATAAAAATCCACAACTTCCCTTGAAAAATTATATAATTTCTGAAAATTACTCTGAATTGATCAAATAAAATTCACATCATATTCATCTGTCAACAAACAGTTGAGAAACAATACCAATTATCAGTATTAACAGGTCGCTTTGGAGCTGCATAATCGAATCTGAGATTGTTTTCCCAGGCGGCGCTTTCTAATCGAGGAATGTACTCTAAAGCCGGAATTTTAGCTGTTTCATTAATTATTAATGGTTTAGTTTAGGAATGATTCGCGTGCAAGTGTTAATAAATATAATGTTTTAATAATTATTATACTCTTAAAGAATATACTATTTCCTTTATTTAATAGTAATACATTAAGATACTTAAATTTAAGCTGAACTTTTTCTCCAAAGAACTCTGCAGGTTTTCAGATTGTTCAGACTTTTATTCAAGATCCGCATTTTCAGTTGCTACAGATGAAAGCAGTGATAAAAACAAACTCCAAACTGTACCCCCCTTTTCACTCGATGTGTCTGTCCTTCATTTTAAAACTTTTCAGTTGGACACACTGCAAACAAACAAACATTCAAACATAGATACAGGAAATAAAATCATGTGAACATGATGATCGGACCAGGTTCATTATGTCTACAGTTTAGTCTCACTGAGACGGACAATAGCTTACAATTCTGAATTCCTAGGCCAGGTGGCTGGGCGTTGATATGTGCATGAGAAGCAATCCCCACTTATTTCTCCTCCCTTCCCCTGCGACGCATGTAGTGCTCAGCTCTGATTGTATATACTGTAGATACAGATTATTATTATTGTATTATTATTGTTGTTATTATTATTGTTGTTTTTATTATCATTATTGTTATTATTATTGTTGTTGTTCAGGAATTAAGCTAGAAGAAAAAAACCTTTAGCAAAAAAGCAAAGATGGATAAAAAGGTTTTAGTGAAATGCTAAAATACAAATTTATTGCTAAAAGTTAATTTAAACCGCACTTTTTTTTAATGTAGCTTCAAAATAATAAAAATAAAATGGTACAAATAACAAACTGAACTATAAAACAATTTATTTTGTTTAAAAGCACTTTGGTTTGGAATTGAACACTTTTCTCTGTTTCAAATTGGGCCAATTCTCAAAAGCCTTGCTAATATTATAGCATTTTTGCGAAAGTGGCTACAGTTTACTTCCGCATTTCGCGAAAAACTAGATCGTAGCTTAAACCCTGTTGTTGTTATTATTATTGATAGGGGCAGTTAAATATTCTCAGGAAAGAGTGCAGTATATTTTTAAAGCCATCTTATTCCAGTGGTCTTAACCTTTTAATTAAATATTTCACAAACCTCGACTTCACGCGAACCAGTGGCGGACGCAGAAGTTATGTTCGGGGGGGATTTGAATTAACTTACCATACATATATAACTAGTTTATAAAACTGGCCACTTAGAGTGCATATATAGACTTTTTTTCAAATTTCGGGCCACTGACAAGAACCGCTAAAATTTCAGTGAATTAAACAAAGAAAACTTTCAATCAACAATAAGAATACATCGCCTCGTTTCTATAGTGTTGTCTTCATATCACTGTCTCCCTCTAGCGAAGAAGTGAACATAGACCATCTCCATGGAGACTAGAGATCATACTGCAACAGTGCAGATTTCTGATGTAGCGGTGTTGACCCATGGTATAACCAGTGGTTCAACTCCAAAAAATGGTTTAAATGACATTATGAATAAGTATTACATAGATGACGATTAAACATATCCTACATGTTATACCCCAACAGCATTGAGGTCTGCGTTACGGATCTCATATTCATTTAAACGTGCAAATCGTTTCCTATCGCAAAATGTTCCACATCTCCTGAATATTTAATACAGTATAATTTTTCTAAATGTTATCTGGTCTTCTACTAACAATTATTTGACGTGTGTGAACGAAAAACGGGCAAAACCACGTTAAATCTCAAAACGTACTACCCTGCCGTCTAGTGGGAAACTGCCTAACTTTCAGACTGCCATCTTTGTGCTCCGGCGTCCGAAGCTCAGTAGATAGTGTGACTTCCTGTTGAATGGCGCAGAAACTCGGGAGTTCTTTGTTTATTCTTGTCATAAGGTGTTTCTAGCAGTGGCGGACGCAGAGGGGGGATAGGGGGGTTATATCCCACCCCCCGAAATTTAAAAAAAAAAGGCTATATATGCACTCTAAGTGGCCAGTTTTATAAACTAATTATATATGTACGGTAAGTTAATTCAAATCCCCCCCCCCGAAAAAAATTCTGCGTCCGCCACTGGTTTCTAGCATCTACAGTTAACTGAGAAATGAGATTCAAAGACAATCGCGTGAATAAGGGGCTATGTCATAAAAACTGAACTCAAAAGTTGAATTATTTTTGCAAGATTAGGTACTAGCATGTGCCCGCGGCTTCGCCCGCTATAAAAAAAGGGCTTAAAGTTAGAGCATAATAGTTAAATCATTATATTTATTAACACCTAAATCACATGGACTACATGTCACGATTAGATAGCGTCGCCTGGTAAAAGCGATCTCAGATTCGAGTTCCTTGGCCCAGAAAATCCCTGTATAGTGAGTTTCGTCCAAATCGAACAATGTTTAACCATATTTAGGTCTATGTTGATTATCCCTCTTCTGTGTAGGTTGAAAATTTCATATGTCTACGGGCCTTGACATTCTAAACAAAGAATCGACCAGCGTGGGCTTACAACATTCTTGCGATCGCGATGCTTTTATTACCACGGTATGACAAAAATAGCCAACGCCAACTGCAATTGATTTGACATTGAAATGTATTACTGAAATCTGATGCTTCGACAGTGCTAAAATCATGTTTTCTGCCAGTTTTTCACTCATAACTCGCGAACGAAAGCTAAAATTAAAAATTTGGCTTCGAGGTGCATTCGCCCACCTTTCAGTTGTTCTATCTTTAAAATTTCAGATCTCTGCGTTCAGTAGATTTCGCTGGGTCTCGTGGACAGACAGACAAACACGTCCTTTTATTATTTTAAGATAGCATGTGCCCGCGGCTTCGCCCACGATAATTATTTCAAAAACTAAAAATTAAGAGCATAATAGTTAAATCATTATATTTATTAACACCTAAATCACGTGGAGTGCATTCCACGATTAGATAGCGTCACCTGGTAAATGCGACCTCAGATTCGAGTTCCTTGGCCCATAATACCCCTGTATAGTGAGTTTCGTCCAAATCGAACAACGTTTGACCATATTTAGGCTAATATTGATTATCCCTATAATAATAATAATAATAATCCTCTTCGGTGTAGGTTGAAAATTTCATATGTTTGCATGCCTTGACATTAAAAACAAATGAATCGAGCAGCGTGAGCTACAACATTCAAGAGATCGCGATGCTTTTATGTCGAAGGAATGACAAAAATAGCCAAAGCCTATTGTAATTGATTTGTATTACTGAAAACTCATGCTTCGTAAACGCAAAAAATACACGTTTTCTGCCCGTTTTTCACTCATAACTCTCGAAGGAAAGCTAAAATAAAAATTCCGGCTTCGAGGTGCACTTTCCGACCCTTTAGTCCATCTATGTTTAAAATTTCAGATCTCTGCGTTGAGTAGATTTCGCTGGGCATCGCGGACAGACCGACAGACGGAGGACAGACACTTCCTTTTATTAATATAGATTATAATTTTTATGAAAATGGTGTTCCTAAACATACTTGTTGTGAATTCTAATATGAAATGTGATTTATCTCACTCTAGACCAGTGGTCTTCAACCTTTTTGAACTAATGGGCCATTTTCTTTTTGGGCTGCATTGATTTATTGATTATTGACGGTCACAGCCGGCAAGCTTTAATATATAAAGATGTTATGTATGACATTCTCTTCATGTAAATTGGTTGTAAAAATAAACAGAATGTCCACACTACGTCGCATCCCCGAAGGATACACAACCCAAATAAAAATAAAATCAGATTAATGCACTCACATAAGTTTCCTTACCTTAAGCATGGGTGATACAGTTTTCTCACTTCACATTCTGATATAGAACAAGAGGCCATTTACAGTTATTTCAACTTGATGCAAAGCTTTATTGTTCACCAGGCAAGACTTAGTTTCTACAAACAGTGGGTGGGTTATAACTACCCTTCAGAGAATTTTTGAGAAAAAAAAGTGTGCGACAGAAGTGAAACTTGTTTTAATTTGTGAATTTTTTCAATTTTGGATTATTGGAGTTTTTAGATTTTGGATTGTTGGACTTTTTAATTTTGGAATTTTGGAATCTTTTAAATTTTAGATCTTTGTTTTTTTTTGGATCAAACACAATACTTCCTCTACCTATAGTAACTATTAGATAGGCAGAAGAAGTAAAAAAAAAAAAAAGCGTATTTGAATTTAACATTTATAATTAATTCCTCATTTTGGTCCAACTGGATAATTGAGGTATTTTCACCATATGTAATCGCTACCATATCTTCTGTCATTTGTTTGGCTATTATGAATAAACTGCCTAAGAGACTTGGGATCGAGATATTCTGTTCAACTCTGAATTATAGCATTTTAATGAAGTATTTCACAAACCTCAACTTGAAGAGTTTACTGTGTCCACATGCTAATGATTTCATGTCTAGGAAATTTGCAATATGACCTATATTTTCGAAGATTTTAAAAACTTTGACATCTAGTGTCCATTTTATGTGAAACATTTTTACTTCTTTACTTCCCACTTGCTTTATGATATTTTTAAAATTATTTATGTCTGCGGACCATAGGTTGAGAAACGCTACTGTATCATATGTACCCAGTGTCCACATGCTAACGATTTCTTTGAGAATGATCACTATTTCCTTACTTGTCGGCTATTTGAGCTTCTGATATATTTGGGTTTCATTTCACATATTTTTACATATTCATAGTAATATTACATGTTTTACATATTATGTACCCAATGGAGCATTTTTGTACATAACATCTAGGAAATCATAAAAAAATATAGAATTTAACTGATTTTGTTTTATTTTTCAGTGACTAATAAAATAACTAGCTAATTTTCTTTTATAAAGAAAACATTTCAGTTGCCAAAAGTACGGATAATTCTTCTAACTCGGTGAATTCTAACACAAGCGCAAAATATCATTAGCATTTATCGTTTCTCAGAACTTGGGCTAACCAAGCGCATTCGTCTTTGTACTACAAATTGAAACCAGCTAATTAGGAAGGGTTAGGTTTCGGGTAAGCAAAAATACTGTTATTTGCACGATACAAATGAGTTTTTCTAGGAAGTCTTAAGGCTGAAGCTTGTGTGATCATTTTCATACACAGCAGAACCCCGCTATTCTGAACTACTGTATTTTACGGACCATAATTTTAGGATGGAAATTTAAAGGAAAACAAATTTAGTGTAATTCTAAACGAAACATTTTAAATAGAATAATATATTTTATTACATATACAAATTATAACCCTGGACAATGGAATCAGTGTAAATCACTTCTAACTTAAAACTTAAAATCTGCAATGTACGAAAATCTCTTCTCTATAGATGGCATCGGGTAAATTTTAACAACTGAACTGATTTCTCATGAAAGACTGAAAATACTTTTACACCCTCTAACCCTCAATTCAGCATACGGCAAGTGTAACGGGACAAGGCAGTTTAGAGGTCACTGCATTCATTTAAGCCATCTGACAAAGACTATTCTTTTGTATAAAAGAACTCAACATTCCTTTCTTTTCGCATTGTATACTTGGCTTCCAGGTACCCTCACTTTATGATTCTGACAAGTACAGTGATGTACAGAGTGGACCAAAAGTCGCGATCGGATAATGATTATATTGTAATAACTCATTTTTCGAAACTGAAAACTAATTAAAAACTATTCATAGGCTGAAAGGAATATTTACCCCCTTCATATACGTTTCGTAGGATTAGTTTGAAGATTTTCCGATAGAGCAAGGACATTGTTATGTTTTAGTGACAAGCCAGAGTTTTCTTGCGCGCGGGTTTATTAGGCGATTGTTGTCGATGTGCAACGCTGTGTTATGTTTGTGTTGTAAGCAATGGCGGATACAAGCAAATATACGATTGAGGAACGTCTCATTGTTATTGTGGGTTCATGAAAAAGAACAAACTGGCGAAACGTACGAAGAAATCAGAGAGAACTTCTTTCTTCGTTTCAATAAATCAGCTCCCACTGAAGCCAAACTACGGAAACTGGAAAAGAAGACTTTCTCAAAAGGCTCTGTATTGGATGCAAAACGCAGCGGAAGACCTACAAAATATTGCGGCGATGATGTCAGTAATCGTCTGAGTGAATTATTGGAGGGTTCACCGATGAAATCAACAAGGAAGCGAACGGAAGAAATGCAGATCCCAAGAACTTCGTTGTGCGACAACTGGCTCTGGTCCTCCTTAGAAGAAAATCTTGGGTTGGAATGATTCGGATGGATTCTGTTGAAAAACTTAAAAGAGAGATCATCCGTATCTTCAGAACGATCACTCCCGAAATGCTGAGGCGGGCAAGCAGAAGGACATGGCGGCGCATTCAACTGTGCGCGGAAAACGATGGTGCACATACCGAAACTTTTGACGTTTAACAATGACGCTCACAGGTCCAGGAAACTTTATTTTACCAGATTTCCATCCCTTAATACTTGCTACTTCAACAAATAAAGTGTTTACGTCAATTGTGGCATTTTATTATTTCATAAACTAACATACAAAATATCCGATCGTGACTTTTGGTCCACCCTATACAGATTCTGTTAAAATTTGTAACACCTTGTGTATAACTCTGGTATTCTGGAAATATTTACCATAATTTTAATTTTTTTAATGTACTTCGGACCATTGGATGTACCCAACTTTTGAGGCTCTGTTTTCAAGGTAAAAAGTGCGTCTTATGGTCCGTAAAATACGGTAATTGGGACTGGAGCCAGTTCGGATTGACAAAAATTCGGATTAACAGGATTAATTTATAATTACATGATTAGGCGTATATGTGCAGTGTAATGTGCAGTGTGATTTTAGTGATTGAACGCCGTTGTTGTTGAAGTGATTGGAAGAAAAATCTATTCAAGATAGAACAGTTTTGCGGAATTGTGACTGAGAAGATAATTGAGGAGTGCCATCCATTCATAAAAAAACTAGCATGTGCCAGCGGCTTCGCCAGCGATAATTATTTCAAAAATTAAAAATCAATAGCATAATAGTTAAATCATTATATTTATCAGCACCTAAATCACGTGGACTACATTCCACGATTAGATAGCGTCCCCTGGTAAAAGCGACCTCAGATTCGAGTTCCTTGGTCCAGAAAACCCCTGTATAGTGAGTTTCGTCCAAATAAAACAATGTATGACCATATTTAGGGCTTACAACATTGAAGCGATCGCGAAAGTTTTATTTCCAAGGTATGACAAAAATAGCCAAAGCCAACTGTAATTGATTTCACATTGAAATGTATAACTGAAAACTGATGTTCCGAAAAAGCAAAAAATACACGTTTTTTGCCCGTTTTCACTCGTAACTCACAAACAAAAGCGTCTGGCTTCGAGGTGCATTTTTTGACCCTTCAGTCCACCTATGTTTAAAATTTCAGATCTCTGCATTGAGCAGATTTCGCTGGGCATCGCGGACAGACAGACAGACAGACAGAAGAAAAGACACACACTTCCTTTTATTAATATAGATGTCAGACTTTGATAAAGCCAGTGTTTGTATGAGTGGTCCTGTAGCACTCCAGGTGAATAGAGATTTTGTATTTATTGTATTAAAAATATTAATTTGAAACTAGATATTTTGTGATTATTACATACTAGCAGATCCCCATGGCTTTGCCCACGATAATTAATTGGAAGATTAAATATTAAGAG
Organism: Ectobius pallidus; assembly: GCA_964059195.1. Lineage (NCBI taxonomy): Eukaryota > Metazoa > Arthropoda > Insecta > Blattodea > Ectobiidae > Ectobius > Ectobius pallidus. The sequence goes on along the minus strand of CAXKWD010000009.1, from coordinate 2,755,829 downwards.
CAAAATAATTAAAACATTATATTTATTAACACTTGCATGCGAAACATTCATAGGTCTAAACTAAACCATTAATAATAGTTAAAGAAAAAGCTGAAAATCCGGCTTTTGAGTGAATTCCGTGATTAGAAAGCGCAGCATGGGAAAAACAACTTCAAATTCAAGTTCCCTAGCCCAGAAATCCCCTGCATAGTGAGTTTCGTCCAAATCGAACAATGTTTGCCCATTTAGGCCTATAATCACTATCCCTCTTTTGTGCAAGTTGAAAATTTCAGATGTCTGCGTGCTTTGACATTATAAACAAATCAATCGACCAGTGTGGGCTTACAAAATTCAATCGATTGCGATGTTTTTATTTCCAAGGTATGAAAAAATAGGCAAAGCCGCCCACAATTGATTTGACAATTGAAATGTATTGCTCAAAACTGATGCTTCTATAGAACAAAAAATTCACGTTTTCTTCCAGTTTTTAACTCATAACTCATGAACGAAAGCAAAAATTAAAACTCCTCTTCGAGGTGCATTCGCCCACCTCTCAGTCCATTTGTGTTTAAAATTTCAGATCTTTGCATTCAGTAGATTTTGCTGGGCATCGCGCACAGACAGACAGAAAGACAAACACTTCCTTTTATTATTACATATTTCACTTTACATTTTTATGTACATATTTTGCACTTTTTATATTACATAAACATTCTGATCCTACTAATAAGTGTTGTGTTCCTGGCTGTACTGCAGCAATAATAATGCTAACGGAGAGTCTGTGCAAGTGTTCAAATTGCCCAAAAACGAATCCAGAGGACTTAAATGGATTTCTGCAATTCACAGAGAAAGTGTCTCACCTTCAGATAACTCACGGCAAGTAAACACACGTTAATGATAAATATTTGTCAGTATTTTGTTAAACCCATTCTGTGGTAGTAATTGTGATTTATAGTTTGTTAAGGGTTTCTACTCTTGTAGTCCGCCGGCGTGGTGGTCTTGTGGTTAGCCTCGCTGACTACAGATCCGTCGGCCCGGGTTCGATTCCCGGTACCTCCTCGGATTTTTCTGAGGTAGGGAGGTCTGGTAGGGGTGCACTCAGCCTCGTGATTCAAACTGAGGAGCTACTTGATAGAGAAGTAGCGGCTCCGGTCAAGAAAACCACCATTAACGGCCGTGGGTGTCGGTATGCTGACCACATCCTCCCCAATCCTGCCATCTGCCTATGGGAGATGACGCAGCGGTCGGGTGGTAGGCCAAGTCCCGCCAGGGATGTAGCGCCACGGAGTTTAGTTTAGTTTAGTTTATCTACTCTTGTACAATTCAACGGCCCTAAATAGCGTGCTCACTTGCTCCCTCACTTCGTGAGACATCAGGTATACTCGGCGATGTTCGTCTCTCGCAGTCTACACTTTCACGAAGAGTACAAAATTAGGAAAACCGTTTCTTTATTATATAAGGCCTAAGTGAAATGAATACAATGAACAAATATTCTAATTTTATTTTAACTTACAATTTTCATAGCTATGAACCACAAACGCTTTTAATAAACTGCCATTGTAAATTTCTTTAAAATCCTGGAGTTAATTAATAATGGCGGGTGAAGCCACGGGCACCAGCTATAATATATTCATAGTTTAATCCTAAAAGTATTGCGGGGAATAAAAATCGAAACAAACCAATCCTTCCCTTCAAAAATTATGTAATTTCTGAAAATTACACTGAATTAAGAAATAAAATTCACATCATATTCATCTGTCAACAAACAGTTCAGAAACGATACGTATTATCCACCGCCGTCTCGAGAATTACACACGAGTGGTTCAAAGTTAGCTTTGGAACTGCATAATCGAATCTGACAATGAGATCGTTTTCCCAGGTGGTGCTTTCTAATCGTGGAATGTACTCTAAAGCCAGAATTGTAGCTGTTTCATTAAGTATTTAGTTTATGAATGACAAGTTCCAGCAAATTTAATTCAATTTTTCAGTTAAAAGTGTTGTAGCACATTGAAAGTAAAATAATTTTTTGGACAAAAAACTAATTTCACCTAATGAAAATTAAAAATCCGCTCCCTAGTAATAATTAATGCTCGGAACCAATGTAGTGTTCTCATGTTAGCTATGAATATGAAAAACATATAAGTCGACTTGTCAAATAAGTTCAGCTTTATAAAGTCGGTTCTTACGTCGCCGACTATGAATACCGGCCATAGTCTTCTTTAAAGTCGTACTTTATTAAGTCTGACTTCATCAAGCTCTACTTATTCTACATATTAAAGTCAAACTCAATAATATGAAAAATCACGCGTTCACTGCCTTAACAATTGAATTAGCCAATCGTATTTAAGATTTTTCAGATTTTATGTAAAGCAAAGCCGCCCGAGTACACATTTCGCTGTCATGATATAAAAATACAGTGCATTGTAAACAAAGAATTCAATTCATCGAGTCATATTATGCAGCGTGTAAGTAAGCTGATCAATAGTTTCTTTACAATATTCTGTGTATATTAGCTTGGACATTGTTTAGAATTAAGACCGGGACGCTTATGCATTTATTTTGGTGTTAATTATTGTTTTAGAGAGATTCGAAACAGCTTAGGAAGCTTTGGGTTGATATGAAATACCATCAGAGAGAAATAGTGATGAAAGATAGGTGAATGGTGTTTCCAAAATTGTGTCTTCCTGAAACATCTCTTTTTAAATTCATTCTCACTGTAGAATTTGAATTGATTCATCATGTTTCGCAAATAACGCTTCGGGGCACGAGTTTATTCTAATACCTCGCCAAGATCCTCAAAATCACTGTCTATGGTATTGGCTTAAACTGAAATAAGTCAGGGGGACCCTTGACTTGATAAAGTACGACTTATTTCGACAAATGTCGTACTTTAGTGACTATAAATACCAATCAACTTTGTCAAGTCTGATTTTATAAAGTAAATACGTCGTAAGTCCAACTTGTTTGCGTCAGAAACTCAACTTAAGACGAGATTAAAGTTCGACTTGGATATAAGTACAACTTATTGCTTACTATGAATACTGGCCTTAGACCTGGGATTTTAAGCTCTAAAAAAATTAGTTTCAGGCACATAAAATAGGCTTATAAATAGAAAATAGGCACTTAAAATGTACTTTAAAAATGCGTAAATATACAGAAAATAGACTTTGAAATACTACGATATGCTCTTAAACTGTAACGTGATCATTTTTTACTGTAAGAAATGTGGTATACCTATTCTTAACAGAAATAACTGCAAAATTAAGACAGAATTAAAAAGACATTTGGGTCATTCCATGTCAAATCAACCAACAGTCTAAACCTTGACCTCTCAGATTTGTGTGATTTTTTTTTCAGGTATTGTACTCCCCAAAACTAGTTTAAATCTAAAATTTCAAATTTTTCTGACTTTTGGTTTGTGAGTTACAAGGGTTGAAATATCCAAAAAACTATGGTTTTCTATCGCTATAAGATTATTATAAAATGCTGTAGCTCAAAAACTATACCACCTAGAGAGCTCAAACTTGCACCAGTTTTTTCCTCAGAAAATTCTCTTTAATGTGATGTATCACATGGCTATGTTTCTTAATTTTTGAAATGTTAAAAAAGTTTCCAAAAAACTTTTTTTGAAATTTCCAAAATACGTACCCTCGGATTTTTTTGGAAAATTTATATGTGTTGTCCACTCTAATTGACTACATGCATGCAAAATTTCAAGATGGGATCTCAACGGGTTCTTGTTTAAAAGAATATTTGACTACGAGATTACAAGCTAGTGAGGTGTACAGCAGACTATTTCTAGGCTGACTCTGTAAAAGACTTCTACAATTCTGACAACATTAGTAGAATGATGCCAGGGAAAAAAATTGTGTCATCATAAGAAATAAAGATGGAAAGATCCAGGTACAAAAGAAACTAGTGTTGGCAAATTTGCAAGAAATATACCAATTATTTAAGGAAAAATTCCCAGCAAACAAAATTGGTTTTTCAAAGTTTTGTGACCTGAGGCCGAAGAACTGTATCCTGGCTGGAAAAAGTGGCACACATACTGTCTGTGTGTGTACCTTACACCAAAACATTATGCTAATGATGTATGGTGCAAAAATGCAAAATTTTGTATTGGATGGGGATGACACTGCTTTGAAATCTTATCACTCCTATCTGGTCAAGATGATGTGCAATCCACCATCTCAACATTGTTTTATGAATGTTTGTAAAGAATGACCTGGTGTTCCTAGACTTCAAGAATTATTGAATACAAAGTTCAATGAAAAAGTGGGTAACTGTAGATAGGTATGTGATGGAAACTGTAGTAAAATGTAGTGATGACTTTATTGATGAGTTTTTGGACACACTAACAAAGCTCAAAACTCATTCATTTATAGCTAGTCAGCAGAAAGAATACTAAAGCGAAATCAAGGAAAATTTAACTGAAGGCCATGTAGTAGTAAATTGTGATTTTGCAGAAAACTACTCTTTCGCCGTACAAGCCAAAATACAATCATTCCACTGGACTACCAGTCAAGCTACACTGCATCCTTTCATCATATATTACAAATGGGAGGGGAAACATACAGTCGCTTTCTATGTACTCCAGAAAAAACTGCTAGAAATCTTAAAGCAAACCTTGCCTTTTTCACTTAAAAAGATCACTTACTTTTCTGATGGGAGCACTGCCCAGTATAAGAATAAGAAAAACTTCCTTAATTTATGCTTGCATAAAACAGATTTTGAAGTTGAGGCCGAGTGGGAGTTCTTTGCAACATCCCATGGCAAGAGTGCATGTGATGGTCTTGGCGGGACTGTTAAGTGGCTAGCTTTTAGCCAGCTTACAAAGGCCATATGACCAACAAATTTTAACACCCAAAGAACTTTATGAATTTGCCTTGGAAAATATAAAAAACATTGACTTTGAATATTGCACAACAGAAGACTACGAAGAGACTAAAGAATGATTGGAAAACATAAAAAAACATTGACTTTGAATATTGCACAACAGAAGACTTACGAAGAGACTAAAGAATGATTACTTTCTCAGCTCAGTCAAATCAAAAGCGATTGTGGGAACACAAAAGTTTCACTCATATAAACCCCACACAGAGAGTCAAATTACTGTCAAGCCTTACCATTTGAGCCTTGATGAATCTCTTGAATGTGTGACAACAGAGAATCAAATAACACCATCAGATTTGGAATAGCATGTGATGACTCTTGGTGGCTGGGATGCATTGAAGAAAAATACAATGGTATGTACTGAATAAATTTTTTACACCCAAAAGGTCCAACCAAGGGATTTATTAGATGTCCCAGGAAACACTCTTTTGCAAACAGTGGATCCAACTACAGCAACGGGAAGAATATACACTCTTTAAATTGTGTTACCCTCAGTGAAAACTTTTAAAGTTTTAAATACCTATTATTCTAAGAAATACAGTTCTATCCAAGCAAATATCAACAAGTTAAACTTTTTCACAAGGTGAAACAACTTTTATGCATTTTTATTTGGGACTCTTTGTAAATTATTAGGCTACAAATAATACTGGAAAACCAAGCAAAATATAACCTCTACCATTTATAACTAGGAGTTTTGAGTGATTCAAGATGAGTGACTTTGTTCAAAATTTCACTATTAGCATGTTGTATATAAATTAAAATTTATTCTTCGTTCTTATGTATAACTTAGTTACAGGTATCATGAAAATTAAATTAAAAACAATACTACATATCATTTAATTAACAAACAATAAGAGGGAAATGTTACATATGAATGCTATCTAAATAATTTAGGTTTAGTAGAATTAGCCTATGTACCTTAGTATTCATAGCCTAGAAATAGTCCGCTATACACCTCACTAGCATGTATTCTGGTAGTAAAATATTTTTAAAAATAAGAACCCGTTGAGATCCCATCTTGAAATTTTGCATGCATGTAGTCAATTAGTGTGGACAACACATATAATTTTTCCAAAAAAATCAGAGGGTACGTATTTTGGAAATTTCAAAAAAAGTTTTTTAACTACTTTTTTAACATTTCAAAAATTAAGAAACATAGCTGTGTGATACATCAAATGAAAGGGAATTTTCAGAGGAAAAAACTGGTGCAAGTTTGAGCTCTCTAGGTGGTATAGTTTTTGAGCTATAGCATTTTATAATAATCTTAAAGCAATAGAAAACCGTGGTTTTTTGGATTTTTAAACCCTTGTAACTCACAAACCAAAAGTCAAAAAAATTTGAAATTTGAAATTTAAACTAGATTTGGGGGGTACAATACCTGAGAAAAAAATCATACAAATCTGAGAGGTCAAGGTTCAAATCTCATAGTAGAATTGGTTGATTTGACATGGAATGACCCATTTATCAAAAATAGTTTTGGATTATATGAAAAATTTAGAACACTACAGGCCTTCAAGGGCCTTGGCTTTCAATAACGGCTTCTGTCCAGCTCATGGAGTGTACATATTGGGTGGTCGTGTGGTCAGCATGACACATCCCTCAGTATATTGCGTTGCCTCCGTGACCGCTTCTCACTACAGCTTCCCAATTGTCCTCACAATGCAGTGGCGGCTATTCAGGTGAAGTAGGTGAAGTAGCACTTCACCAGTATTTTTCCTTTACAATACGTATTTTTAAAGTTTATTTCCCATATCTCGAATGTTGGTTTTTACTATAAATGCATTTATGTAATTTTGTATTGCCCGCCACGAGTGATGTTAAAGGAGGAGGCGCCAGAGAGCTCTCGAGTCTTGCAAAGAAGCACGAAGCAGCCTTGATTCACTTCCCCTGTTCCATGGGTAGTCTGGTCCACTAAAAATGATGCTAGCTGATGCTGCAAGCAGCATTTTTCTCGCTTATCCCACGTCCATGCTGAAGGGATCAGACTACCCACGAAGGTGTCGTCTTTCGGCTGCATGATGCGCGCGCAAACCACAGCAAGCTGCTACGATTGTAAATGACAGTGTTTGGCGGGTTTCAAACCTACTCCTCTCCCCTCTGCTAATAGCTTCATTAATAACAAAGCACCAATTTCACTTCCTCTACCCGTACCAAAGGTAATAAATGTTCGAAATCAATGTTTTTAACATAAATACCTGTTTTGAATTCTCCTCTGTCCAATAATATTTTCAGGAACGTGTCTGTGTGGCTTGAGAACTAAACATCGTGTATAAATAAAACGTATTTGGATTAGATATCTTCTGGGGAGATTGACGACTTTTTCTTACTTTTATACGGTATCCTTATACTTTGAAGGGTAGTTATAAGCCATCTATCGTTTGTACAAACTCAGGCTTTTAAGTCTTACATCTTTGGGCGAGGCTAGAACAGACTTTCATTCTTCACGATTTTATAAAAAAAAAAAAAAAACTAACAATTTTGTTTAAATTTTCCACACGATTTGCATAGACGCTAAAGAGCTAGAATTTTTATTTTTAACAATTTTCAATTAATTATTTAAAAGGTGTTTATAAACAACCATATACTTCATTGAAGTATGAACGGTAGAGGAGCTTGGATTCTTTCTCATAAAATTAAATATCATTAACGGAAAAAAAATCATAGGCGTTCGATTCTATAGCACAAAAGTGAGGCATAGGGATGAGACTAGAAGTTAATTTATTTAATGTGAGTCACCATATACCAAGACTACTGTGTACTGTGATGAAAGCCCACTGTTACGTGTCACAACACTGAACCATCTTCGGAGATCGTCACCGATAGGACGCCATAGGAAGACAACGTTGAATCACGACGTTTCATTCCTACAATGCATATTTTTTCATAGGCAATCATACGACATGTGACATATTAATCACTGCATATTAATGCCTTGAAGTATCCAGTAACGAGCTGAAGTTTATCAGATAAAATTGCATCTTTCCGACCCTTGCAAGCATATTAACTTATAAGATAAACAACAGTCATTGGTAGATATCCGAGGCATTGCTAAAGATTATTAGTCAATTTCAAGTCCGCATCGCATGAATGGAATATTCTGAATAATCTGATTAGGAGAATAATAATTACGATAAACATCAATAGATTCGCGGCGGAAAAGCAGGATCGAATTTATCTAATGAAACTCATAATCCCGATTGGGATTTATTAAGAGTATTCTATGAATAAAATGTCTCAGATTTTATAAATAATAACTATATTTTTACCCGCATTGTTTAAAATCAAATCATCATTGTGCCATCTGTCAGATCACGACGTAGGCCTACTAAATGAAGGATAAAAAATGTTGCCAGACAAGTATCTTGTTTAGCGAATATTTCAATTCAGAAAGAACCTTTACTGCAGCTAGAAGAAATGCAGCCGTCCTATGATGATATCACCGACAAATTTGCAGCCATAAAGGACTATCGAAGGATAGATTTGCTATACAAGACATAGGTGAGTTTGGTTATTAACGTAAGCATGTGGCATTTTTTTCCTCTTCACCTAATTTTCCGGCCACGAGCCGCCACTGTCACAATGCTGGGTCAACGCTGTTCCAGACCTCATAGCTTTTCTAAATTACTGCCAGTACTGGAAATCGAACCCATGCCACTTGGATGAGGTCTCTAAAATTAATTAGAGGAGCCAATAGCAAAAATCTTAGTTTTAAATTAATATGAAAACTGCACATACCTGTTTATTGCACTACTGACAAAAGATAATCCTGCCATCAAAAGTCATTCCTGGAAATTCTATAAGCCACTGTTGTATAAGCGAACTCTTAGATGATTTCGTTTTCGGCATCACGAACTATATTCACTTAAACAGATGGTCTTTCACTAGTGAACTGACACAGTATGTTCCTTCTTGCTATATACCTGCTACTTGTTCTTTTGAGGTAACCCTCCCCCTCCCCCATCAGTCAGCATTCCTTTGGCGAAAATTGTTTGGGAAAATCGAGTTTCTGTGAAAAACCCACCCTCTGCTGTTCTGCTCTTCATTCAGGGATGTTCATTAAATGATTGTAAAAGTTACAGAAGTATAATGTTATTTTAAATGTACAAAATAGGCATTTTAGGCACTAAAATAGTAAAAATAGGCTCCAAACATCCAAATAGGCATTTTAGGGCACCATAAAACTCTATAAATGTATGTGATTTATCATGAAACGTCAACATATTTAAAAATTTTCATGTTATTTCATAAGGAACAAAATAGGCATTTGCCTTAAAATCTCAGGTCTACAAATGTGCAATAGTTTATAATATAACACACACACACACACAAGGACATCTCTTAAGATTATTTCTTCATTCATTAATTTATTTATTTAACACTCCACTGTACTTAAAAGCGTAATTTACTGTAGCCTATACCTTGAGATTTTGTTGATGAATAAAACCATGTTTTATAATTCATTGTACTACGGCATGAAGTGGCTCCATTCAGATGTTTGTGAAGTTCTAGCTCTCTACAAAATCATTGTAAATTGTGAAGAAAGCAATTTTCTTAAGTAAGAGAAATTTCCTACCATGGTTCATGAGATTATCATAACTGTTACGGTTTCTGAAAATGGCACTTTTGGATTTGGGGTCTCAAGGCATTTTTACGCTGAACACAATACTGCTTATGGTACAGTTAGTTGAATCTCTTTCACTGGATGAAGACCAGTCTTATACATTATTTAAATATATGTCTGTCTGGTACCCTATGATCCCCAGGTGGGGCGAAGGGGCCTCCAAGTGGAGGTTTCATTACCTAAACTAATTTTGATATGCTTATTTTCCGAGAGAGGGTAGAGGGACAGGTGGTAAGCCCATCGCCTCGCAACCCCCCTCTGGAAACTAAGTATTTCTTGGACGTGAAAGGGCCGAGAAATTTTGTCCAGAGGCTCAAAATTAGGCTTGGAGTTCTTTTACGTGCCGTAAATCTCCGTGCCCAAGATTTTTACGTCCTGAAAAATCAATCAACCACGGCCGGATTTGATCCCGCGCCCTGCGGATCTAGAGGCAGGCACGCTACCTTTAGACCACCGTGGCCGACTATTTAAATATCTAATGACTACTTACTTGATGGTACTCCACAAGTCGCAAGAGCATGGACAGAAGGACTTCCCGCTGGGTGTCGAGCTCCTTCATATCGAAACTACTCGTGCTGCTGGTTCCTCGCACCAAGAACACATCTTCTACAATCGGCACCAGAGCAGGAATACCTAAGCAGCATAATACAGGGTACAGTCTACTAACATGTTACACTGACTATTCCACTCATACGCAGCGTGTTTGATAATGTTAAGCAATTCTCCGGATATAGACCAATCACAGACATTTATCTTACAATATTCTTGTAGGGATCGCAAGGAGGCCGTTTTATGGGGGTAAAATCGTGTGCTCATTATTGCGCATGTAAGTATCAGTGTGCAGTGATTGCTGCCACTAAGCGACACGAAAACAGATTATTTTATACAACATAACTTTTTGGAAACTGAAATAAAAGAAATGTACATTGATTAAAAGACAATTTTGATTCGGTGCAAGCTAATTGGTGTGCTTTTATTCTGTTTTGCTGTTAGCTTAACTTAATGAAGTTAACTATGCCTTATAAGCACTATTGGCAGCATTGTCACAACATTCATGGATGGTTGATTCATAGTATGCCGTGATTTCGTAACTTTCATTTTTATTTTTATACAACAAAGCACGAAAGTAATTATTATTTGTACAATCCGCTTCATTTTTAGGCCTATTCATGGAATAGTCTTAATAAATCCAACTCGAGTTGACGAGTTACTGCTTTGCAGTTGCGAATCTATCAATAGACTCGTCAACTCTCATGGGATTACCTACGATAATGCAATCAGAGCGTCTATAATTACCCATACACAATTTCTATGACTAAAATAACCACTATGCACACAATGGCTGTATTTTTTTCATAAATTCTAGAGCACTTCAATGCTTATCTTGGTTGAAATACTGTTGTAATTCCAAGTCTGCCTTGTCTGACTCTAATATTTCATTTTATCTTGTTGGTTAATGTTCGCACACTGGTTTGGATAGAAAATTATAAAGACTCCTATTCCACTTCATAAAAATACAGTTGGATGAAAATATAGCACGAAACTGTGTGATCCAATTCCATGGCTTATAGAAATTGACTTACAATGCGTGACTGGTGACTGTCCACTCGCCATCAGTCCATCGCACAGCTGAATCACTTTGGGAATTCCAATGATGCACTTGGAATGGTGTTTCTCATACGACAGGTGCACCAGGAAGTAGAAAATCCGAGGAATCAACTCCTCAGCAGGTCTGAAACACACAACGCATATACGTACTATTAGTCCAGGCAACGAACGAAAAATAGAAAAAAAAAATCGTGTAGTTTTGAAATTTTGCAGAGTTGTCGGAGGGAGTGTCCTTAACAACATACTAAAAGTCCCCGAAGGTGGGGGGTGAGCGGGGGGCAGGGGGGCCCGCGGAAGGTCCCTATTTTAGGTGTTTCGCTTATATCTAAACAATGGTGTATCGTAGAGGAAAAATTGCTGTATACAAAATTCAAGCTGATAAAATTTCTTACAAGTTTGACTCTACACATTTCTTTCTATTCCCAATAGTTTTCGAGATATCCGCCAGCGAAAATAACAAATTTTTGAAAAAAGCTCTTTCGCCTCGCGCATTTCGACACACTTTGCCTTCTAGCGCTTCAGCCCTTAGGTATACAGCAATGTTCTCATGAAAGAAGTTGTACGTAAGTAAATTACCTTGAAAATGAGTAGTCATTTGTTACTTTGTCTTCAAATGTTCAAAAGTTATAACAATTTTAAGATTCGGTCAAATTTCGAGATTTCGAAAGAAAACCGTACATCGCACTTTCTCTATATTTAGGGGTTATATCTTTGTACATAAGCTGTATATTGTGTATTTACATCATGAAACAAGTGGAGAAACATCACACAACCATTAAAGTTGAAATTATTAAGAATCCGATCACGATACAAGCACAGTACATGTAATGGAAAATACATTATATTGCAGGCAAGAAAGGAAAAATAGGGACAAAAAAATCATGTAGTTTTGAAATTTGGCAGAGATGTGTGGGAAAGTGTCCTAAACAACGTAGTAAAAGTCCCCATGGATAGGGGGAGAGCGGGGGGTGGGGGGCACTTTTACCGGTAAATGTAATTTCCCTCAGTTTTCCCTAAATACATAAAAAACTATGGGTTCTAGCAAAAAACAGTTTATGCACAAAATTAAACTACATTAAAGTTCTTGTAAAATTTATCTGAATGATATTTCTGTAGAATTAATAGTTCAGGAAATAGAAGGATATGAAGTATGACACAGTTCTGGAAATTCTGTTTTACATACACCTAGGCCTATATATTATACTTTTTAACAAAAGAGAAGGCAGATGATAATTAAATTAGCAAGATGCCAAGCAAGCCAACTAGTTCTTAGAAAAATATACTTACTAATGGTTAATGTTACATATAAAACTCATTATCATTATTATAATTATTATTAATAATAATAATATTCTTCTTGTAAAGCTGAGAAATTTATGTTACGTTAAAAAAATTACCGGTATTTTGAAAAATGGTAAGGAATTAGACAATTATATTTAGAGATTCTAAGAATAGCAGGCCTACCTATTACTTTTAATAAACATGTACTTGTCTATGTGGCTCCTGAGAATATTTGCACATCATATTTTGTCACTGTGCAACTCGGTGTGGTGGAAGATATGGATCCAGAAAAGCTAGTATTAAATGCTCATCCGTTTGTGGAACCTGTCTTGATACAACAGTACACCATTAGAAGAAGAAGATGAATTTAAAATTGATGACGTCCAAGCAAAATAAGTTGTTTAGGCACTCTTTAATTGATGTTATATATGTGTATAAATACTGAGTGTTCGGTAGATAGAAAAATATAACCCTAACTTATCATACGATGTACAGTACTAGGATTCCAGTATTGGAGACTGAAAAAAATAGACAACTAATCATTTATTTAAAGTACTATGTAGGCCTATTAGGTCTTATAATTTCTAAATATGAGTATTTACAATTTCTAACTATTTACAATTTTTCCAAATGATATTTTAGGGGAAAAATAGAACGGCTAATAGGCCTGATTTATATTTCTTATAAAGTACACTCATACCATGTGATTTTTATAAGCTTTATAATAATAATAATTATTATTATTATTATTATTTTGTGTGTGATGTTTACCTTTAGTACAAATATTATTCTAAGAATTAGTTTGCTTGCTTGGCATCTTGCTAATTTAATTATCATCTGCCTTCTCTTTTGTTAAAAAATATAATATATAGGTGTATGGAAAACAGAATTTCCAGAACTGTGTCATACTTCATATTCTTCTATTTCCTGAACTATTAAATCTACAGAAATATCATTCAGATAAATTTTATAAGAACTTTAATGTAGTTTAATTTTGTGCATAAACTGTTTTTTGCTAGAACCCATAGTTTTTTGTGTATTTACGGGAAACTGAGGGAAATTACATTTACCGGTAAAAGTGCCCCCCACCCCCCGCTCACCCCCTATCCATGGGGACTTTTACTACGTTGTTTAGGACACTTTCCCCGACATCTCTGCCAAATTTCAAAACTACATGATTTTTTTGTCCCTATTTTTCCTTTCTTGCCTGCAATATAATTTATTTTCCATTACATGTACTGTGCTTGTACCGTGATCGGATTCTTAATAATTTCAACTTTAATGGTTGTGTGATGTTTCTCTACTTGTTTCATGATGTAAATACACAATATACAGCTTATATACAAAGATATAACCCCTAAATATAGAGAAAGTGCGATGTACGGTTTTCTTTCGAAATCTCGAAATTTGACCGAATCTTAAAATTGTTATAACTTTTGAACATTTGAAGACAAAGTAACATATGACTACTCATTTTCAAGATAATGTATTTACCTACAACTTCTTTCATGAGAATATTGCTGTATACCTAAGAGCTGAAGCGCTAGAAGGCAAAGTGTGTCGAAAAGCGCGAGGCGAAAGAGCTTTTTTAAAAAATTTGTTATTTTCGCTGGCGGATATCTCGAAAACTATTGGGAATAGAAAGAAATGTGGAGGGGTCAAACTTGTAGGAAATTTTATCAGCTTGAATTTTGTACATAGCAATTTTTCCTCTACGATGCACCATTGTTTAGATATAAGCGAAAAACCTAAAATAGGGTCCTTCCGCGGGCCCCCCTGCCCCCCGCTCACCCCCCACCTTCGGGGACTTTTAGTATGTTGTTAAGGACACTCCCTCCGACAACTCTGCAAAATTTCAAAACTACACGATTTTTTTTTTCTATTTGGTGTTTTTTGACGTTTATTGACTGGACTATATAGACAAATATGAGAATATTGTAGGAGAAAAATTCCTCGACACCAAGATATGAACTCAGGACCTTCAGCTATCCATGCCAATGCTCTGCCAACTGAGCTACACCAGAGTAGATGGAAACTCTCTCCAATGACTGATTGCCCTTAATGGTCTACCTCACTGTAATGTCCAACAAATACAATACGGTAATCTGTGGTTCATGAATGCATACGAGGTCTGTTAGATAAGTATCCGACCTTATTTTTTTTCTCGGAAACCTGACGGATTTGAATCAAGCCCGCTTGCATGAGCCGACCTTGAACCTTCGTGCGCATGTGTGAATTTTTTCCCGCCTGTAGATAGCGTCTGTTGCTATTTATCTAACAGACCTCGTATATTATATCCATAGAGAAACATGTTTTGGAATGCCTAGAAACCAAACCATAACAAGGGCACTATAGGAGTCGGCTGCTGTAGATGTCTGCTTAATGTAGTTGAAAGCACTCCGGCGAGGTAACTAGCATTGTCTAATCACAGTAGTGAGTGTCAAGTAAAAAGTTAAATCGTTTAGCTAAGTTCACCAAAAAAGGTGTTTTAGAAATGTCTATTTGTCCCTCTACCTGTGGTAAGTAGTTCATTATATTACTTTTTTTAAATTACAAACTATTTTGTAATTTCACTGAACTGGAAAAAAAAGACCAACAATTTTAATAAAAATGTAAATTTTTAACCATCTAAACAAAACTCCATGGCGCTACATCCCTGAAGGGACAGGGCCTACTACCCAACCACTGCGTCATCTACCATAGCCAGGTGGCAGGATTGGGGGGCATGTGGTCAGCATGCCGACACCCACGGCCGTTAATGGTGGTTTTCATGACCGGAGCCACCACTTCTCTATCAAGTAGCTCCTCAATTTGAATCACAAGGCTGAGTGCACCCCGTTCCAGACTTCCCTACCTCAGAAAAATCCGAGGAGGTACAGGGGATCAAACACAGGCCGACGGATCTGTAGTCAGCGACGCTAACAACAAGACCACGCCGGCGGTCTTTGAACCATCTATCTGAGGCTAATAAAATGGCTACATTATTTTTTCCATCAAAATTACTTAGTTGATGTCCATTTTCTATTTTTCTAAACTGTCTCCACTACAGCAGGCAACACATGAAAACTTAGCACACAGAAGTTGTAGAGAAAATTAAAATGAACATTTTTTCTCATACACAATTCTTTATACAATTAATATGTACTGAGATAAAAATGAAATAAATGCAACTGTTAGAACAAACATTAATTAACATATGAATGATATTGTTTTGTTTCCCACAGTAGCAAGAAAACTACAATTGACTCACTCTTGTGAACTGCTGTATAAGCTACTGAATCGTAATGCACCAATCTGAGCAAGTCCTGGGTTCTAATCTCAACCTTATTTCCAGCCAATTTGACTTGGGTTTTTCAAGGTTTCCTCATTCACAAAGGCAAACCCTGGACTCGTAGGATCTGTTTACTTTCCATAACTCATCGCCGCTATGTGACGCTTTGAGAAAGTTGTTCTCGCATGCAGGTGCCATATTGCCAAATGTATGAATGTATGAAGGGTGTTAGGAGAAAACAAAGGATGTCCAATGAATTCAGTTTAGAGGAAGACAGAACAGTGGTACAGACTGATCGTAAAAACCAACTTCATTTCAGGACATTTCATGCTTTCAGCACAGTCTAAAAGATCACAATAAGTGTAAAGAAATGCCACCAGATGGCACAAACAGTTAAAAAAATTGAATGTGTGAAATATTTATGAAGTTACCGTATTTTACGGACTAATAAGACGCTCCGGACCATAAGACGCACTTTGATTTTAGGATGAAAATTTAAAGGAAAAGAAATTTAATGTGATTCTAAACTAACATTTTCATTGCATAAAGAAATTATAACCTTGTACAATGGAATCAGTGTAAATCGCTTCTAACTTAAAACCTGCATTCTATGAAAATCTCTTCTGTATAGGTGACATCGGGTAAATTTTAACAACTGAAATGATTTCTTATGAAGACTGAAAATACTTTTACACCCTCTAACCCTCAATTCAGCTTACGGTAAGTGTGACAGGACAAGGCTGTTTAGAGGTCATTGCCTTCATTTAAACTCCTTTTGTATAAAAGAACTCAACATTACTTTCTTTTCGCATTGAACACCTGACTTCCAGGTACACTCATTTTATGATTGTGACAAGGGCATTGATGTACAGTCTGTGCCAAAATTTGTAAATATCTTATCGTTTACAACGCCTTGTTTATAACTATGGTATTCTGACATTGTTTTAAATTTTTTAGTGTACTTAGAACCATTAGACGCACCCAACTTTCAAGGCTCTGTTTTCAAAGTAAAAAAGTGTATCTTATGGTCCCTAAAATACGGTAATACAGATGTAGAAGCTGATAATTAACAATCTTTAAATTTTGTGCTTAATAGTGAACCATGGAATATGAGTGGGGATTTAAAATATGCACTTAATACTGAGAAAGCAAAAACTGAGGTCTGTTATACCGAGATTAAACTGTTTCCAGAAACAAGAGAGAAGGAAAATGATGAGGCTGGAACAGGAAACACTGGTCAAGATTAAGATTCTTAGCACGAACAGGAAGTAAATGCAAAAGATCAATAATAACAATAATGAAAAAGTGCTTTTATCTTGTGTTAACTCACAACAGAGAAATGACAGTCTTTATACTTTATCCACATTTTCGTATCCAAGGTTACGATGAATGTAACCAGATCCAAATGCCTAACTGGAAAATCTGATCCTTGTATTCCAAGAGAATTTTACATTTGTAAGTTACAACATTGTGTGGGGTGCGGGGAGGCTGAGTGACATCCAGGTATTGTCTGCAGTGGCTGTTGGTGGCACAGATAATTTGAAGGAGCAGACAATCCAAACTTCAATTAAAATCAAGAAGGAAGTTGAAACCAGCAGGTAAGATTTAATCGTCTACTTTTTTTTTGCTCATCAGGAAATTGCACCGTATTTTGCATTTACTTTATTTTATTCGGGTTTATTTTTTAAGTAAAACTTCTTTGCGGCGGTAGGAGTAAATCGGGAAATTGTGTCACTCTAAAACCGTCACGAAATTAGTGTCACACTCAAAACCGAACGAAATTGACAAGAGTGTTTCGGAGCGGACTGCACAGAAAACAATAAACTCAATGATTAGAATCTAAAGGTATATTATCTATTTTATGGAACCTGGAGGTTCATTACCACGCTTAAAAAATCCAAACAATAAAAAATAAATCAAACATCCAAAAATTAAAAATCCAAAATTCCAAAATTAAAAATCAAAGATTAAAAAATCCAAAATTTAAAAAATAATAATTCCAAAAATAAAAATCCAAGTATCCAAAATTTTAAAAATAAAAAATCCAAAATTTAAAAAATTAAAAATGCAAAAATAAAAAATCCAAATTTAAAAATATAAAATTAAGGAATCAAAAATACCGAAATTGAAAAAAACAAAAAAATTAAAAATTAAAAATTAAAAAAACTAAAATACAAAATTAAAAATACAAAAAAATAAAAAAATCAAAGAATCAAAATTTAAAAAATCCAAAATTAAAAATTCTAAGATCCATAATTGAAAAATCCAAAAATCCAACATTGAAAAAATTAAAATATTAAAAAATCGAAAATCCAAAATTGACAAAATCTAAAAATCCTATATTAAAAAATCCAAAAAATTTCAAAGATCCAAAATTTAAAAAATCCAAAATTAAAATATTAAAAATTCCAAAATTAAAAATTTTAAAGATACAAAATTTAAAAAATCCAAAATTTAATAAACATTAAAATCCAAAATTTAAAAAATAAAAAATCAAGAATCGAAAATTTAAAAAATCCAAAATTAAAAATTCAAAGATCCATAATTAAAAAATCCAAAATTAAAAAAGCTCAAAACCCAATATTAAAAAGTCCAATAATGCAAAATTGAAAAAATCCAATAATCAAAAATTGAAAAAAAAAAAAAAAAAGTAAAACAGGTTTTACTTCTGTTGCGTGGCGTTCCACGCACACTTTTTTTACAGCTGTTCCAACATCACATTTAGAACCTTAGGATACGGAAGATGTTATTTCTCCTAGAAGCATAAGATAAGAAATAAAGAAAGAAACGAATTGGGAAAGTCAGTTTTAGAGGAAGGCTCAGAAATTAATGAATATTTTACCGTGAAGTTTCAAATTGAACAGCTATGGATATAAGAACTAGTATTAATAGGATGTGTATCAAGTATTTAAAACATTTCCTCATAGAGAGAGATTTTATCTTACCTGTTTATAACTCTATAATTTACTAACAAAACCTAACGGTGTTCAAGCAGACTAGTTCTTAATGCAGTACCGACATCTAATAAACCAGGATAATAATGGTTTCTAAATACAATAGTTCAAAATGCGGTACTTGAAATTGCCATCAAAGTACCTTAAAAAGAAATCAAATGTGAAAATTTGCTAGAAAATAACACAAAAAAGCAGAAATTTATATAAATGAGGAAAATTCTCATTTGTAAATAAATGTTTTGTATTTTATGTCAATTTAAAATTTCAATTTCAAATTCAATTTCAATTTATTCACCTTTGAGAATACAGGATTCATGGCTTCGTCAAACAAAACAAGAACAAGCAAAAACTTTACATACAAATATGACAGGTACTGAAAAAATAATACAAGGACTAAATAATACAAGTCAAAATTACTCAGTAGTACAAATAATATTGTGTGAAAATACAAAAATAAGGAACGGAACAAAAAAAATAACTTAATCATGTAAAACATTTAAGATGTTAGGAACTGAGAAGTATAGTAACAGATAAATCAAACAGAGAAATAGATTTGGCACATAAAATAACCTTGTTGATTCTATGGAAAGTGGGAGAGGGATAAGAAATCATTAAAATTAAGAAACTTATAATTCATGAGAAGTGATTTTAATCTTTTTTTGGAAATGCTTAAGTCGCAGTGCGTCAAAGAAGAAGGTAGCTTATTATATAATCAAATACCAAGGTGGGAGATGCTGAGTAAACTTTTAGTGATCCTATGACAGAGTGTAGATTATGAGCTGTTCTAGTATATTAAGAATGGACTTCAGAATTTTTAGGAAATAACTTCATGTTTCTATGTATGAAACTGAGAGTTTCAAGAATATAAATAGATGGAACAGGTAATACCTGCATGATTTCAAAAATTTCTTTGCTAGGGGTCTTCATAGGGACATGCAATATTATTTTTATAAAATTGATTAAAACTGTTATTAAAACTTATATACAGTGGATAAAATTTTACCTTTAAAACGGTCACTACGTTTCAGCCTGACCTCCAGGCCTTCCTCAGGTGAACTAAAGTTTACACGCATGTTGATACGTTCTCCATGCTGGAAGGGGTCTCTGCCGTGCTCCCGTGCACGTTCGTAAAACCACTCTGTGCACAATCATCCTCCATACCCTCGGCGCGTAACATAAAGGTGGTATCCCTGTGGTGTACTTCGATCCATTCTCTCGGGATTTCGTACTCTGCGGGCATCGCTACGTAAACGGGG
This sequence comes from Ectobius pallidus, assembly GCA_964059195.1. Taxonomy (NCBI): domain Eukaryota; kingdom Metazoa; phylum Arthropoda; class Insecta; order Blattodea; family Ectobiidae; genus Ectobius; species Ectobius pallidus. The sequence continues at coordinate 2,735,966 of CAXKWD010000009.1, read as the reverse complement.
GGAAATTTTGGTGTTGTTGTTCCCTTTGCGAACCTCCTGACGATTTCCAACCAATCATCGCCTAGGTCTTCTTCATAGTTGTTGAGGAGTTTCCCCGTTCTCCTGATAATATGAAAGGCCTCGCATATCTTCCTCCGAGTAACGTCGTTCTCTACCTCTAAAACCTCAAAACCGCCGATTTGATGATTGTTTTCAACCATATGCTGACTTAGGCCGGTATTTGTGTTTTTGTTCCTTGCATCGCGCTCATGTTCTCGGAGCCTTACGGAAAACGACCTCCCGGTCTCCCCAATGTAAACACCATCACAATCTTTACAGTTTATTGCATATACACCTGGTTTTTCATTTTTCCCGGTTTTAACCCCAAACCTTTTATATTGCGAAAACATGTTCTCTATAGTCCTTCCTGACTTGTATGCCGGCCTTAACCCGTATTTGCATAATACCTTACCCAAACGTTGTGAATTACCTGATATGTTGAAATATTATTTTTAATATTCTTTTAAGTATTTTCAAAATCTTTACTGCTTTAGCTGAGGAGCCCCAGAAGGGGATACCATAGCGGATTAATGATTCAATACAGCTGAAATAAATGTTGTTGGTACCGGTAATTATTCTATCTGCTAAGCCTATTTTCAGTAGCGATCAAGTGTTGTTTTCTTGATATTTCAAAGGCTTGTAGCTCCTCTATCCCTTCGAGTCACATGATGATTTGGTTTTTATTTTAAAGTACATTACAAGGGCTTCTCTTCCTGGCACTTTCAGATTTTTATCACCTGTCCCACATTATTTTTTCAGACTGAGAAGATAGCAAGATTTACATTTTTTTCGAAGTTTAAGCAAATTTTTCAGGGTGAAGGACCACCAGTAACAGCTCAGTGTTTTCCCTACACATACTCCTCATAAATAAGTGTAACAGGAAAAAAAAATTGGCCTGTTACTCCGCATCTTTCATTGTTTTTTTAATGCCTAAAATTAGGCAAAACAACAGTTCATGAACGAAGATTAGAGCCCCAAAAACCTCTGTTTAGACTTAACTTAAATCTAACTTAGTATGCACAAATGAAAGTCCATTTTTTAAGCTTTCCAATGAGCTCTATCTGATCATCCTACTGATTCATATAGAAATTCTATGGCTTTCAGAAAATATATCTGAAATTACATATTTTGCTTGTTCGTGTTTTAAACAAATACCTATATCTCAGGAGTAAAATTTCTTAGAGGTATAAAAAGATTTGTTTTGTGGTTTAGATGACCAAATTTCATCAAAATAAAAAATGGTGTGACAAAAATTGTTCTTAAAATTTGTTGATTTAATATGGAATGACTTTCCTACCAATCAAAGAAAATTGCGGTATGGAATTACACTTAGGAAAATCTGTCAGATTAATTGTAATTTTTCATTGTAGTAGTTTGTTTCTAACAGTAACAGAGGTTGTATCTCATAAATGGTGCACCCCATTTGGGATCACAGTGAGTCTTCTGTCATGAGGCAACCTCTACATTATACCAGCCTTCATACTGATCGAGGTATTCAAAATATGTTCTTTTGAGGCAATGAAGAAATATTGTAAATCATAGGACAGCAAGAAATACCACTTTAGTCATGTTTATCAGAGCGCTAGATTCGGGTTTTAGGGTTCGTAAAAATGAAGTTGTTAAAAACAACAGCGTGAACACTTCATTGGTGAGTAGTAGACTCTGTGATGCATTTGACATCTCGTCTATAACATCAAATATTCAGTGATACCAATTACCATAACTCCTTACAACGTCACTTCACTCTTAACTCGGAATGTAATTCTTCCCATCTCAATATCCAAAAAATGCTTCAATATGATTTGCAAGACAAACAGGACAGCTGAAAGGGCTGCACCTAATAAAATCATTATTTCACAATATATTAACAACTGTCTAAAAACAGCGTATCATTCACATGATAAAAGAAAATCTCGTTTTTAATGCTTGATTCGTAAATAACTACGTGAACAGAGTCAACGTCAGTAACATTCACAATGGAGTAGAATCAAGAAGGGAAAAAAGGAAAAAAAAATTGTTGGTGCTTTTGAAAAACATGGAACAAAAATTAAGTGCATAAGGAAATTAAAAATAGACAAAGCATTACACGGTGTGAAACCATCAGTGAACTCTATGTTTGAAATCGAAGAAAATTTCAGAAAACATAATATATCATGAATATTCAACTCATACGCCGCGTGTTCGATATTGAGCAATAACGTTTAGCAATTCATCGGATATAGACCAATCACGGCCGTTTATCTTACAATATTCTTGTAGGAATCGCGACGATGGCATTTTATCGGGTAAAATGGTCTGGTCGTTACTGGAGACGCGAGTATCAGTGTGCAGTGATTAATAGTCAGATGGTGCCACTAAGCGGCACGAAAACAGATTATTTTATACAACATAATTTGTTTGGAAATTGAAATAATAGAAATGTACATTGATTAAGAACACAATTTCGATTCGGTGCAAGCCAGTTCGTGAGCTTTTATTCTGTTCTGCTGTTAGCTTAACGGAATGAAGTTAACTATGTCTTATATGCACAGGTGGTAGCACTGATTACAGCAAAAAACAGCTCGAATCGATTCATAGATGGTTGATTCATTGTATGCCGTGATCTCACAGCTGTTAGTTTTGTTTTTGTAGAACAAAGCACGAAAGTAATTATTATTTGTATAATCTGTTGGATTTTTATTCATGGAATAGTCTTAATAAATCCAACTCGAGTTGACGAGTTGCATCAGATAAATCTATCGATAAACTAGTCAACTCTCGTGGGATTACCTATGATCAAAATTCTGATATTTTACATAAAGCATTTGTTTAGTGAATAGTTCTCAATAGTTCCTATGAAAGTGCAAGAAATTGAACACAGCGTGCACATAAAAGTAGGAACAAAATTATAGATTCCTTCAGTACCAATGTGCAACAACATTACTTTATTGAGTGTACCGACTCTTTTTATTACAGTTCAGTATTTTTATTTCTCAAGAAAACTCTACCACTGTATGTTAAAATGCAAAACTACGTATCAAATAATATGAGTTTGTTTGCTCCTTAATTTTCACCCTACGGTTTATTCATTTCTAAAGCGACATTTGCTTCGCTATAATAAACTTTGACTGTACTTACACAATCTGCCCTTCTTCAATAAATTCAAACTGCTTGAGCACAAATCCAATGAAAATCTGATCTGAGTCGAGAAGGCAGTAATTCACTCTGAGCTGCACCAACTGACTTAAGAGCAGCAGCACCCTGCACTGAAGCTTCACGTCGCTCGTCACTGTGTATTGCTGAAACAAACAACATCAGTCAGTACTATAGAGTTCCCCAAGGCTCAATATTAGGATCACTATGTCAACAGTCATAAACAATTCTTGTTTGCTCATGGCACTGCTTCAATAGTAACACTAAACATCAAATTACAGCAAATCCATGATTATCAGCAGGGGGATGTTCCATGCAAGTTTCTTCCTCCCTTTTTAACCCTCTGCGAGCAGAATACCGATATAACCAAGTGCGAGTTTTTTAAATTACCATGAAAGTAACATCACTTCCTACCTTGAGGGCTTTAATAACCATTGGCTCAAACAGTCGTATGTAAGAAGCCAATGAGGTCTTGTCAGCACCGCGGCCAAATCCTTTGAATGCAGACATCTTTCTCTCCTTCTTGCGTCTTAGGTTGTTTGACCACCTGAAAAAAAAAAAAAAAAAAAGTAATGATAGTTACAGTACCATATTTTATCGCTGCCACCGCATAATCATCACACTTTGATTTTTCAGTCCAAAAATGGTGTATATAAATTTCATCGCATAATCATCGCACGGATATTTAGACATTTTTCTCTTTCAGAATGATTCAGAAATGCAGCCACTGCAATCTAGAGCGCAGTTATCCTCCACCCAATGTGCTTGACACAACAGAAATATGTATGGGGTGGCAACTCACACCATTCGGGTCAGTTCAGTACACTATAGTTACTTGCTTCAATAGAAAATAGGAAGATATATGAGGAGCTTGTTTCCAAAAGGTACCAAATCCAAAAAATTCGAAAAATGAGTTAAAGGTGGCAGCACATTCTTAACTAGCCTAACAATCGTAATCAGTGGTTAAAATCGCCAAAAAGTACCAAATCCCATTGCTAGAGGGCTTGGAAGATTGAGTTTTGTAGCAAAAAGTACCACATCCCTCCACAGTTTCGTGACAAAAAGTACCAAATCCTTTCTCACATTCCATTGGCGAAATATTATGGTCGAACAATTACGTAATAGAGCGTTCTTGCTTCTCATTGGCTAAGTGACGTCACATGCCTGTAGTTTCTTGTCCACAAACATAGAGCTAAAGCTTTCTTTCAAAATATGAACCAGTGTCTACCAGATGCCTGCTGACAGGTCCTTTGGCATTGTGGAGGAAAAGTTAAAATAAAAACCATCTTATTACCTGAGCAATATGATGAAATTTTTGCAGCTGTAGGATCAGGTCCTGACTTGAAATGGGTGAACTGGCATTCAGTGGCATTCAGTGCCAACAACTTGTGTGTGGAAGAAAATGGCAGTGAAAATATTTATGTTTTTTATGATGAGTAGGAACTTTATTGTATATATGAAGCTAAGACAAGCTCCAGAAACTTGATTCTGTTAGTTGTGTATTGTTGTTTTTAAAATCAAGTAGGATCAAGTAATTTTTGTTTGACTACATATAAATTTTCACTTGGAATACACGAATTCACCAATGAATGCATTTTATAAGTTTCAGAATTAGCTTTGTCCAGCTCCATATATGCCTCATCGATACACTCACGGAGCATATGGGTTTGTATTTTGTGTTTGTAGATACCCGTTTTTTGAGTAAGCGGGCAAAAACCCCACTTGAGAAAATTAGGTATAATTCCTTCATCATAGCACGAACGTAGGAATCCAATCCGTGTGATTAACCCAGCGATCTTCCTTCTTCCATCTAGAAACTGCTGGACAATTTTCTTTTGGTACGACATATTTAACAAATTCAAAGTCCATAAACTTTCCACCGGTCAGAAATATAAAAATACTGTACAAAACAGACTAAAAGTTTTAACAACGGTGGATAACTCAAAACACTCACCATCAGCACAACATTTCAACTAGATCCTTCTAGTCTTCCTCAGGCACTGGTTGGCAGATCAGCTGGGTTGAGTGTTGCAACCCCCTCTGAGGGGGTGTTTTGAGTTATCCACCGTTGTTAAAACTTTTAGTCTGTTTTGTACAGTATTTTTATAATTTTTGTTTGTTTTGCTCTTGTTTTTTATAGGTGTATCACATTAAGTTATAATATAGTATAATTAGCTGCAATTAAGGATATTAGGTAGGCCTAATCAGTTTAATCTGTTTTAATGAGTTGTAACTATTTCTAAAATTGACATTTTCATGCCAAAAAGTACCAAATCCAAGTTTGTTTTGTTGATAAACAGCATAATAATGAATGAATATCTTAGTTTCTTATGCAAATATGATTCTTAGGTCTACCTGCATATGTAAGGAATGAATTATCGATATTAGTATAATTTATCAACTGTATAACTTTTTTTCATTTCCTGTAAAATTTGTTCAGATGGATTTGGTACCTTTTGGAAACAAGCTCCACATATGAATTGTACTGCGAGTTTTAAGTTGCAAGTATTGTAATAGCATTTGCGGAAGGAAATGGAAACAGAGCTGCGGAGAAGTAGTTTTCAGTGAAAGAAAAACTTGTATGAGACTGGCACAGAATAAAAGAGCATTCACACTCAGCAGCGCACATCATTGGGACTCATTAATTAATGTGTAATTCAAAGTTGTAATCACATCTCTCATGAAAAAATAATTGTAAAGAGTTTCAAGATGGCGTGGATCTCAAGACAGTCATCAACTGGAGGGGAAGACAGTGCATTAAAGACGAACAATATAGGCTCCAGCCGAGAATCAATGGACAAAGAAGAGTAAAAAAAAAAATGTGGAAGTACGTAGTTAGTGTTTCAAGACATTGTGTCCCATAAATTTTCACAATCGTAATATTTACATGTAAACACAATAATGAATGAATGAATGAATGAGCCCGCTGTGTCCCTAAAGGGCTAGGGCCTCCTACAAGAGGGAAAGCTCATACTAATAACTCACGTGGTGAGCTATTCCACATGAGAGAAGCTATACTTTGAGTTAATTCACTGAGGATAAAGTCATTTTTTCAGTTCATTGCTCTTCTTTAGTCATTGTCCCAGTTCTTTCCATGCACTTCTGTTTCAGGTGACACTGGACCAATGCACCCCAATTTTCGTTTTGAAGTAGTCTGCCCATCTTTTTCTTGGTCTGCCTGGTGTCCTTTTTCCGGCGTAGGGGTCCCACATAGTGGTTACCTGCGCCCATCTGTTGTCCTTGAATCTCGCCACATGTCTGCACCAATTCCATTTTGTCTCTGCAGCCCGTTGTCCGATGTTTTCTGAGGCTGTGATAGCTTGTAGTTTTTTGTTGGAGATCCTGTCATTCAGTTATATGTTCAGTATTTTTCGCTCCATTCTTCTTTGGCATGTTTCAATGATTTTTTGTTGTCTGTCTGTAAGAGACCATGTTTGGCATCCATATAGCCGTCCAGGGAGGACACAAGTGTTGAGTGCATCTAGTCTCACTTTCCTGTTTAGAGATTTATCTAGAACCAAGAATTTGATGGACCAGAAGGAATTCCACGCTTGAGCTATTCGTCTCTTTATCTCATTGTCCATTTTGTTATTAAATGATACCAGCTGTCCCAGATAGATGTACTCATCGACGTACTGTATCTCGGTCTCTTGCATTTCCACGCGTCTTGGCGGTCCGTTAGTCATTAGTTTAGTCTTGTTGTGGTTCATGGAGAGGCCGACAGAGGCCGACAGAATTGCCGATCTTGTTTAGCTCGTGAAGCATTTGTTGCAGCTCTTCTGGAGACCTGGAGAATAACACTACATCGTCGGCAAATCTTAAGTTGGTTAACTCAAAGTTATTCTAACTTTTTTCAGATTGATCATCTTTCCGCAATGATATGACGATTGACGTAATTTCATTGCACATGCAGTTTTAATGTAAATAATAAAGTGCTCTGGTAGTTTCATTGTAAGGTATATCTACTGTAGGACTATACATGTTAGTTCCAGCCTTTCCTCGCATAATGGTCTTACAGCAGTGGTTCCCAAACTTTTCAGTCCGCGGACCCCTTGAAAAAAATTAAAATTTCGCTGACCCCCTCTGGGTTTTGAAACAAAGAAAAGTAAAAAATACTTTGATTCAAATGTATTAAATTGAATAGACAAAATAACAATTTCAATGGTAAAAAACAGAGTTTACTCCTTAATGTGAACAGTGAAGCTGCTTTTGATTAATTAGCTCTGCAATATTAGGTTTAATGTCTGATAATTTCAATATTAAGTCACTTTCAACTTGATGTTTATTTCTCAACATTGATTTCAAGTACGTGAGGTGGAAGAATGCTGTTTCACATAGAAAAGTAGTGGGGAACACAGTTAAGCACTTCAAAATTACAAGATATCCTATTTCTTCTTAAACCACTTGCGGACCCCCTGAAACCCCATCGCGGACCCCCACGGGTCCATGGACCCCACTTTGGGAACCACTGTCTTAAAGTGTTTTCACAGGGGAAAAAAGGCCTAAAATATGCAATAATTATGAGTGAAATATGGTACATTTACCAGAATATTTACTTTTAACGCCATAAATTAAATTAATCCCACAGTGAAGTAATATTTTCATTTTCAAATCACAGTCTAAGCAAAACATTTCTGATGTGAAATGGGCCTCCAACTTTATTTGAAATGAAAGTACAAAATTACAGACAGAGTGTAAATGAGAAGACTGAAAAAAATACAAAACAATTAATTCTGTACACCTCACAGTTTGTCTATTGTCCATTAATACACACTTTCAAGTACTATTATTTTCATTTTTGTATACTTGTCTCTTGCTTATTTAATATTAAATAGATTATTTGGTAATGTATTAATGTATACATTTTGTTAGTAAAGGTAAAGTGATCCCTATACAGGCCATGGAGGCCCAGAGGGTTCCAGGAGGTTGAGGTTGGACATTCGGCACAAGAAGGTGGTAAGGTTGTCAGCCTTATGCACCGGCCGCCTTTTTAGAGGCTGAGTCAACCCCAGGGCCATAGTGCCACCAGAAAGATTAGGCCAATTGAAAAATATCAACGACCTCATCAGGAATCGAACCCGCGACTTTCTGGTTTGTAGAACAGCACCTCAACCACTACGCTATGGTGCACCCCACACTTTACTAGTGGAAGAGGGAAATATAAATAAATACATGAATATACTTGAGCAGTGTCACAAAACAAAGGCGTAGAACACTGACATGCAGTTGCTTATGCCCAATTGGAATCCATTATTATATCAATACTTTGTGCAAATTCAGTTTCATGATTACAAATGCTTGGAAGTGTGCCGAGCTTAATCTAGGGAATAAAGGCATACGTACATGAGACCTTCCTTGTCAGGCATCTTGTAGGGAGACGTGCTGTTAATGAAGTCTGTGAGCTGCTGGTATGGGGTTTGGAAGCACACGTTGTAGAAGCCGTCTGTGCTCATGCATCTCGATGAAAAGGACGACTGCTGGTACTCGTCCCGCTCCTCCCACTGGGCGCTTATGTTTGTTCCAAACAAACTTTTCAGCAACTGTAAACAACAAGATATAAACGTAGACAGTCACTCAAAGCTATGCCATAACTACACTGAGGAACGGAACTTCATTCTTAAGGGTGTACAGTAGTCCAAAGCAGAGAACTTCCCTGTGAAAAATGTGACCTTGCCATAAGTTTTCATCGCAGTAATTTGTTTCAACGTAGTGATGAGAAAGGTTGTATATGGAGTTCACATGTATTATTTGAATGGTGTGCTCGTTTTTGGATATGGACAGTATCACACACCGGGTCTTCTCTCATTGGCTACCGCACAATGAGGCAACCTCTACAGTATACCAGCCTTGCTACTGGTTAGCATTGCTGATTATGGATCCACAGGTTCGGATTCGATCCCTGGTACATACATCCTCAGATTTTTCTGAGGTAGGGAGGTGTGGTATGGGGTGCACTCAGCCTCATGAGAAACTGAGGAGCTACTTGATAGGGAAGATGATGCAGTGGTCAGAAGACAGCGCCATGAAGTTTAGTTTATTATATTATATTAATCGGGAGCCTACCGCATCTCTGTATTTTAATTGTCCACGTGGACACATCGGTATAAAGGGATGCACGGTTAACAGGAAGAGTGAGTTGTTTACTTGAATGACAGTCCCCTCATTATGAGTAAGTTTACCTGACATACTAACACATGCACACTGGACATAGGTAAGAAAATATCTGAATAACTAATATTATAGGTTAAAATTTTTCCACCTTATGCACTAGTATATCTTAGACATTGATATGAATGAGTGTTGACAAGGAATCTATAGTTTGTATCTATTGTTTAATTATACATGTATTTACAAGTAACCTGAGTATCAATAAATTACAATATATCTTATTGAATAGTCTTGTTATGGTAAACTAAAATGTTGTATAATTGTTAAAATTACAATTAAAATATATAAAAAAAAAAACACAGGTAGTTGTATGTACTAATTTTTGAGAATAGAAGACACGTCACTTAAAATTATATATACAGAATTTTATCTTCTATCACTAAAAGATTATACATAAAAAATTGTAAGTCCCAGTAAAAGGTAGAATAACATTCTGCTATTTAGCATTGATGTTTAGATCTGGAACGATGTGTAGTTGTTAGGCTATATATGGAGCCATGGAGTTGAGAAGTAGCTTTATAGAGATTCCTATGTCATCATGCATCCGAACAATATCTGAGAATTAAGACAATGGATATGCATTTCAATGCAGGTTTGCATCATCTTCAGTCCAAATTTCACACAAGTTTTCTATGAACTTGTAGTGGATGTTGTGTTCATTGCATGAATAGGCTAACTACTCATCAATGATCTGAATAACACTACACGTAAGAAATGATGATGAACTGAAGTTCCTTTGTTAATACAGTCAACTCCTGATTATCTGGGTATGGATCAACCGGTTTGCAGATTAACCTGTGAGCTATTCCTTAAAAAAAAAAAGACTTTAAAAAGTATTTATTAAATTTTTTACTTAGTGTACGTAATTTATTTTCCTCGCGATCTTGCAAGAAGGAAAATGCGGTCGAAAAACAAAAAGTGTTAACAGAATATTTCAGCAAAGTGTAAAAATTCCTTGAAAGTGCCAAATCAAACTGTTAATACAGTGCCGTAGTCTTAGGGTTTTATTGTTGTGCTGACACAGTTTGTGACCTCTGATGGTGAATGATTCTAGCACTGCAAGACGTTTCCACATAAGCCTTTGTAAGTTTTAAATAATTTTTCAATTACAGTATGTTTAGGTATAATTTTGTTTTAACCGTGTCTTTGTTTATCCGTGAGGTGGTTACCACCCATTATCCCGGATAATCGGGAGTTGACTGTAGAGAATGTCAGCACGAGTGGTGGCAACCAATCAGAATCCATCTAGCCCCCCTCCTCCTCTCACCCCTTTAAATAGCAGCGCACCCCACAGAGAAGTTCTTTCCTTTGCAACACCACACATTACGTTCATATCCTTTCTTGCCGATATCAAAGAAGCTACAGGGCCAGTATTATAATTATGGTTTAACCTTCAGTTTTAGTTTAAACTTTGGTTTTTCACATTTTTGCGTGTTATAAACAATAACTACAAGTTAATTTTAAGTTTAACCTAACTGGACGTTTTCTACTGTTTAACTTGCTGTTTAAGACGTAATAATTGTTTTAATGAAAATGGCTATGAAAACACGATATAAGACAGTATCAACAAATTCAGTTTCGGATACAACATGCTATGAGAAGGTGAGACAAAACTTAAAGTGATTCTATTTGTTATTTTCCGGAACGGAAAGAATTTTAATACAGGCCTAAACATAGAAAGTTGTTTTGTGAAACAAATGCTAATACAATATCGTTTTTATGAGCAATGAATACCTTTTTATTTTAGCTGTGATTGAAATAAACTTACACTGAGAAAAACTGAGTTTTGATTTAATTGTTTCTTTAATAATAAAAATTCTAGTTCCAATTTCTCTTCATACAAAGAAACAAATACGAGCAAATTAGCAGATCATATTGTTTTTCTTTTATTTCCAAGGCCAATTCGTCTTCTTTTCTCAGCTGAAAGGTCTACCAACACCACTGCACTACTGTATAACTTAACCAGAACATTATAAAACACCACATGCAGTTAAACTTGAGATTTTGTTTAATCTAGCGTACAAGTTAAACCAGGGCTTCAGTGTTCAGTGGTCACTGAGTCATCAGGTAAATAGTCAAAATAAATCATTACAATTGGCTCATTCTCAGGGCCGTAGCTAGGCGGTGGCGAGATGGGCCCCCGCCAAGGGCGCAAAATTAACAATGAAAAATTCCGCCTTTTTTAGACTGGTGCAATTTATCAAGCAATAAAAATTCCACGTTAATGGAAGAAATCTTTCAGGTTATTAAAAATTACTGCACATGAACTATCTGTAGTATTATGCCGATTCTCTACAAACAAAAAGCAGTCATGCAATGTTCTTTAATTAACATGTTTTTTATTGACAGAATATAACATAAATCATGAGCAGTATGGAATGATATAACAATAAAAAGAAAATGTACGTTATTATTGAGATGAAAGTGGTTCAACTATTCGAAAAAAATACTTTTACCTATATTAATGTGTTAAACATTTTAGTAGGCCTCAGGCCTATTATGTAATTTACTTTTGATACTAAATTTTATTATTTAATTCTCTTTTAAATATTCAATCGTCTGAAAATAAGGTTTTAGCACCTGGAAAGTCCAACACTTAGTTCATTTTCAAACTGAGGTTTAGGTTTCCTTTGATAATAACAGTGTTTTTATAATAAAATAATAAACAATTTACAGAAATTTAAAAAAATTGTTCTGACCCCCCAGTATTGGAGGGCACAGATTTGTCAAACTCGCCAAGGGCACAGAAGGACCTTGCTACGGCCCTGCTCATTCTACACGCATCCTCACCTGCTGCACACACTTCACTGTGGAAGTGGGTTCCACTGTTACTGTCGACCGGAGATACGAAAGAATTTCTTCTGCAATGCGTCCAGCCTCAGTGAGTGTAGCGACCTCAAGGATCTGCGACAACGTTTCCAGAGTCGTGTGCAACAAGCTCACAAACTTCTCACTCGCACTTGACTCCAACGATATCTGTCGAAAGAAACATTTATACATTCCATGTCCCAAAGAAACTAAATAAATATTGAAATACATTTTACATGAATACGAGATTACCCTGTAGTTAGTGTAAGCGCTCTTCACAATCTCGTATATTCTCATGTAGTGAGAGATGCCTGCAAACAATCCCATAGCTGTTCCTCGCCCACTTCTCTTCTCTTCAGAAGACTTGTCTTCCTTTTCTAAAACAAAACAAGTAATTGTGGTGAAATGCCTCGTTAGGGCCTGGATTTCAAGTTTTTAGCCTATTTTTTCCCCAGCTTCCTAATTAAAACATTTAAACGTATTTTTACATTTTAGCTTCTGAATATATTAATCTTATAGAACATAAAAAGGGCTAAATCGGACTTAAGGGCCCAAAAGAGGACTTTTGCTGAAAAACATTATTTTTAAATAGATTTTCCAATTAATGCAAAGGAAAATAAATTATGTGAATTTGTGCATTTTAAGAAAACACATAATAAAAATAAATTTATACACCGCATTGAAATTAACAATGTATATGTCACTTTGTCGCTTGTCTTTGTAATTCAGAAATGTGCCACCTCACTTCAATACTTTGAAATCTGCAAGCAATCCATTGTCGTTTCAACTTTCTAACCGATGATAGCAAAATGTAAATTTGTGTGTTTTAATGTGCACTGCCAAGAGAAACCCTGAGCTGCCTGTCATGTATCACAAAAGCATAATGTACCATTAAGTATCACTCTGGACTAAGTGTCTTACAATAATAACATTATAATAGTGTAGCAAGGGCTTGTAGGGGTTCAAAATCAGAACTTGTCTTCTATTTCCAATAGCAATTCTCAATACACACGCAGAAAACTCCTGATTGTTCTCCAGTTCACTTGTTCGCTGCTCACTTCCACTGTGGTGACTCAGTTCACACACTGTGAGGACTCCCAAGTCACTGCAGCTTGATACTACCACATCGGTCAACCCACAGTCCTTGCTGGCTTGTTGCTGCACACACGATCCACCCTTCGCTCTCTGCTGTGCACTGATTTCACCAGAACAGCACTGTCTCAGACAAGTTCACTTCCAGAGTTCCTCAGTTCATCAGTTCACACTTCCTTCAATTCACACACACACACACACACACACTGTCTTTCCACAGCTCGCTCATGGGTTTATATAAGGCCGTCGAATGGTCTGGAACTAAGGTCGTAATGATTCTGTCCGCGCATGATCTGGAAGTCTGTGGTGACGCCCGGTCACACCCCCTAGCACGTGTCTCCTCCCCCCCAGAGCACATAGTCCACTCACTGTGACGTGCCTCCACTAAGCCACACCCATCTTCAGGCGGCTCCAGCCTGTTCATTTAGAGGGCCGCCATCTTTCTAGATGTGTCGATTTCTCAAAGCTTCGCAGCCTCAAACTGGATGGAGAATCTTGTCTGAGCTGAATGTGTACAGAAAACACACAGTTTGTGGGTTATTTGCGCAGTCTTTTTTCTCTTTGTTTCTGTTCACTCGTGAGCTAGCATTCATGTGTTCCTGACATTGGGTATGTGGGAGCAACAATACAGGATGAGGGGGAAGAAAAGAAAAGTGAGTCTGACCTTGCAGTGAGACAAAAACATGTCGTGTTCTTCAAAAAAGTTTAAGTTATTCCTGCAAATAAACAAATATTGTACCAAATCGTTTTAAACAAAAACTTTTCTGTTTCTGTCATGTTTTGTCAATTTAACTGGATTATCGATAACATTACCTGAAGCGGACTTGACTGGAGACATTCCTCTTGTGCGACTGCCCTCTGTTATTTTACCAGATGAAGTGGTGCCATCTGCTGCCTTTCCTTTGCGTTTCATTGGCGAGAGCGAGGGAGCTGTAGGGAGGGAGGGCAGAGAAGGTTTCAAAGTCTGGACTGTCGGGTTCACTTCGTCTAATATGTGCACAAATATGTTGAGAATGCGCACAACGTGCTGCAGCAGGAGCTCAGCGCACGACGCAAACTGAAAACACAAATACAAACCTGTGAATGATCGATTACTCTTTAAGACAGGAGGATTTCCTGGCGAAGAAGCTGAATTTCTTGGATGGTCAGCCAACATGCGCCTTCAAGACATCGGGACCACCCAAGAAATGTTCATTCAGTCTGAAACTCAGATCATAATTTACTACATCTGCATATTCATAGCAACTGAACAACAATATAATAAATGATAAAACACATAACCTAGGAGATAAGTACACACACAAAGGTAATATTCCAAAATGTTCTGATTTTAAATATTTGACTCCCCAAAACATTTTTCCTGCAACAACTGATTCTTCTCAAGATGGTCTATACAGACCTCCTTTGGAGGCCTATAGAAGCTCAACAATAAGTCATATAAAAATAGATTGTACCACTAAAAACGAATTCTCAAGCTCCGTCCATCATTTTGAATGTTCTGATGGTTAATATTTGATATATTGTTGGTAAGCAAGTAATGGGTCTATACTGTGCAGGATCTGGGGATGACAAGAGATAAGTTATCCCGCATTTCATAAATGATGGCATCGTATCTGGTTTGTGCATTATTTCCATGAGTCGCTTGGTTAGTTGTTTGTAAATGATGTGAATTTCTTGAACCAATAATTTTGGATTTTATCTGGTCCAGGGAATTTTTCTTATGGCTTTCTCAAGTTCTTTTGATGCAAATTCTAACTTTCGCGTAGTTTGTAAGTCACATAACTTGTTCTTCTCTTCATCAAGCCACTCCTTATGCTTGTATTCAGATACTTTCCCAGTAAGTTTTAACTTGTTGAAGTTCTGGAGGATTCTCTACTTCATTAATTGTATCTCTTAAGTCTCAGTGCAAACGCACTTAACTTATTATTATTATTTATTATTATGATGAAGTTAGAAATACGAATATCAAACATCTTACTTCCTTTTTTGTATTTCTCATAAAATGTGTTCGTCCGGTGCTGGGATGTACTGGTGAGATTCCCTTCAAGCTTCAAGACAGTTTAAAGAGATTAAAAGTACAGAAATATTTGTACTTATCTATACAGCGTGAGGTAAACCTAGAAATGTGTAACATCGTCAGAAGAGTTCTTGGGGAAAAAGTGGAACAGTAGAAGTTGTGTACAACAGAACAGTTATTGTTACTACTACCCGCGCGCGATTTCTTGAGCGCTCGGCTCCCTAGTCCTCATTCGGTAGGTTTCGTTCAACTTCGTAGGTTAAGCTGACAACATTGAAACACGAAATACGCTATACACCCTGACATCTAGTGGCTTCAATACTAAGCTTTCATTGTGTCTCAGGATTCTTATTTATTTATTGGCATTATCTTTTCTGACGCATCGAGTTATGGGGAAAAATACAATCTTTCGAACTGCTTATTTCACAAACACGTCATTGTACATCCAACACTTTCCTCACCTCCTTAAGAATTCCGTATGTGCTAATTTCTGACGATCCCGTGAACTCTGATGTCAATTTCATGGACTGAAAGTTGAGCGAACTTTTCACAATTTGTATTAAATACGTTTAAAAGTAGGCTATAGCTTTCTCCACTTTTAGATGCCTTACCTCTCTTACGTTTTAAAACACGAAATGGTGAAGCATGTTCTGCTAAGACTCTTCTTTATGCTTAAAATTAGTCATCCAGTGTAAAAATATTGAGCCTATATTATGCATAATATTCTTATTTGATGACTCATTTGATAACCAAATGCTTATGACGTGTAATTAATTGTTACGCAATACCGTCACCACGTTATATTATTGAATTGCATTAAAATCGTTGTATATTAAAGTCACTACATAAAATACCATACGCAGATTCTGCTGAAACGTTATTTCTTTGGTTGACAACACTGCAGAAAGACTGGCGGAATAGCTATGTTTTGTTCCCCCCGACCCTCACTTCCCCGTAAATCCAGCGCTCAAAAAGTGGCGCGCGGGTAGTATATACATTTACAGTGTACTTACCTGCATGAAAGCTGTATGTACATATATATAACTGTTTTGTAAAACAGAGAAATAAATAAAAAATAAAAATAATAATAATAAGGTAGCCAGTGACAAGTACAATGAAAAGAAAGAAAAGAAAGAAAAAAGAATATAATTTTTGGGACATATATTACGGACACCAGAAAATAGAATTAGCAGAAAAATAATAGAAAAACTGTGGAAGAGTAACAGTAAGAAAAATATAAGATGGATTACAGAACTTAAGGAAGACATGGCAGAGCTACGTATTACAGTAGAGGATTTAATATACAGGACAGACACACTCAAGATATTGAAAGACAAACACACTACACTACAGATGAAAATCAACAAACAGAGAATAGGAAGAGAAGTTCCAGAAGCAGAAAGAAAATTGTGGTCAGAAAGGATGAAGAAGTACTGGGCTGACAAAAAGAAGAAAAACCTCAACCAGAAACCTCACTGAAGTGGTCCAATGAAGGCCAAAAAATTAAAATTAATTAATTAATAATAAGGCAAACCGATGTAACAAAGTGCAAGAATGCTTTTGTTTAATCAGTGATAATTGCAATTATGATATGCAGATAAGTTATTTTTATTATCGATTTCTGAGTTATGCTGCAGATCGATTCATTAAGCAGGGCTAACAGAAGAACAAAGGTCTCAAGTTTGATATGTAACCTTAATCCATACTTGTGTACACTGGTATAAGAAATTCTTATAACAGTATTCATGTAGTACTCATTTCAACTTGATCAAAAAAATAAATAAACATCTGACTGCATTGGAGTCAAGGCCCTGTGACTTTTAATTAGTCGTTATTCTGGTACCAGTCAACCAATTTGGTCCAAAATAAATAGGCATCTTGCCATGGACATTATAAATTCCTCCACCAAGTTTCATGAAAATCCAATAAAGTGTAACTCCTTAACGAGCTGTAATTTGAATAAAATTCCATATCTTTAGATTTTAAATTTTTTACCCTCCAAAAACACTTTGAAATGTTTTGACTATGTATTTGTACGCCTTTGGATGTATTTATCGGTAGTGTAGTTCGATTATCTACATCTAACAGTCGAAAATGATTAACAGATAAACTATTTTTCACATTAATCTTAGGATTTTATTAAAAGCATATGAATATACTAGCATGTGCCCTCGGCTTCGCCCGCGATAATTATTTCAAGAATTAAAAATTAAAAACTAAGAGCATAATAGTTAAATCATTATATTTATTAACACCTAAATCATGTGGACTACATACCACGATTAGATAGCATCGACTGGTAAAAGCGGCCTCAGATTTGAGTTCCTTGGCCCAGAAACCCCCTGTATAGTGAGTTTCGTCCAAATTGAACGATGTTTGACCATATTTAGGCCTATATTGATTATCCCTCTTCTGTGTAGGTTGAAAATTTCATATGTCTGCGTGCCTTGATATTCTAAACAAATGAATCGTCCAGGATGGACTTACAAAATCAAGCGATCGCCCGCGATAATTATTTAAAAAATTAAAAATTATGAATTATATTGATCACAGCCTCCTAAAGGAGGCGTACAATAAAGGAGGCCGTGTATTGATACCTTCTCTAATTTGTCAAACTTCCATTTCATTTAATCCAAACCCATCTGATAAAACTGGCAACAATATGTTCTGTGATTTTGTTTCGATAATTCTGTGTAAAAAGGGATTAAGTATTCTCAAAAACATTTAATTTTTGGCCTTTAGAATCTGAATTTTTCAAAATCCTTTCTTAGTGAGCACCTACATTATGAAACGAAGGTACTGTCAAAATTCCAATCCTCTGCCTATTATAGTTTAGGCTCTACATTGATTCCTGTCAGTCAGTCAGTCATGACAAAGCCTTTTATATATATAGAGACTAGCATGTGCCCACGGCTTCGCCTGCGATAATTATTTCAAAAATTAAAAATTAAGAGCATAATAGTAAAATCACTATATTTATTAACACCTAAATCACGTGGACTACATACCACGATTAGATAGCATCGTCTGGTAAAAGCGACCTCAGATTCGAGTTTCTTGGCCCAGAAAACCTCTGTATAGTGAGATTCGTCCAAATAAAACAACGTTTGACCATATTTAGGGCTTACAACATTCAAGCGATCGTGAAAGTTTTATTTTCAAGGTATGACAAAAATAGCCAAAGCCAACTGTAATTGATTTGACATTGAAATGTATAACTGAAAACTTATGTTTTGAAAACGCAAAAAATGCACTTTTTTTGCCCATTTTTCACTCATAACTCACGAACGAAAACTAAAATTAAAATTCCGTCTTTGAGGTGCATTTTCCGACCCTTCAGCCCACCTATGTTTAAAATTTCAGATCTCTGCGTTCAGTAGATTTCGCTGGACATCGAGGCAATTCCTTTTATTAATATAGATAATATGAATTATAATGATACCTTCTCTAATTTATCAAACATCCATTTAATTTAATCCAAACCTACCTGATACCACTGGCATCAATATGTTGTGTGAATTTGTTTTGATAATTCTGTGTAAAAAGGGGTTAAGTATTTTCAAAAACATTTAATTTTTGGCCTTTAGAATCAGAATTTATCAAAATCCTTTCTTAGTGAGCACTTACATTATGAAACGAAGGTACTGTCAAAATTCCAAGTCTCTACCTGTTATAGTTTAGGCTCTACGTTGATTCCTGTCAGTCAGTCAGGACAAAGCCTTTTATATATATAGAGATTGAAGCCCCCTTTTGCAAAAATAAAGGCCTATTGTTGATGTGAGGAATTTCTTTCTGTTAATATTCTAGTTATCCCACTTATTCCCTCACATATCCTTATCAAACTTTCTGAAGAAACCCTGGCCTAAAACTCAACAGTTTCTGAAATATGGTCCATTAACTCCATCTGGCACTATGCTACGTCAATTTACTGTATCTCTATTGAAACGAGTGGGCTTGCCTGCTTGTCCTTCATCACTCCCCAGAGTTGTTTATGCGAGTCGGCTGCATCTGAAGTGTAGTCACTGCAGGACAAGTTGTACACTGCAAAACCTGCAAACACAAATACAATAAAATCAGGTAAACTGATGTAACAAAGTGCCAGTATGTTTTTGTTTAATTAGTTATGACTGCAATTATGATATGCAGAATATGTTTTTTTTTTAAATTGATTTCCAAGTTAAGCTCCAGATTTATTCATTAAGCAGGGCTTACGGAAGAAGAAAGGTCTACCATCTCGGCCACCTGGGTCATTTTAACGGTCTAGTTGGATAAGCGCATGTAAATCAATATGTTTTTTGTCATAGCTACCTGTATTTTAATTTCCAAGGCCTCATAAGGTCACAGTAAAACAATAGGCTATGTTGTCAAGATAACTTATTTTCATTTTTTTAAATAAATTCTTTCGAATACGTATATTACCATAAAATAGGCACTAAATTGAGCATTACTCCGAAACAGGTCAACCAATTTTATCCATTATGAATAGACGTCTTCCCATGGACATTATAAATGTGTATACCAAGTTTCATAAAAATCCGGTAAAGCGTATTTGAGTTACCGCGTCTTTAAAATATACACTAAATTGGGTTTTACTCCGGTACCGGTCTACCGATTTGGTCCAATATCAGTAGACGTCTTTCCACGTACATTATAAATGGGTATACAAAATTTCAGGAAAATCCAATAAAGCATATTTGAGTTATCGCGACTTCTTATATATTAACATAAAAACACTAAATTGGGCATTATTTCGGTACTGGCCAACCGATTTGGTCCAATATCAATAAACGTCTTCCCATGGACATTATAAATGCGTATACGAAGTTTCATAAATATCCGATAATGCCTATTTGAGTTATTGCGCCTTTAAAGTAGACACTAAATTGGGTTTTACTCCGGTACCGGTCAACAGATTAGGTTCAAATTCAATAGGGCACTTCTCAAGGACGTCATAAATGGGTATACCAAGTTTCATGGAAATCCGATACAGCGTATTTGAGTGATGGCGCCTTTCTATTAGAAAGTAAAATAGGCACTAAATTGGGCATTACTCCGGTACCGGTGAACCGATTTGGTTCAATATCAATAGGGTTCTTCTCATGGACATTATAAATGTGTTTTCCAAGTTTCATGAAAATCCGAAAAAGCGTATTTGAGTTATGGTGCGTACAGACACACGGACAGACAGACGGACAGACATTTTTTCGTCCACCACACAATCTCATAAAGTACCATACTGGCACTTAATAAGTACACTGCAGGGGAGACAAAGGTGGGAAAATGACAAGTCAAAAGTCATGGATATGATATAGATATGGAGTTGAGAAACAAATTATAGTATATTGCAATACAAGTGCCGTAAGCGGTGCATACGGATTGAGGATTGAGGATTAGTTACGTCGTGCAAAAAACATTTTTAACAAGTTATTACTAACCAACAGAGATATTTCCTTGACGGAGATTAGATTTTCTCAAAATTTACACATACAAATTTGGGCGTATTCCTTAAAGAATTCAGGAAACGGAAGAAGTTACTTTCTAGGTTAGTGAAGCAAATGTTCATATGAACCAAAAGAGAGAGATATTAAGCAAGAAACTAGAGAACCTACAACAGAAAGTAAATAGGCCTAAGGTGAACCGAAGTAATGTAGAATCCACTGAGGAAAAGACAGTTCTAGATAGGCCGAAGGTAAACCTACAAAATGTAGACTCCAGTGAGGATGAAGTAGTGGTAAATAGATCTAGCCACACATTCTCGAAAAATGAACTTGATCTCCTAGGGAAAGGACTGAATATTTGCATAGATTATTCAGAGAATATTGAAGATTATGTAGCAGATATTGAGGTAGCAATTTTTGACCTACAGGCAGAAGAAAAAATCCTAATTAGGAAGAAATGTGAGAAGACATTAAGGAGAATTCTTGGGCAGGTAAAAAGAAGAAACAGTATTTTGAACAACAAAAAACTCTGAAATCCCTAAATGATAAAGGGGTAATATATACGAAAGCGGATAAAGGAAACAAATTAGTAATTCTAGACAAAACCGATTATGACAACAGCACGTTGCAATTGATTCAAGGGGAGGATTTTACGGAATTAAAGAGCGACCCTACCATGAAAACGACGAGATTGGTCACAAACACAGTCAAGAGCTTGGGTAAGATAATAACTAAAAAAGAACAGAAGAAATTATTAACAGATAACCCTAATGCCCCTAGAATTTACGGACTTCCAAAAATTCATAAACCCGGGAATAAAATGAGACCAATTGTCAATTGCATAGATGCTGCAACATACTCAGTAGCTAAATGGCTAGTTAAAAGATATACCAAGAATTCCCCCAATTTGAAATAATATAGGACCTAGCATATTGAAGAATGAAATAGAAAAGGCCATAAAAGAAATGAAGAATAGAAAGGCCACAGGAGACGATGACATACCAGTGGACCTACTGAAGGAATTAGGAGAAAATGGGATGAGGAAACTTACCAAACTTATCAACCGAATTTATGACACTGGAGAATGGCCTCAAGATTTCCTAGAGGTAACTATGATTGCACTAAAGAAGAAGAAATGTGCCAAGATGTGTAGTGATCACAGAACTATCAGCTTGCTATCTCACGTAGGAAAAATTGTGGCACGGATACTAACTAGAAGACAGGAAAGAAGAATAGAAGACGTAATAGGAGAAGACCAATTTGGTTTCCGGAAAGGAAAAGGAACTAGAGATGCAATTGGAATGCTAAGGATTATATCAGAGAGAGTTTTAGCGGTCAACGAAGAAGTGTGTGTCTGCTTTATTGATTGGCAAAAAGCTTTTGACCGAGTGAACTGGGAAAAGTTAATGGACATACTCAAAAAAATAGGCATTGACTGGAAGGACAGGAGACTAATCCGCAATTTGTACCTGGGACAAAAAGTGAAAGTGCGTCTAGAACATGGAGTGACCAACAGTGTAGAAATAGGAAGAGGTGTGCGTCAAGGATGTTGTATGTCACCCATCTTGTTCAACCTTTATGGAGACTGGCTAGCAAAAGAAGCCTTAGAAGGAGTTAGGGATTTTGTGATAGGAGGATACGCTATTAACACCATCAAATATGCGGACGACCTGGTGATTCTGGCAAAGAAACAAGAAATATTGCAAGGAATGATTGACAGGCTGGCGGAAACAGGAAGAAAGTATGGAATGGAAATCAACATAGGTAAATCGAAGGTGATGAGGATATCAAAGAGAGAAGAGCCGCTTCAAATTATCATGGGAAATCAAGAATTAGAGAACGTGAACCAGTTCAAATACTTAGGAAGTGTACTGACGAAAGATGCCTATTGCACCAAGGAGATAAGATCAAGAATTGCCATGGCCAAGAAAGCATTTATGAAGAAGAGAACTCTGCTAACTAGTAGTCTGAACCTAGAGCTACGTAAAAACCTGGTGAAGTGTTACATTTGGAGTATTGCTTTGTATGGATCAGAGACATGGACTTTGAGGAAATTAGAGAAGAAATATTTAGAAAGTTTTGAAATGTGGTGCTGGAGACAGATAGAAAATATAAAGTGGATGGACATGGTGACAAACGAAGAGGTTCTGAGTAGAGTGGGTGAGAAGAAGTCAATCATACACACAATTCGTCAGAGGAAAGCAAACTGGGTTGGGCACATTCTCAGAAGGAACTGCTTATTACATGATGTCGTAGAAGGAAGATTGGAGGGTACAACTAGACTTGGAAGAAGAAGAATTCAGCTGTTGGACGATTTAAGGGAAAAGCGGAAATATTGGATGCTGAAGGAGGAAGCAGAGGATAGACAGTTTTGGAAAACAAAATTCGCGTACCAAGTTTGAAAACCTGCCGGAAGGCAGAATACTTACTACTACTACTAGCAATTAAAAACTCATTTGAGTTAGTAGAAAGGTTAAAAACAAGAACCATGTCACCACATGAAATGTTGGTATCTTTTGATGTAGAGTCCCTGTTTCCAAGTGTTCCTAGAGAGAAGGTGCTACAACATCTAAAAACCTGGCTTACAACAGTGAGTATCACCCAAGAAGAAGTAGAGGAGTACGTGACTCTGACAAAATTGAGTGTGAATGAGACATGGTTCATGTTTAGAGGAAAATTCTACAGACAAAACAAAGGTTTAGCAATGGGCAATCCGCTCTCCCCATTCTTAGCGAACTTGTACATGAGCTTTCTGGAAATATAAGTCACAACAGGCTTCCCCTACATTTTCAAAACCTGGTTCAGATATGTATATTTGCAATAGTCAACAAGAATCAAATAGAGGATGCTAAAAAACTGCTTAATTTACAGGATGCGACAATAAAATTCACAGCTGAAATTGAAACCGAAAACAGTTTGCCACTTTTGGACTTAAAAGTTATCAGGAACCAGCAACATCTTGAATTTGGTATCCACCGAAAAGAAACTAACGTTGACAATTACATAAAACAAGATGGATTTAACCCAAGATCACACAAACATGCAATATTGAATAGTTTAACCCATAGACTGGTTTACATCCCCCTCAGTAACAAAGAATATGAAAAACAGTACCAACAAATAATTAACACGGCAGGTAAGAATGGTTTTGGAAAACAGTTGGTGGATAAAAATATAGATATATACATGAAACAGAAAAACATGAGAGCAATCACTACACTAAATCCTATAAAAGAAAAAAACTCGTTTTGGAAAGATGACATTACACCCTTGGGCAAATCACAAATTCAACAAGATCTTCAAAGAACATAATATAAAACTAGCTCCTCAGAATAAATTCAAGCTCAAAACATTATTAAGATCAGAATTAAAGACAAAATTCCACCAGGACAAAAATCAGGCATCTATAAAATAAAGTGTAATGATTGTGACAATGTATACATAGGCAAAACAAAAAGGAACCTCAATACGAGATGGAAAGAGCACCACAGGAATATCAGACAAGGGGAAACTGATAAGTCCGCAGTAGCTTCACATGTCTGGAATTCGGACCATAGCGTGATAAAAGAAGCAGCCTTATTGAAAAACCTCCATTACCCAGTTGAATGGACCGTATGGGAAAAGATCTTCATTCAAAAACATAGGAATAACCTCCAAAATTTTGACATCCTGGAGGAGAACGAATTGGGGCTGATCGGAAAATTCGTGAAACCACCGCAGCGTCATCAAGTGGTACGGGATGAAAGTTCAGCAGTGGGACATAGTCTGACGATGGGTGGAATGTCCACCTGAAAGCCGGCTAACTAGTAAGTAGTCAATTCAATCAAGTAGAGAGTGCTCTTGAAGATAATGTGTTTAATAAGCCAACAACTTTTCACATCTTGGTTCACAAGAGAAACATTGCTCACCATGGATGCACCAGTATTTAATTGCAATATATATATTTCTTCTCAGTCTTCTGCTGCTGGGGTTTTACTCCAATTGAAAGTTTCTGGCTTGGATTTAAATTTCCTTGGGATTATCATTCACACTTTCACAAGCTTTTCACAAATACTAGTTCACATGCATTATTGTTTACAAAAAGCGACTCATATATAATGCATCTATACCGCATTTCGTATTGGTACGGTTCACTGTTTGGCAATTCAGGTAGTTGTGGGAATGTGACGTTAACAAATGGCTGACTACCTTTCAGTTTAATTAATAAAATTATACAGTATTTTTATTTCATCTATATATATAAAAATGAATGAATGTATGTGTGTGTGTGTGTGTGTGTGTCCTTTATGCATTACTACACCATTCATCCGATCACCATGAAACTTTGGGAAGTTGTTGAGTGCATTCCCGGGAAGGTTTCTGGCATATTACATTTTTAATTTTTCCTTTCGTTCGTGAGTCATGAGTGAAAAACGGGCAAAAAACGTGTATTTTTTGTGTTTTTGAAGCATCGTTTTCAGTAATACCATTCAATGTCAAATCAATTACAGTAGGCTTTGGCTATTTTTGTCAATCCTTGGACATAAAACTATCACGATCACTTGAATGTTGTAGCTCACGCTGGTCGATTCATTTGTTTATAATGTCAAGGCACGCAGACATATGAAATTTTCAATCTGCACCGAAGAGGATTATTATTATTATTATTATTATTATTATTATTATTATAAAAGGGATAATCAATATAGGCCTCAATATGGTCAAACGTTGTTCGATTTGGACGAAACTCACTATACAGGGGTTTTCTGGGCCAAGGACCTCGAATCTGAGATTGCTTTTACCAGTCGACGCTATCTAATCATGGTATGTAATTCACGTGATTTAGGTGTTAATAAATATAATGATTTAACTTTTATGCTCTTAATTTTTAATTTTTAAAATAATTATCGCGGGCAATCGCTTGATTTTGTAAGTCCATCCTTGACGATTCATTTGTTTAGAATATCAAGGCGCGCAGAAGTATGACATTTTCAACCTACACGGAAGAGGGATATTCAATATAGGCCTAAATATGGTCAAACATTGTTCGGCTTGGACGAAACTCACTATGCAGGAGTTTTCTGGGCCAGGGAACTCGAATCTGAGGTCGCTTTTACCGTCGATGCTATCTGATCGTGGTATGTAGTCCACGCGATTTAGGTGTTAATAAATATAATGATTTAACTATTATGCTCTTAATTTTTAATTTTTGAAATAATTATCGCGTGCGAAGCCGCGGGCACACACTAGTTTCATATAATTTAGAGAGGTTTTACTAAAAGATATTATATGCACCACTTACGCAACAACTTTATTGGACTCATCCAGTATTTCAGCCTCATCTTACGCCTCAGCCGCAATACTACGAGGGTTGTCAATAAGTAATGCCTCCTATTTTTTTTCTCCTGAATTAAGTTAGTTATGTGAATAATTTGAATTTGGCACAATTTCTCAAACCTTCTTCTACACTCCACTGCAATAGCAACTTCCTACGTCAACCGGTGGCAGCACTGGTGACTGTTGCAAAATGGCTGACATTGATGTCCGTATAAGACATTGAATTCTTGAATGCAGAAGGTGAAACGCCTATTCACATTAATGAAAGGCTCACAAAGGTGTATGGTGATGCAACAGTGGATGTCAGTACGGTTAGAAGATGGGTTCGTCACTGTAACAAAACTGAAGGCCCAACACCGTTGGCTGA
The DNA here is from genome assembly GCA_964059195.1 of Ectobius pallidus. Taxonomy (NCBI): domain Eukaryota; kingdom Metazoa; phylum Arthropoda; class Insecta; order Blattodea; family Ectobiidae; genus Ectobius; species Ectobius pallidus. The sequence continues at coordinate 2,709,589 of CAXKWD010000009.1, read as the reverse complement.
TGAACAGCGGAGCGGCAGACCCGTGACTGCAGTGACTCCACGGAACATTCAGTGAGTGGATGAGATCATCCGAGGTGACCGCCAGGTAACTACGGATGAATTGTGTCACATTACGTCCCTCAGTAAAGGCAGTGTGGTGAGATTATTCAAGAACTGGGGTGCTCAAAAGTTTGTTCACGGTGGGTACCCCGAATGTTAACCGACCAGAATAAGGAGTCACGAAAAGCAATAGCCTCCGAACACTTGCAGCGCTTCAATTTGGAGGGAGAGGAGTTCCTGCACAAAATTGTGACTGGAGATGAAACGTGGGTTCATTTTTTTTAACCAGAATCAAAGAGACAGTCTATGGAATGGCATCGCACCACCTCACCGAGGAAGAAAAAATTCAAAACTGTGCCATCAGCAGGGAAAGTGATGGTGACCGTGTTTTGGGACGCAGAGGGTGTGATGCTGGTTGATTTTTTGGAACAGGGTTGCACAATAAATTCTGTACAATATGTCAGCACTCACAAAAAGCTTAAAGCAAGTCTTCAGCGAGTTCGCCCATTATCATCCTAATGAGGCCGAAGGAATCCCAGAGCGATCATCAGCCCATTATTATTATTGTTATTATTATTGTTGTTATTATTATTATTATTAATTTTCTTAAAATTTGTAAAATATTAAATATAGTTTTAAAACACAAACATGGTACCAACATGTTACTAAAAAATAACAACATTACGAATACAAAATGTAAATTGCTTCATATTCAGAAATTAAAATGAATAACATGCGAATTCAATTTGAATATACAATTTACCTGAGAACAGGTTTCCTGACAGCTGTATCAGCCACTGCTGACAGCTGAGGTCCAGAGAAACAGGAGACGCTGTTAAAATCGACAGCACAGTTGTCAGCAGCCCTGCTGCTGGGCTCTCAATCGCATTCCCAGGCGGCGCACTGAAACAGAACAATGTTTGCCTTTGCAAATGAGAAAACCATGAAAAAACCCAACCTCTGCCATCTCGCTCAGATTGGCTGCAGTGTGACATTTATCAACACACAAGAAGTTTTCTTATGGGAAACAAAAGAATAGCTTGACTCATATTTGAAGTCTTCTTAATTAATGCTCTGGTGTTCTGCATTTTAAGTCATAATTAAGTCTTTTCTTTCTCAGAAGATATTAATTGTATAAACAAATGTGTATGACAAAAAATGTTCACTTTAATTTCCTCCACAACTTATACTTTGGTAGGTTTTCATGTATCGCCTACTGTAATGGAGATAATCTAGAAAAATTGAAAATGGATATGAGTAAACTATCAGTTAAATGAATAAAGCAAATTTATTAATCGTCAAGTTTCAAAATTTACATTGTCAGAGCCATTTTTTCAAAAATCAAAATTTTGAGTTTTCATAAAAAGTCCTATTACATTTTAGACACCAAAATTATGGTAGCCTGATAAAATTCCACTGTTGCTTATGGACATACATTTACCCATTATGCATGCCCACAGACAGATAAACAGACAGATGGATGGATAGATGGATAGACAGACAGATAGATCCCACTCCAAGAACACTATTTTTGGTTTCTAGGCAACGGTTAGGGTTGTCCTTATTTTTTAATTTTTGAAATGTTGTTGCCTGACCCTCTCATTTTGTTCTATGGTGTAAAAAACTATGTTGTGTAAAGTTTTGTTCAGATCAGACATTATTTAGAGGTCGCTCAATCAATCTGAAATAATGACTTTTTTATAATTTTTTCAAGAATGGTGAAAACTGAACATGGCAGCAGCAATTAATTCTAGACAGGCCTCCACAATTTGCTTAATGGGCTCTGAAGAAAGTGAACTGAAAGGATCCAAGTTGCCTTTAAATAAATAAGTGTTAAGTGTCTGTTTTTACCATCCCAAGACCTTCAAGAAAACAGTTCGTGAGAGCTGTAGGACCGTTGTGAAGGAAACATGAGCAGGATTGTATAAAACAACTGGAGAAGCTTCATGAAAACTGGACTAAGCTGCAGAAAAGCATTGAGACTATTTTTAAGAGACCCAGGCAATTTATTCGATATTGCTCATCAGAAGCCCTGCAGATGATCAAGATTTCAGAGGACAAGGATTTTATTCTTGCATAAAGAGAACTTGGTCACCATGGTTACTTTGGGGAAGTCGATTAAGGTATACCAAAGTTGCAGACAGGTACTGAAGTAGTAGCTACTTTGCTTGAAGATTGGGGACTAAGTGAAGTAAGCACAATGTGCTTTGACACTACTGCCAATAACACAGGTCACAGAAATGGAGCTTGCATACTTTTGGAATAGAAATTGCAAAAGGACCTTCTCTACCTAGAATGTTGTCACTATTCTTGCAAGTGTGTTCAACGAGGCTATGCGATGTACATCATCTGGCCTTGTTGTAGCCATTTTTAAACATTTTAAACAGTCCTGGAATGGGATAGATCAATTACCTTACCAAAGTGCAACCAGTAATGCAATGCTTGCAGCAGTTTTGGCAGCAATTATTTTGCAATTAACCAGCTTGAGGCAACACAAGTCAGAGATGATTACAAAGAATTTCTAGAGCTTGCAATTATGTTTTTGGGAGGTGTTTCTCCATGTGTGATGCACTTTATATTCCTTGCAGCCTTCCATCATGCTTCCATTCCTTTGAAATATGGATGTTTCATCGCCAGTTCAAAGTCTCTACAAACGAAGAAAATGGAATGTTTAACATCTGCATTTTTCTTGTGTCTGTTTATCTGAGAGCTTGGTTTAGAGCTCAACTTCCTATTTCAGCACCCTCTAATGAACTCAAATTACTGCAACAACTAAGTGCTTATGAAAAGATTAATTATGAAATCTTTAAAGTTCCAGCAAGAAACCTGAGGGTCATCTGTGGTATGTGAGGGATTGGCTTTTTTTGCTGACAAGTTTGAAAAAGCTATGCTTTATTCCCTGAAAGAAAGGGATAGGGTCGATGAACCTCTTAAACATGTCCAGCTGAGTGGAAAGAGTTCCTGTGATATAAAGATTGAAGATTTTGTGAGAAAAAATAGAACAAATTTCTTTCACCACCTTAGCATCCCAAAAATCACTTAGATTTTTATCCTAAAATATGGCATCTCAGAGATGACTATAAACAAGCAAGAGCAACAGTTAAACATTTAAGGTTTGTTAATGACAATGCTGAAAGAGCATAATGCCCTTATTACAAAGAATGAAGACCAAAAACAGTATTTATTACAAGTTTTGGAACAACATAGGCTTTGTTATCCCGAAAACAGGAAAAAAAAAATTAATTTTACTTGAGTAGGGTCACAAAAAACACTTGATTATGGTAATTTCAGTATTAGCAATGAACATAATGCTATCTGTTAAAGACTTAATTGAGACTGATTGAGAGTTGAGTGTGAAATTTATCAAAATATACAATACACCAATATTTCGGCAGTAATTTGTATAACGTAAAACTTTGACTTCATTGAGCTAACCCTAAATATTAATTAAATCGTTTGAAACTTTGCACACATTATTTTTGTATGTAGGAGAACAATCTTGAGGGGTCAGAGCATATAAATTGCTGAAAAAGTTTTTCTTATTAGTAAAGGAAGGACCACCCTAGCAATGGTTTTATCTTGATTTTGAACTTTTGTCATGACCTCAATAATTTCTCTATACTATGTACCTAGGTATATGGAAGAAATAAAATAATAATAATAATAATAATAATAATAATAATAATAATAATAATAATACAAACATATCTAATATATATAAAATTGAAAGTATATATTATGTATGAATGTATGTTCCCTATACAAATCTGCATGCTTTGACCAATTTGTACAACATTTTGCATACACACCCAGTTAAGCTTGAAAGTAACGTGGTAAACACTAAAATTCAAACAAGCCACTCCTTCCCTTGAAAATTTATACAATTTCTGAGAATATATATTATACTGATTAATGAAAATGCAATTCAGGTCACATGAAAACAGTGTTCACATAGGGCTTCGGGAACTACATAAACTGGGCTTTAACAAATTCTGATGCTATCGATGCAATACATTGGTGTAAATAAATAATGGAGAATGCAATCCACAAAAATAAAGCACAATGTCATGCAGTCACATAACTTTCTCTAGCCTCGACATGGAAAATATCATTTTCTCACTTCACATTTTGATGTAGAATAAGTGGTCGTATTGCAGGGACAGCTTAAGTGTGTGCCAACGAGTATGCTATATCAGAAGTCAATAAAAAATACTATCCAATGACACATTATTCATACCTGTAGGCTTTGTAATAGTTGAGAAATATGGATGTCTATCATAGACCCTAAGCATGTAAAAGGAGACAAAATAGGATAGAACATTTTTAGTTCTATATGTGCAGTAAATTATTACATCCCAGGTTTTTGGGGAGGAAAGTATGAAAGCGATAATAAATTTCTTTTTTATTTCAGCCCCGAAATGGTTGTATGGTAACAAGAGAATGAGAAATAAAATATCTGTAATAGTATATTGCGATACAAGGGCCGTAAGGCATGATTACGGATCGAGGAAATAGTTTGAAAACACGAGGTGCTCACGCAGAGTGTTTTCAATTTTCCGAGACCGTAACGCACTTACGGTGTATTGCATGCTATTTTTTGCAAGATGATTATTTATATCAATTTAATTATATTAACTGTGATATTACCTGAAAATATTATGTATATACATTCTTGAAGATTGATGTTTATTTCAGAAAGTGATTCGCATTTGTTATTGTTTATGGCAACCAAATATTTGTGATGAGGGGGGCCTTGTCCATAAAGGCTTGTATAATGAAGTGTGTCGTTATATTCATAACAGCCCTCAAACACTTTCCGCCCGAGGACCGTAAGCATTTGCGGGCGGGATACGCTTATCGTCCCTAGCAACAAGATTGCGTGTGGGAATGTCAACTTACGATCCACGACAACAACGTTCGTAAATACCACTAATTAACTAAAGAGTGCAAAAAAGACTTTAAAAAACATAACTTTATGTTACCAGAAATTCTGTTTTTTCTTATTTCAACCCCTACCAACCCCTTAATTTTGAATTACAAATTTCAAAACCTGCAGGGCATTGGGCCTTTTAAGCTAGTCTTATAATAACAAGAGAAACTGTTTGTTTGTTTGTCTGTCTGTCTGTCGGTCTGTGTTTGATGTCCTGCGAAATCTACTGTACGCAGAAAAATGAAATTTTAAACACAGATGGACTGAAGAGTGGCCGAATGCACCTTGAAGCCAGATTTTTAATTTTCGTTTTTGTACATTAGTCCAGTAACTTTGTCGCCTGAAAGCATGGGGTAGTATGCGTCAAATCCAGTAGTTCTGATTATTTGCAGACTTGTTTATGATGTTGGCCTAATGAATAATCCAAGTTTGTGACCTCGAGCGCCAAACGCAACTTTGTCAAAAATCGAAAAAACCGCGAAAAAATCGTGTTTTTTTCAAATTTTGGCGATTATAACCCTAAAGGACTAGTTTCTGAAAAAACTTTCTTAGGACGTTTTTAAAGTAGACTAAATTTGCTACAATATGATACTAGAACTGTCTCTGTAGACCCAATAGTTTCCGAGATTAAGCCTTTCAAAGTTTTTCATTTTTTTCGAACTTCGCAATTTTGCTTCCGAGCCTACCGAAGCACAGTGCACAGTGGTCCGAAATTCCAATCTAGGAGGAAAAAACTATACTTATAACTTTTACTATTACTTTTATGAAAGTAATTGAATATTCGAAAGAAAATGCCATATCTAATTGTATAAATAATAAAAAATAAATTAAATACATAAAAAAATTAATGAAATATATTCAATAATATAATTTTTTTATGGAAACATAAATTATTTCAAAAGTACTAAATACGTTAAATTCAATTGATATTTCTCAGATAATAAACAAAAAGTAGCTGCGCTAAATTGCGCAATGTTTATAAAATACATTTTTTATTTGTTTTAAGGTTGCTCCGTTACTCGTCGCGTGATTTTTGAAAAATTAAAGTCAAGCCCGCACACTCAGATTAGTGATTTAGTGACACACCTGTAGCACGTTTTTAACCTACCCTAAGTTTTTTTTTTTAAATTTCAGTTGTTGACTGGCTTGCTGCCCATCACGTGAGTGTCGTTTGAACTCAAAATCTACAGAATGTCGCATCCCAGTCCCAGCGTGGGTTTGTGTTTTATCTGTAAGGAGACTTTAAGTGAAGGTGAAGTGCGCCTAGTGAAGGAAAGAGGTGTAAAAACCCTTATTGCGTCGAGTATTTCCCTTAAGAACATAGAAAATCAGCGTTTATTGAAGGGTGTAAATGAGATATATGTGCTTGTCAGATAAAATACAACAATCCGAAGTTGATCAAAGCAGCTGTTAGCAGTGGAAAATCAAATATTGTTGCACTAAGAGATAACGTTTCCGCATTAATGACATTGTTCCGTTTTTCTGGCTTTTTCTTTCTTTCTGCCACCAGGAACTCTTCAGTTATTTTGTCTCCACATAGACAACAGTATTCTCTGAAATTGGACTGCTCAGAGACTGATCTCGTGGCCCTTGATGGCGTAATATTTGATTTTCCACTGCTAACAGCTGCTTTGATCAACTTCGGATTGTTGTATTTTATCTGACAAGCACATATATCTCATTTACACCCTTCAATAAACGCTGATTTTCTATGTTCTTAAGGGAAATACTCGACGCAATAAGGGTTTTTACACCTCTTTCCTTCACTAGGCGCACTTCACCTTCACTTAAAGTCTCCTTACAGATAAAACACAAACCCACGCTGGGACTGGGATGCGACATTCTGTAGATTTTGAGTTCAAACGGCACTCACGTGATGGGCAGCAAGCCAGTCAACAACTGAAATAAATAAAAAAAGAAAAAAAACTTAGGGTAGGTTAAAAACGTGCTACAGGTGTGTCACTAAATCACTAATCTGAGTGTGCGGGCTTGACTTTAATTTTTCAAAAATCACGCGACGAGTAACGGAGCAACCTTAAAACAAATAAAAAATGTATTTTATAAACATTGCGCAATTTAGCGCAGCTACTTTTTGTTTATTATCTGAGAAATATCAATTGAATTTAACGTATTTAGTACTTTTGAAATAATTTATGTTTCCATAAAAAAATTATATTATTGAATATATTTCATTAATTTTTTTATGTATTTAATTTATTTTTTATTATTTATACAATTAGATATGGCATTTTCTTTCGAATATTCAATTACTTTCATAAAAGTAATAGTAAAAGTTATAAGTATAGTTTTTTCCTCCTAGATTGGAATTTCGGACCACTGTGCACTGTGCTTCGGTAGGCTCGGAAGCAAAATTGCGAAGTTCGAAAAAAATGATAAACTTTGAAAGGCTTAATCTCGGAAACTATTGGGTCTACAGAGACAGTTCTAGTATCATATTGTAGCAAATTTAGTCTACTTTAAAAACGTTCTAAGAAAGTTTTTTCAGAAACTAGTCCTTTAGGGTTATAATCGCCAAAATTTAAAAAAAACACGATTTTTTCGCGGTTTTTTCGATTTTTGACAAAGTTGCATTCGGCGCTCGAGGTCACAAAGTTGCATTCGGCGCTCGAGGTCACAAACTTGGATTATTCATTAGGCCAACATCATAAACAAGTCTGCAAAAAAATCAGAACTACCGGATTTGACGCATGCTGTGATGTATAAAGTTACTGGACTACATGGTTTATGAGTGAAAAACTGGCAGAAAATGTGAATTTTTTTGCACTATTGAAGCATCCATTGTCGGTATTACCTTTCAATCCTCAAATCGGTTGCAGGTGGCTTTGCCTTGGAAATAAAAGCACTGAGATTTTTTCAACATATCACATGGAATTATCGATCGCTTGAATTTGTAATTTGTTTATAATGTCAATGCACGAAGACACAACACAGACAGAAGAGGGATAATGAATATAGGCCCAAATGGACAAACATTGATCGATTTGGCTGGAACTCACTATGCAGGGGTTTTCTGGGACAGGGAACTCTAATCTGAGGTTGTTTTTCCCAGGCGGCTCTTTCTAATCATGGAATGCACTCCAAAGCCAGATTTTTTGGCATTGCATTATAATTTATTATTAATTGTTTAGTATATGAATAATTCGTGCGTAAGTGTTAATAAATATGTTTTTATTATTTTGCACTTAATTTTTTATCTTTGAATTAATTATCATGGGCAAAGGCATGGGTGGGGGCCAAAGGGGTAGTATGTGGCCTCGAGGGTGCACTGATTGTTGACATCGGTGTATCATTTAAGATCTAAAAGCTCGAGCAATGCCATTTATTCCTACCAAGTCCAATGCATGCACGTCCTCGTCGTGACCCCCGGATAACGCGAAGCATGCAGGGGCAAGAAGCGAGTTCCTGACGCTATAATTGGGTCACGTCAACTAGGGGAGAAAACCCCAACAGAAAATCATCGGCCCGACAGGATGGCTGGCGGGTTTGGCATGGTGCTAACAACTCCTTCCTGTAAAAACCAATTGTTCAGAAACCCTACAAAGAGAATAGCCAGACGGATTTAATGGCACGAACTAAGCATGTTAAAAGGAATATTTATTTATTTATTGAATATACAATTTAACGAAACCCTATTTGACCCGTAGGTATATTAGGGTTATAGTTGTTACAAAATTACAGTGTTTTCTTAATTATCCATGTCATTTAACCTAAGATATACCATCTGCTCTATACTAGCAAAGCCTGTGTATCATTGATCACATAATGCCTTTAACCTATAATTGATTGTGTACATGAGAAAGAAAATAGTAAAATTGTCTAGAACAGCATTTTTTTAACAAAATATGAAATAATGGTTTGGTGTAAGTAAGTTTACAATAGTCTAAGTGTCCTATTAAAATATATCTTTCTCTTTCAAATACTGGGCAATGAAATAAAAGGTGATCCACAGTTTGTTGTTAAAAGGAATAATGATTGGTTTAGTGAGAAGATGGAGAAGGAGTGCCGAAGAAAGGAATACCTGGAAGGACATTTGTAGGGCGGCCAAGGTTCTCCAAGGACTGTAGTGCCACAGAGAAGAAGAAAAAGGCATGGGTAACTGCTAGTAGCATATAAAACTGATATATCGTCGACTTAGAATGAAAACCTCGTATCTCATAAAACACATACGTGATTTTGTCAGTTAATAAGGCTTCTTAGCAATACACTAGGTTTTGTTTTTCCTCTTTAGAGGGTAGCACACGTTATTATTGTAATATTGGCTGACAAATAGTTGAGATACGTGTTTTTGTGTCTAATAATAAATTAAAAATACCTTTGCTTCTCTTTTGAGATAGGAGGATTTCATTCTAAGCAGACGATATATATTAATACTTGAGATAGAGATATAACATACATAAATTGACTTAGTTCAAACTAACTTGAACATCCTCAGCGAACACACAAGCCACGAATTCAAGTTTCTCAACACAGATTCCATGTTAAATGCCAGCTATGTTTAGAAAGTTCTGAACTCTGTTAATGTTACTTATGGCACCTAGTCCTAGATTAGTTTAACCTTTCGAGCCCGGTGAATTTTATAATATCCCTTAAATCAAGCAATTATCCCTACAAGTCCCAGTTGGTTGGGTTTTTACTTTGTTATATAAAAACAAAACTAACAGCTGCGAGAACACGGCTTACTATGAATCAATCATCTATGAATCGATTCGAGTTACCATGTTGTGACCAGTGATACCAATGCTGCATATAAGACATTCAGGTAAGCTAACGGCAGAACAGAATAAAAGCACACCAACTGACTAACACCAAAGCAAAATTGTGATTTTAATCTATGTATACAGTGATACCTCAAGATACGAGTTTAATTCGTTCCGTAACCTTGCTCCTATGTCAAATTGTTCGTATCTCAAAGCAATTTTCCCCATTGAAATTAATTGAAATGCCATTAATCCGTTCCAGCCCCAAAAATGCTACCCCCAATTGTTTTTGTTGCGTGTTTTTGAATAAGAAAAATGTATTTATAAATGACAAATATTGTATAAAAACATAATAAGAGAGAATGTAAAGCAAAAAAAAACTGGTTTTATAAAGTGTACATACATATTTGTTACACTTTCTTCAGACCCATGGTTATAAAAAGAAATGTGATAAATAGGGCCCGGAAGTTCATGCATTTGCATGTTTTTTCTTAGGGGTTAAAAACGTATGCTTATACATTATGTGTACGAATTATGTAATTTTCAGTCATTTAAACATGATTTTATGGTGCATATAACTGCATATTTTCATGATTTTTATAAAAGCATTATATTTCAACATTTTAGTGCTTATGTGGCATATTTTTAACTAGTTACTTTCTCGCTTATACGTAGTATAGAGAAAGTATTGTGATCGTGACAAAAAATCGAAATCGAGTTAACACCGGGAAAGCATGTTTCACGATGCCTAGAAACCGAAAAACGTGTTTTTGGTTTGACGTCTGTCCGTCTGTCTGTCTGTCTGTCTGTCTGTCCGTCTGTCTGTGGACAAGCACAGCGGGTAAACGGTTCATTGTATTTACTTCATTTTTTGAATTAAGGACTTTTTCGAAATTTTGTCGAGCCGCCCAGAAATTTAGTTTTACAACTGAAATATTAAGGGGACTTTTCATGAAAACTTTTTTAAAAAATTTCATTTTTGAAAAAATGGCTGTAACGATTTTAATAAAAATTTAAAATTGGAAACTCTTATCTATGACTAATAAAATGGCTATATCTGTATTTCTGCAAAAATGACTTAAGGGGTACTTTACTGGTATCAATTTTCAATTTTTCTAGATTATATCCATTACAGTAGGCGATACACGAAAACCTACCACAGTAAAGTTGTAGAGAAAATTAAAATGAACATTTTTTGTTTAACACATTTCTTTATACGATTAATAGATATCAAGATAAAAACGAAATAAGTACGGCTTAAATGCGAATTTCAGAACATACATGTCAATTAAAATATGAATGACATTTTGTTGCCCCTAGTAACAAGAAAAGTATAGGCCTAATGTACACTTATTGTTGTGAAATGCAACCAGTTTAGCTCAGTCGCAATGAACACACCAAAACCAATTACAGCGAGGTGATATGGGCTAACAGGGAAGAGGTCCTGAGTTCAAATCAAACCTTGTGGCCGCCCAAATTGACTTGGGTTTTTCATAGTTTCCTCATTCGCAAAGGCAAACGCCGGGTTTGTAGGACATGCTTACTTTCCATAACTCATCGAAGCTACGTCACTGGATATTATAATAGTTTAAACTGAATATCACAAAAGAAGACATCACTAAACAATAGAATCAGATGACACGAATGAGTTGCTACTATAGACTAATGGTTCACGCAACCATACTAAACACGTGATATAACCTACATGAAGTTGCGTGCAATATAACCTAAGTAGTAGTAGTAGTAGTGGCGAAATTCAATTATAAGTCGCCCCTTAAGTTCCGCCCATTCGATATTCACATTTGCACGGACTGTGTGATGTATTTTGTTTCTGAGCGAAGCAGAGTGACCAACTGTCCTTACTTATTGCTGCAAGAGCTTTGCACCCACTATCCTTATATACTGTCGCAAGTGCCTTGTATTCACCTCTACATATAGCTAAATAATGCATAACACTAACCACATAGTTAAGTGCGCGAAGCGGAGGCGGCAGCCGTAGCGAAGCGCCCTTGCATTTTCGAATAATGTACAATACACTGTTTGTAGGTTTCGAAAATGTGGCATATTATATCTCCCGCAAGGTTTGTCAGCCTGTCACCTCTCGTCTAGCGGTGTGACGTCATACCTCCAACGTCCAATCACGAGTTTCTTCATAATACGAGGAGAGAAGAATTCGCTAGATCGTGGTATAAAAGAAACTGCATTGGTGGGTGGGTTGGGTGGGGCCGATTTATCCCAAGGTGCGACTTATATTTGAATTTTCCCGTAGTAGTACTAGTAGTACTAATAATATGCAGTTTTACTGTCATTCATTATTATTATTATTATTATTATTATTATTATTATTATTATTATTATTATTATTATTATTATTATTATTATTATTATTATTTCACGGTAAAAGCATTAAACATGAAGATCGACTCTGATGGTTTCCGTTCTAGATACTTCTTAGTTTTATGAAAATGTAATAAAAAAAATGTAATTGTACTTTAATTTACTTTTTTCTGTGCTAGCCTTTAACACGTATATGCGAGAAAGTTTGTGCAACATATTTTTGCACCATTTATTTTAAGGTATTTTTATATATATTTTTTTAATTTGAATCTTATTGTCAGTAAGGTTGCGTGTGATTATGCAACCTGAGTCGTCACATGGAGAGGAGTAATGCGATGTGATGATGTCATGCAGTGAATCCCCTGTTGCATCATCCTTCCATGCATTGTAGTTAAGCTTGGGCTGGCCACCCCCAGTGCTGTGATCTGGTTGAGTGCTAATTGTATTAAGTTATGCGTATAAAGTGAGTGTTAAAAGCCCTTTAAATGCCGAAAATAAGGGCAACTTCGAGTGGTAGATTAATTTGCAGAAGGAGATTTCAGGTGACTTAATATCTACCGATAATAGGGTGCTGTTTTGTGGAGCGTGTGAGAAAAATGTAGGGAGTGAGAAAAGATTTCAAGTAGTTCAACACATAAACACAGCAAAACATAAGGAGAATTTAACCAAGAAAATAGCAAATAAACAGCCTCTTCAAAAGCAACTAGTAGGGTGTTTAGAAAGTAGGCTTACAGAATTTTCTTATGACTTGTGCAAAGCATTTGCAGATGCTGATATTCCATTGTGGAAAATTAATAATACCACATTAAAACATTTTCTTGTCAAATACACCCAACAACACGTGCCTGAAGAAAGTACATTGCTTAAGACATATTTATGACTATAAGGTGCTGGCCTCATAGCCATAACCTCCTGTGACGTGGAGAGAAGTTTTTCACGTTACAAAAGTGTTTTGCGAGACAACAGACGAAGTTTCTCAGTTGAAAATTTGTGCAAAGTGATGGTGGTGAATTGCAATTCATCAGTCAACATTGACATCACTTCTGCTTCATCCTCTCAGGAATAATGTAAGTCTATTAATTTAATGCTAACTCGTCTTTTCTACTGCCTAGGGACAATAATTCGTTCAATTTAATAGTGCATATTTATTGGCATATTTCCAGGTTTTTAAGAGCATAAGTGCATGCATATTTTCTGTTTTTTTTTAGGGCATGAACTTCCAGACCCTAGTGATAAAGTATGTAAATGCACAAAAAGCGCAAAACCCTAGAAAAACTTAGCAAAGATGCTTCGACAGCGAGGTATACAAGCACTCTGGGGGAATACGTGGGATAATGCGCGAGACGGGCCGTGTGCAGCATCGCAGCTGGCCGTTACTCATAACTCAAATGTCGCTCGTATTTCAAAACAAAACTTCTCTCTCTCGACAGCTCGTATCTCAAATAACTCGTATGTTAGGGCACTCGTATCACGAGGTACCACTGTATTTATATTATTTCAATTTAGAAACCAGTTATGTTGTATTAAATCCATTTTCATTCTGTTTACTACCAGCACAAGACGTATTAATCATGCCACATTGATGCCTTACGTGTCCAGTAGTGAGGTGACGTTTTATCACATTATATTGCATCCTTCCGATTCAAGGAGGCATATTATAAGATAAATGATCGTGATTGGTATATATCAGAGGAATTGGTAAACGTTATTGGTCAATATCAAACACACGGCGTATGAGTGGAATAGTGAGTGTATAACTCCTCTGTAAGATAATTTCTTTTATGAGACATGTTCTCAATTTGAGGGCAGTTTTAACATAATTAGAACACCTGTGTGGTGTCATGGGTAGGGAGGTCTGGAACGGGGTACACTCAGCCTCGTGACAGCTATAACTTACCTGGTGGTCTGTTTGAAACACAAGCTCCAGGCACGGGGATACACTGTGGTTAGGTGCTCTTGCGACAACATCGCCAGCGCCTCGCAGCAGCCCCACTGCAATCAAACACAAACACATACGTCTTAGTCTATTCCAATTGCAAAATAAATCACAAATCTCCAAATTTTGTTAAAATAAAATACACTCCAATAAAATGTGACATTTTAATCCAAATTCACTGAATGTTTGGGCATTTACATAGAACACACATATTGAAAAGCAAGATGGCATTCCTGTATAGGGCACATGTGGAAAAGTAGTAAGCAAATGCCAATAAGATCTCACGTAAGGACATATACATATACATTCTTCAAACAGTAGCCATCTATATTAATAAAAGGAAGTGTCCGTCTTTCTGTCTGTCCGCAACGCTCAGCAAAATCTACTGAATGCAGAGATCCGAAATTATAAACATAGGTGGACTGAAGGGTCGGAAAATGCACCTCAAAGCCGGGAATTTAATGTTCGTTTTCGTTCGTGTGTTATGAGAAAACTTGCATTTTTTGCATTTTCGAAGCATCAGTTTTCAATGTCAAATCAATTACAATTGGCTTTGGCTATTTTTGTCACACCTTGGAAATAAAGGCATCGCAATCGCTTGAATGTTGTAAGTCCATCCTGGACGATTCATTTGTTTAGAATATCAAGGCCCGCAGACGTATGACATTTTCAACCTACACGGAAGAGGGATAATCAATATAGGCCTAAATATGATCAAACGTTCGATTTGGACGAAACTCACTATACAGGGATTTTCTGGGCCAAGGAACTCGAATCTGAGGTCGCTTTTATCAGGCGACGCTATCTAATCGTCGTATGTAGACCACGTGTTTTAGGTGTTAATAAATATAATGATTTAACTATTATGCTCTTAATTTTTAATTTTTGAAATAATTATGCGGGCGAAGCCACGGCACATGCTAGTTATTCATAAAAATAGAGATAACTTCAAAATGAATTCACACTACCATATCGTCATCGTTTCAGCAGAAGTCACTAACTCCAAAAATGGCCATTTTGAGTTATAGAACTCACTAATTGATATCCAAGTAACTAAGACCTCTAGCTTCACCAAGTCCATATTATTCATAGTTTAAAACAGCTGGATCTCAGTGGCTTAGTGACCTCTGCTGGAACAATGACGATATACATCCCACAGAATTAGCAATATCGTACACAGACGTGGAAATATCTATACAAATTTCCAGACCACATAAAACAGTTAAAATTCAATGACGTCGAGAAGTTATTACACAAGAGTTCATGAATTGAGAATTTTGACAACCTCGCATATAATTATGTATGTAATTTGTGAGTGATATTTGTAATTTATGTCTGTTAAAGCACTTATAGATAGAGTTATTTATTGTTTTGTAAGCATATTTGTACCTTATTCCCTATGACAGGCCAGGGAGGCCCAGAGGGTTTCAGGAGGTTGAGGCTCCCAGATTTTTAGACAGCGGCACATGAAGGTGGTAAGGTTGCCAACCTTACGCACCGCCCGCCTTTACCCACAGGATTGCTCCTGGTACTCATTTCTGTTAGAGGCTGAGTCAACCCCAGGGCCGTAGTGCCACCAGAAGGATTAAAAAACTCCAATGACCTCATTGGGGACTGAACCCACGACCTTCCGGTTTGTAGCGCAGTGCCTCAACCACTACGCTACGGCATACCCCATTTGTACCTTAGGCTAAGACATAATTATATATGTGTATGTAATACTTTGTATACAAAACCGGCATGTCCTGTATCACATGTATGCATAAAACTAAACTAAACTAAACTAAACTAAATTACGTTGAAACCCCCAAAAATATCTGTAATACTTTAAAGATTGTAACATCATGAGTAAGAAACAAATGGTTCTTACATTTACATATGAAAGTATTATTTAAGATTTATCATAATTTATTTAATATTCAAAACAGCATGGTGTTGGTAGTTCAGCTTAATAACAGTCATGTATCTATATTAATAAAAGGAAGTGTCTGTCTTCCTTCTGTCTGTCTGTCTGTCTGTCTGTTCGATATACCCAGCGAAATCTACTGAACGCAGAAAACTGAAATTTTAAACATAGGTGGACTGAAGGGTCGGAAAATGCACCTCGAAGCCGGAATTTTAATTTTTGCTTTCGTTCGTGAGTTATGAGTGAAAAACGGGCAGAAAACGTGTATCTTTTGCGTTTTCGAAGCATCAGTATTCAGTAATACATTTCAATGTCAAATCAATTACAGTTGGCTTTGGCTATTTTTGTCATAAAACACACGCAGGTCGATTCATTTGTTTTTAATGTCAAGGCACGCAGACATATGAAATTTTCAACTTACACCGAAGAGGAGGAGGAGGATTTTTATTATTATTATTATTATTATTATTATTATTATTATTATTATTATTATTATTATTATTTTAAGAAAGATAATCAATATAGGCCTAAATATGGTCAAACGCTGTTCGATTTGGACGAAACTCACTATACAGGGGTTTTCTGGGCCAAGGACCTCGAATCTGAGGTTGCTTTTACCAGGCGACGCTATCTAATCGTGGTATGATGTCCACGTGATTTAGGTGATAATAAATATAATGATTTAACTATTATGCTCTTAATTTTTAATTTTTCAAATAATTATCACGGGCAAAGCCGCGGGCACAAGCTAGTTACTAAAAAATAAAACTCCCTTTAAAATCTCTCAGACAATTCAGTGGCCTGGTTATCTATGTGATCATTTGGAAATCAGAAGTTCACTGAAAAATATGAATATATATAATATAAACCTATTCTGGAATGAACTTATGGAATTACTACATCTACAATCAACTTGTTGATGCAGATTACACTGGTACTTGTGTAATTTCACAACAAATCTGGTTACATTTTTGTTTGTATAAAGAACGGTCCTCCTTTACCACATATAATTAGAGTTATCCAAAAAGTTCAATATGAACGACTTATCACACTCAAAATATTCCCTAAGAAAATGCTTGATATAGCTTTTATGGCTCATAGAGGATGTAGAATTCTGCAGCCCATCGCTTGTACACAGCAAGCCTGGTAGGGGTTCAAATAAGAAGGAACAGAAATTCCGGTAACATAAAATTGTATTGTCTTTGCGGAATATTTTATTTCTCACTCTCATGTTACCATAAAACCGTTTTGGGAATGAAATTAAACAGAAAGCACTATCACTCTCTCCAAAAACCTGCGATATAATAATATACCATATTACCATACCCCGTATTGTTTTCTCTATGTCCAGGGTAGAGAAAAGTTATGTGACTGCATTATTTTCGTGGATTACATTCTTTAATATTTATTTATAACATGAATTATAAATTGATACCTTCTTTTATTTGTAAAACTTGCATTTCTTTTTTTTTTTTTCCAAAGCCATCTGATACCACTAGCAACAATGTTCTGTGATTTGGGTTTTATAATTCTGTGTAAAAAGGGATTAAGTATTCTCAAAAACATTTAATTTTTGGCCTTTAGAATCAGAATTTTTCAAATTCCTTTCTTAGTGAGCACCTACATTATGAAACAAAGGTACTGTCAAAATTCCAAGTCTCTACCTGTTATAGTTTAGGCTCTACATTGATTCCTGTCAGTCAGTCAGTCAGTCAGTATGTCAGTCAGTCAGTCAGTCAGTCAGTCAGGACAAAGCCTTTTATATATATAGAGATATCTTTAAACATTGTAGAAATTGAACTTTTTGGATAACTCTATTTTTGGTATAGGTGGACAAACAAACATAGATACCACAAACGGACAATGAAATTCATCAAAATCTGATTACAGTTGATAAATCACACGCATAGTTCACACCTTGGATCTCAATATTACCTGATTTCAGTAAAGGTCCTAGTGATCGGCATAAAGAGTTTGTGCTTATTCTAGCCTATAGTGCAGGGGTGGCGAGCCGCATGCGGCTCTTGAGCCAATCTCGTGTGGCTAAGAGTAAATATGATTCAGATTTTAAAAAGTATATAGTTAATATCATTTAATGAAATATATTATGAGGAAGTGAAAAACTTATTTCTGATTTGGCACTGAGTGAGCAAATTAAGACTCTTTCGAAAAGACATTGAGAATTAAACATGCGATCATTTCAAATGTTTCAATAAAATTACTGAAAGCCTTCCTGATGTTCAGGTATAAAAAAAAATTGAGCTTCCTCACTCAACAATTAAATTTAAAAAAATAATTATAAACAGAAGATTATTTGTGTAATATGTCTGGTCTAGCTAAAGAAATCAATAGCAGATTTAATGATTTGAGAGCACTTAAACCTTCATTTTCATTCCTAGAAAATTCTTTTGCTGTTGATGTTGTGGGCGATGGCACCAATTACAAAGGATATCGTTAGAGTAAAGTTGGAGCTACTGGAACTGCAAGAGGACGAAGGACTAAGACTTTAACGAAGGGATGTTTCGGCCATAGAATTTTGGAAGAAAGTTCCAGAAGAAAAAATACTTACAAACAAAAGAGTGTGTTAAGAGACCTATCGATATTTGGGACTACTTATGTTGAACACTTAAGTTCATTAAATCTAAATATTGATCTGAGCTGATGAACATTTAAGTGAACTCGTGCAAACTGCGCTTACCAATTTTCAGCAAAAGTGAACACTTGAAAAAGTAAAATCTTATTTCTTGTTGTGTAATCGAACAATTAGCCTACTACCCGCACGCCATATCTTGGGCGCTGGATTTACGGGGAAGTGAGGGTTGGGGGGAACAAAACATAGCTAGTCCGCCAGTCTTTCTGCAGTGTTGTCAACCAAGGAAATCACATTTCAGCAGAATCGCGCATATGGTATGCGCACATCACAGTGTAAGTGTGGATGCCGAATTGGATAATTATTTCCGATGAATCATCCTCGCTATTTTATGTAGTGGCATTTAATTAACAACGATTTTAATGCAGTCCAATAATATAACGTGGTGACGGTATTGCGTAACAATTAATGACACGTCATAAGGCTTTAGTTATCAAATAAATCATTTTCCTCCGGGAAGAGAATGTTATATAAATAGGGTCAATATTTTTACACTGGATGACTAGTTTTAAGCATAAAGAAGAGTCTTGGCAGAACATGCTTCACCATTTTGTGTTGTAAAACGTAAGAGAGATAAGGCATCTAAAATTGGAGAAAACTATAGGCCTAATTTTAAACGTATTTAATACTTTTGTGAAAAGTTCGTTCAACTTTCAGTCCCTGTAATTGACATCAGAGTTCACGGGAGTATCAGAAATTAGCACATATGGAATTCTTAAAGAGGTGAGGAAAGTGTTGGATGTACAATGACGTGTTTGTGAAATAAGCAATTCGAAAAATTGTATTTTTCCACATAACTCCATGCGTCAGAAAAGATAATGTCAATAAATAAATAAGGATCCTGAGACAGAATGAAAGCTTAGTACTGACGCCACTAGATGTCAGGGTGTATAGCGTACTTCGTGTTTCAATGTTGTCAGCTCTACATATGAAGTTGAACGAAGCCTACCGAATGAGGACTAGGGAGCCGAGCGCTCAAGAAATCGCGCGCGGGTAGTATGTTTATGTGTATATTAAAAACAATGTGGTTCGCTTCCAACAGCTTCATAAATTTGTGGCTCCCAAAGTTAAGGTTAGTGCGTATACATCACACAGTATTACAATGTGTTAAGTTGCACATTTTTGTTTGCATAAAGAACTACTATACATTCTTATCACATACCCTAATCAATATTTTTTTTTTAATTTTGGCATTGACTGTGCTGCATATTAATTATACAGTAAAATACCAGTATAACAAACACCAGTATAACAAAATTTTCAGTATTACAAAATTATGTATTGTCCCCTTTTCTTTTTCCTATTTAAACATTTTTATGTGTTAAAACATTTCATTATAACAAATTTAGAACTTTCAGTATAACAAAATAAAATTTAACTTATTTGCCTGAATATAATTTTATTTTTTCCGACGTATGCTGTGTAATACTCGTATTGCCTCAGGGAGAAATATTAATGCTGAGTGTTGAATGCTGAATGAAAATAGCTTAAAGAAGAAATAATAATCGCTAACTGCTTTAGAAAAGCTGGAGTGAATTGCTAGATGACATAGAAAGAGAAGAGAACTGGAAAATCAAGGGTGAATCTTAATGACTATGTCAGTGTGGACTGTGATATGAAATCACAGATGATGGAATTGTGGCAGACATTTTGAGCGATGATGAGGTTGAAGAAGAAGGTGTGCAACACAGTGATCAGAGTTTGACTCTTGTGCAGGCAACACATGGCTCTTCAAAATTTTCTTCTATCACATAGCAGTATACCAGATTCCGTTTTAAATTCATGTGCAGTGGTTGGTGACTATTTTGACTTTTTCAAAAAATAAAGTCCAGAACACTGTAAAATTTCAGTATAACAGATTCATTTCTGAGGTCCCCTAAATTTCATTATACTGGTATTTCACCGTAGCATATTATTGATCACAACAAAACTGATCAGTTATTTCAATATAAGGACATGGAGCTTAGGCATTCTGACAATGAACCTCTTCTGTACACAAAAGTAATTATTTTAGTCTATTTACGAGCCACTAAGAACTAATATACAGGGAGTTGAAACTTCATTTATCGTATAGATTTACCTGCTTCAGTTTCAGTCACCAAAAACAAGTTTGGCACAAGACACATTTCCACGGCAACAAAAGTATGGTGTTAGAGCCTTAAACAAAGGATGGAAAAGAAAAGGAGATCCTTCAACACAGTGTGTCCAACTGAAAAGTTTTAAAATAAAGGACACACACAACGAGTGAAAAGGGGGGTGTGGGGGAGGGGAAGCTAAATACAACACATTATACTAATATACCGTTAATAACAATATGGTACATCACTGCTTTCATCTGTAGCAACTGAAAACGGACCTTGAATAAGAGTCTGAACAATCTGAAAACCTGCAGAGTTCTTTGGAGGAAAAGTTCAACTTAAATTTAAGTTTTTAAACGTATTATCTATTAAATAAAGGAAATAGTATATTCTTTTTTCAAAATGGCCTCCTCTTCACTCCCCATAGCCATTCCGTTCCTCTTTACTTTTTATTTTCTACATTAATTATAATTGATTGTACACATTATACAATAACATAAGAATACAAAACTCTGCGTGTTTTCAGCTTAAATCTGAGTTTACACATGTTAAAAAAAGAAAACGCTTGTTTTTTTAATGGCCTCTTGATAGGCTATATGTATATAAATTGAATACATTATGTAAAAAAGTTCAAGGTACTAGAAAACAATGTATATCATGGTCTGCAAGAATGAAAAAGAGAGAACAATGTACATTACAAGTTGGTGACATTTGAAGAACTTAAATAGATGTTCACAAACACATAATGCTACATTTCAAACAAAACTTCTGTGTATTATTAGCTTATTTACCCTTAAAAATTCTGGAAACTGTTCTCAACTCGCTGAAAAAAAGGACAGCACTAAAAAAAAGGACAATTAAAGGACTTTTTTAATAGTCATCATTTTAAAGCACAGTCCTTTAAAATAAGGGCTGTTGGACACACTGTCAACATCAAGATGAAATATCGGGGGGGGGGGGGGGGAACTTTATCACAAGTGGTGGGTTGTTTGTGTTGTTTTCTGTAACCTGCATGGCTAAATGCTGAGTCAGAAGAAGCAACGATACTAATGCCAATTCACGGAGAATGAAGGTAAGAATATTGCACATTGATGCATTCACTTCTGCACAGTAAAATGAAATCTAGAATGTAATAGTGGAAATGAGTTACAGAATAGCCTACCAGTCCCTACTAGATTGGTACAGTTTTCCAGCGATTTCAGTTGGTAAGGGAACGAGTCGGATTCGTTCAAAGGCTCGTGTGGTGATTCCTTCTGAGGCCATTCAAATGAAATGTTTCCGTACTCCGCCCCATTTCACTGCTCACCTAGGCTTGAGCGTTATTCATACACTAATATGTATACTCGGACTTGAACTCAAACCAATAAGAGATTGGCTCACGAGGGTTGGTGTGAACTGTTATAACAAAGTGCCAGATGGAGTTAATTATGTTCTAGACCTCGATTTCTTGAGAAAGTTTGATAAGCATATGTGAATGAATACGTGGGGTAACTAGAATATTAACAAATTCCTCACATCAACAATAGGCCTATTCCTTTATTTTTGTCAAAACATCTGAATCCATACAAATGTGCAATAAAAAAAACAGAAATAAAGTTGAAAGTTTGTTTTGGAGGGGAGAAAATTAAAAATTTGAACTTTTTGGAACTTTCCCATAAACTAAAAGTCAAACTTGAAGTTTCTAGCTCATCTGGAAGTGAGTAAACATCAACGATAATGACTGTCGTAGATGTGAATGACATCACTGCTATCCAACCAGTTTTTCTGTACTTATAGGCAGTGGTGATATTCAAACAGTTTAACAAACGGTTCTCATCAGGGTATTTGATGTTGATTCAAAATAGGCTAATATGCTATTTTGTCTTTTCTTACTCATAATAAACTGGTTCTGATCATGGTATTTGATATTGATTCAAAATAGCCCAATAGAATTTATAGGGAGAAGTACTGTACATGTAGGCCTACAAAATGCAGTGCTACTCAATAGTTATTGCATGTTTTACTTTATTTTAATTTATTTTATTTTATTTTATTTTAGTTGTTACCTACTATCTTTCCTCCAAAGGTCCCCATAATTATAAATTTTGAAGAATTAAATTAGAGTCCCACCCGGGAGGTGTTGGTAGCACGGTTGCCTTCCACCTTGTCGGCCAGTGGTTAAAAATTTCCGGGTTAATGTTTTTGAGCCCACCAAATGTCCTTCAAAAGTTGGCGCCACTGAATTTTTGTCTTTTCATACTCATACTAAACTTCTCAGCTTCTTTAACCTTATACAACAAAAGAAGACCACAGTCCGTTTTATAATCGAACATCGAAAGCAAACCGAGCGAGTGTCAAGACGATCGGCCGTGCGCAAATAAGAGAGTCTGCCAACTTAACCGCACGCCCGCTACCTATGGTGGTAGTCCACCGCTAGCGAACATAATGGCATGTTTTGGTTCTAGCAAATTCATATATGTATTATCACTGTTGTGGATTGGCGTGAATCTGATCTTGTAAAAAGGCAATCACTCATTGTAAAGCTACCGGTTCGGAGAACCTAAAAGATATTTAACAACCGGTTCGCGAGAACCGGCTGAATATCACCACTGCTTATAGGGCAGCAAGAAACAGAAAATTTTGCATGCGTATGGCTGTTGTACGTGACAATAGTCCTACAAATTTGTACAATTCTAGCTGACCTATAAATATGACAAAAATTACATGATGTACGGAAAATATATGAAGAATTACCTGAAATCGAAAACTCTAATTCTATCTAAGGTATAATCGATGGAGATACGACAAAAAGTCATAGGACTAAACTTGTAGATGTCATAAAATCTGTTACTGCTGCTGCAATCAGTTTTTTTTTTTAAACAACTTACCACTGAACTCTCCAGAGCAGGTCTGCACAGACGTTACAGTTGCATCTGCCATTTTGAATGTTTTTCGAGGGTAAAAAATAAGAAATCAGAACTTTTTTGAAATATTTCCTTTAGTTATAAATAGGGGGCAGATTTCTATGACCTAAGAAATAGGATATATGCATGCATTTATGACCTAAAAAAAACATCAAAATTTGACTAATAAAATTTAAAATATGACTTTACCACTTACACATTATGTCTATTTTTTTAAGTTTCATTACAATTTATTTTATTAAAATATAGGCCTAATGTTAATTATTTAAAATATCTGTAAATTCTCAAAACGTATCAGTATAATGCAAAATTTACAAAATATGTTATGAAACTTCAAAATTTCTTTAATATGCACACAAATATGCCAAAAATATGACCTAAATGTACTTATTCATACTAAATATGCTAGAATAGTTGAAAATTTCCTAAATATGCAGTTATATGCACAATAAAATCCGTTCCTTTTTCATCAGGAAGCTTGGAATCGGGTTTAAATTAGTCGGAAACCTGAAATAATGCAAAGGGGAAAAATGTGACATGTCATAGAAATCCGCCCCCTAGTTATAAGCTATAACCTATAAGAATGCCAAATTTCAAGTTTCTGGCTCATCTGGAAGTGAGCAAACAAGTATGTCAGTGAGTGAGTTAGGCACACGGCTTTGAATTTGTATTTGCATTATGATAATGCAAGTGCACGTAAACATTGTGCCTGTAATGTTATTTGATCGGTCATGTGTTATGTCAGTCTTCCGCTATCTATGCGGGCTACCTGTGGATGTCATATGCATTAAAAACAAAGACTTGTTTATCAGTTTCCTCAATCCTTTAAAACATGCAGTATTACAATATTCTCATCCCATATTACTTCCAACTTCCAAAGCCCTATATGAACACCTCAAAGAATATTACTGTCATGAGAACTGAATTGCATTTGATGAATTCAGGGCCGATTGTATAAATAATCAGAGGCGAAACTGATCTCAGTTCACTCGGAAATTTTTGTTGTATAAATGCTAATCTGAGATCAATTCGCACTGAACTAGGATCAATTTTGACTGGAGAAATTTCTCCGATCAAACTCGTTGATCTCAGTTCAAGGGGCTGTTTTCTTATTTTGACACACAAGATCAGCTCATTATAAATACGAGGGCGGTTCGTAAAGTAAGTTCCGATATTTTTTTTTGCAGAAAAAACCCTTTATTGTAGGGACTTTTATTACACACCAGTGAACAGTACACTCTTTCAGCTATTTTCAATATAATTTCCGCTAACAATCAGACATTTGTCATACCGCTTCAGAACCTTCGAAATTCCTTCTGCATAAAACTCTGCCGCCTGTGCGTGTAGCCTCCAGTTGATGCTCTCCTTGAGCTCCTCATCCGTTTGAAACCGCTGCGATCCAACAGTCGAACAAATTTGTGGAAAATGCTCTTAGAGTGGAGACATGGTGAAACGGAAAATTTCTCTCTGACCACTTCATCCACTTTTGCAACAAGTTCATCATTCACAACAGACGGTCGGCCACTTCATTCTTCATCATGGACGTTAGTGCGTCCGTCACGAATTTCACGACCTCAACGTCAAACCATAGTGTCACTCATAATGTTCCTGTACACTTCAGTAATCTCACGATGAATTGCTGCTGGTGCCATTTGTTTTGTCCACAGAAATCGTATTAATCCACATACCTCACTCTTAGCAGGATCTCTTATTGCTGCGCACATTTCAAACGACTGTATTGTTGATATAAATGGATGAAAACAATCTCACAGTTATACTGCCATGAGTGTAATGAACCAAGCTACACAACGGAACACAGTTCGCGATGCTAGCGCTACTCATTCGCGAGTTGTGAGAGACCAGAACTTACTTTACGAATCGCCCTCGTATAATATTACGTGTGTAGTCACAATAAATATCAAGAGAATACGAGCATTTTGACAAATTTTAGAGCATTTACAACCTATTAAAATTGCTGTGACTTACTGTGAGGTATTTGCTGTCGGACATGAGCAGAGTTCTAGACAGGAGATTTATAATCCTCGAGAGTGATGTGTCTACATCCAAGTGGTGGCATCGCACCGCCTGTGAAGAGCAGACGTTAAACGGTTCTGGCAGGGAGTTGATGCTATTGTTATTAGCGTGTGTTGTGGTGACCACAATCTCCAACAGGAACTTCTCACTGTAATACGCTGCTTTCGCTGTTGCAGCATCCTGCTGAGGGCGGTCCAACGTGAACAACAATTTTGGCACAATGCTGAAAAATAAGACAAACAATTCCATTCATATCTCCTACTGCAAAGCAAAGAGGGCTCAGGCGCTGCTGTGAAGGAATCACCGATGTTATTTTGTAAGTGGTGAACACTGCTTAACGTAATCGCAGCTAATGTTATCAGTCGGGTAATGTTATCACTTTTAAGAAAGGCCCGTACGGATTAATACTGATACAGTGAAAAAATTTTGTTCATTGTGATCAAAGATTCAGTTTATGTTATCACATTTTCCTTTCTGCAGTTTTATTTCCAAGTACTGTACATCAGTCAAAATTTAATTTTAAAGGGTTTCGTTTTAACTCAATTGTATTGTGTTGTACTGGAGGTAGCAATTCTGTTCCCAGCTCACAGGATGAACAGTTCAAGGGGATGGCATTACATAACTTTCTCTTTTAAGCAATAAAACATGTTTCACCCCTCAGTTAAGCTGTAGCTTTTGATTCATGAAGATAACAGTGTTCACATGCAGTGATGGCTAGTGTAAAATGAATAGACTTGAACAGATGTTTTGCTACGTGGTGTTCACCACATATCAGTATAGACTTCCAAAAACACTCACAACTTGTAACTGAGTATGGAGTAATAGCTACCCTTACACACAAGCTTTATCGCTCAGGTTTAGGCAGATGCGCACTCAAATGCTCATGAAAACATGTGCATGTGAAGGCAATAGACAAACAAAAGAAACCGCACGGTACATCATTTGTGCAACGCTGCACTCTTTCGCCTGGAAGTGTGTATGTATGTAAAGGCAGAAGAAAAACAAACAAAACTTTCCAAGAGCACATCAACTCCTCTGTTCTGAACTTTAAACAATACCGCATGCTCTGAGCTGGCGTGAACAAAATTTATACACTCCATGCACCGTTCTTTTGAGAGAGAATTTGGGCGTGTTTGGCAATTACATGCACAATCTTCTGCGCGTACTCTTTTGTTGACACTCTAACATGCGAGGAAGAACGTGCATGCATTTTGGGCTGCACTTTTTTACTGCGCATGATTGCCTGCAAGTTCTTTCCCTGATATTGCCCATACGCTCCCAGGAGTGTGGTAAAGAACTGTGAGGGGCTTGCAATTGGTTAATGGACTCCTAAAGGAAAGTAAAAACAATTTAAAATTTTGATACTGATTGAAAAAATATATGCTTGCAGTCTATTACTGTATTAGCCTATCAGTGGTTCAGTGATTCACAATTACGTATTATTTGAATAAATATTTTAAATTCTGTTTGTAGTGTATAACCTTATATATGAATTAATTCCTTTGGCTACTGTTATCAATCGGTTAACTTTATCATATGTGATCACAATAAGCAGCGTGCACTGTTCATCATATTATCAAAATAAGTTAAAATTGTCAGATTGCCTTAACACAAATGTACCCAGAGAACCTAGCACATGTTGAGACACGATTTAGTTGAATAAATTCTTGAAATGCTTAATTAAGGAATTGAAATATTTCCCTCAAAAACCTGTGCATCTTCTAAACCTTATGGTGTATAACTTGAACTTACAATTGTCTAATTTTAGGATTGCTAATGGTTAATAAATATTATGCCATACAAATCATGCCCAATACATTTATACAGTGTCTGTCATAATACATTAAAACATCAGCTTTAGTACAAGGACAGATTACATACACTTGAAAGTGACTTTCCCGTATTTCTAAACAGTATCTACTCTTATACAATTCAACGGCCCTAAATAGCATGCTCTCTCGCTCCCTCCCTTCTTGAGACATCGGGCATACTCAGTGATGTTCGTCTCTCGCAGTGTAAACTTTCACGAAGAGTAGTACAAAATTAGGAAAACCGTTTCTTTATTATATAAGGCCTAAGTGAAATGAACATATTGAACAAATATTCTAATTTTATTTTTACTTACAATTTTCATACCACTGAACCACAAACATTTTTAATAAACTGCCAGTGTAAATTTCTTAAAAATCCTGGAGTCAATTAAAAATGGCGGGTGAAGCAGCGGTCACCAGCTATAATATTATATTGATCGTTTAACCCTGGAAGTATCGCAGACAATAAAAATCCAAACAAACCACTCCTTCCCTTGAAAAATTATATAATTTCTGAAAATTACACTGAATTCATTAAATTAAATTCACATCATATTCATCTGTCAACAACAGTAGAGAAACAATACGTATTATCAGTATTCACAGTTAGCTTTGGAACTGCATAATCGAATCTGAGATCGTTTTCCCAGGCAGTGCTTTCTAATTGTGGAATGTACTCTAAAGCCGGAATTTTAGCTGTTTCATTAATCATTAATGGTTTAGTTTAAGAATGATTTGCGTGCACGTGTTAATAAATATAATGCTTTAATAATTATTAAAGACTTAGTTTTTAATTTTTCAATTAATTATTGTGGGCAAAGCTGCGGACACCTGCTAGTTAGATTACAAATCAATTCACTAAAATAATGAAGATATGCCAAAGTACATCTTTAGTCACATATGAAACTAACAGTTTGGAATACGAACATCTGAAGTTCTAATGGTGTTATACACAAGTTTCCCTTCGAATCCTGCCTTTTACGTTACAATTAAACCTCCCTCATTCCCCAACACTCTTACCTAACTTGTCCACATGAGCATTGCTATCGTCAGACATTTACTTTACAGAGGCAGACCATTTGGAAAGCACATTTCGCTCATAATTTTCTTCATTGTGGTGTCATCTATTATCGATAGGTGAAACTAAGTGCATAGGTAGACCTTTGTTCAGTTTTATAAACTGAACTCGCTTTGCTCATTGGGGGCTCTGCCCCCAAACCCCGCTGAGGTTCTCGGCAAAGGTTTTTTAAAAGATTCATGGGAGATAGAGTGCGTGTAGGCCTATTTAGTCTGCAGTATTGGCTATTACCTTTTTGCAACAATAAACCTGAAAAATTAACAGATAGAAGAAAATTTTATTTCTAGACAAAATATATTAATAGGATTTAATTATTATGAACCTGAGACCTCCAGAATGCGAGTCCAAGAGGTATACTCTCGACCACCCCGTTAGGTTTACGGAAATAATTACTGGTATTTCTAAATTCTCACAGCCCTGTGTGAACATTCTTTGATAACATTGTTGCCATGAAAACCGAGCCTTTTTTCTGGGGTTTTTAGGATTAAAAAGAAAATAATAATTTTCCTATGGTTTACAGCTTAAAAGCTATATGTGTGTCAAATTTCAAGTTTCTAGCTCATCTAGAAGTGGGCAAACATTAATGTCAGTGAGCGAGCCCTTTTTCAGGGGTTACAGGAATAATTAAACTCCTGAACTAAATTTCTATTCAAACTTGTAGG
This sequence comes from Ectobius pallidus, assembly GCA_964059195.1. Classification (NCBI taxonomy): domain Eukaryota; kingdom Metazoa; phylum Arthropoda; class Insecta; order Blattodea; family Ectobiidae; genus Ectobius; species Ectobius pallidus. The sequence goes on along the minus strand of CAXKWD010000009.1, from coordinate 2,680,507 downwards.
CATATGTTTTATATTTTCTTTAGTGTAGTTTTCTCTCACTATTACAACATACCAGTGGTTTTTTTCTAACTAAAAAGGTGGCGGTACTCATAGAAACTTTTTAACTGAATTTCACGGGAGCTCCCACACTTCTGCAAGAAGTCATTTTTCTGAGTTAATGTCCAACAATCGGGCCTATCATGGCCAGAAATGTTTCTCCCCTGAATTGCAGTAAAATTATCGGTACTTGCGACGTACTCTTCAGATTCAGTTTACACACAGTTGGCATGATTATGAGATACTTCAAAAACATCGTCATGCCTTCTTTTATTACGCACTTATTTCACTCGTTTCACTTCTCTACTTGTGAACCATATGCACCTCTTGTTCCTACAACCGTACTAAACAATTATGAATTCACTTGCCTGTGCAACACAAACCAAGGGGTTTCTTTTCAAATTATATGTAAGCAACGAATGCTTTGGGTCTTCAGACATCGCAGTTTATATAAAAGACTCGCTTTGCTCATTGGGGGGTGAGGTTCTTGGGAAAGGTTTTTTTAAAAGATATATGGGAGATAGAGTGCGTGTATTTAGTCTGTCAGAGCCCTATGTGAACACTGTTTGATAATACCGTTGCCATGGAAACCGAGCCCTTTTTCGGGGGTTTTTAGGGCTAAAAGTTTTAAAAACAACCTTTTTGGAATATTTGTGTGGTTTATAGCCTAAAAGCTATATGTGTACCGAATTTCAAGTTTCTAGCTCATCTGGAAGAGGGCAAACATTAATGTTAGTGAGTTAGTGTACCTTGTGGCTTTATATTGTAGGAATTGTAAGACTGCTTGATTATCTACTTGCTCTACAGGCTTCCATCAGCCCATGGTGACTTACTTGACAATTGCAGTGGCCGCTGCGTGTCTCACTCTCACGTCCTCATCCCTGAGCAGAGTGAGTATCACAGAATGGATGATTTTGTCTTGGAATTCTGACGATCCTTGCAAGTGGTGAATTGTGATGTAAGACAGCTGGCTCAAAACCTCGACTAACTTTGCCTGTAAAACGTCAATTCATGTTCAATCCACACAACTTTCTCTACCAAATAAAAGTATGTAAATTGGTTGTAAGAATGAAGAGAATGACCTAACCACATCACATCATTCGGACATACATTTTCTTGTCCACCACACAATCTCAGAAAGTGCCATTTTTTTGTGATGATAGTTAAATATATTTAAGTACCAGGTCGCCAACTGGACCCACGCCTTTACAGTGCCATTATGGCACTAAACTTCACTGGAAGACAGTGTAGAGAGAGCCATCTACATGCCATAGTTGGAACTAGTTGGAGAACAGTTCGATAAAATTACTGTAACGACCTACGCCAATAAAATAGTATTTTTTGGCATGTTCGGTATTCATACCTGCAAGAATTTAGGAAATAAACATTTCTTAAAACCTCTTGAATATGTATTCAGAATGTGTAACGTTTCTATGGCAACACATTTATTTGTTGACAAAGTCACAATAAAATAATTGCAGGAAATCACGAAAACATTCCTTAAGAATGAATTCATGTTAAGATTTCGTCAAAATAAAACAATTTTTAGTACACGCTCTCTAACACGTTGTAAAGGAGCTGTTTATCAGCCTAGGCCGGTAAAGTTGCCATGGTAACCCCCTAGTAAACGTAGTTCCAACCATGGCTCCTAGATGTCTCTACACTGTCTGCCAGTGTAAGTTCAATTTTACATATTAAGAGTTTCATTCTTCATTGTCTATTAAGAAGCACAGTCAACTTTGTCATATAGAAACCTTGAATTTCATAAATAAATTTGATGATAATAACTAGAGACGAGACTTTCATGCAAATGCATGTTTTTATGAGAACTTAGGACATAGCTCAAACTGAGTACTTACCCATGTCATTACTTTCCGGTTCCAAATATGCATACTTTTTCCGTGCATGTTTGCATGTTTTGACCTTTTTGGAGGGAAAAACATGCATAAAGCATATTTAGGGTATTTTTGGCTACATCATGCATATAATATACATTATATTCAGTTTAAATGCATGTTTTAATGGGATTTCAAGAAAGTGACATCGTGGCAAAGTTTCGATTTTTACTACCCATTTTTAAAGTCGTTTGTGAAGTGGCGCGAAGATGTGCGAAAAGGAGGAAGGAATTTGACCTTGCCTTTGTCCACCCTTAGCTATTTCCGGCCCGCACTTGGGGTGCATTGTACTTTGTCAGAGCTCGGGAAACCTGCAGTGTCTTTACAGTGTGTGCAGTGGTTAATGTGGTTGTCTGTTCTGTGATTTTACTATGAATCCAATTAAATGTTCAAAAAGCGAACTCCTTGCATAGTGGATTAAGGTTAAGGTTTTTATTAGATCAGATGGGAAAGTCGTCTTCTGTTACTGTTGCAGTAAAGAGGTAAGCACTTTTATTCGGTTTCCGAATATTTTCTATGACAGTTTTTTTGTTTTGTAAAACAATACTAAAAACCAGGGTCATAAATGCGAACCCGGACTACGGATTCCTTTGCTCATTAAAGAAGGTTCTTGTGATGAAAACGTGGATGAAGAATTTGACCTGACACTTTCACCTATGTGTTCACTGAAGTTTGCACCCATAACATCGTGTGATGTAGAAAGATCATTCCCTGTCTACAAAAACATATTGACTGACAAGCGCAGGAACCTTACAGAAAGCAATTTAGAAATGCTGTTGGTTGTCAACTGTGCCAAAAAAGTTAAGTAAAGTAAAGAAATTGGGCCATAAATGTTAGTGCATATTTTAGTGTATTTCTCCCTCGATAGTGCATGTTTCATGGTTTGATAATGCATGAATGCATGCATATTTCGCAATTTTATAGTGCATGAAAGTCTCGTCTCTAATAATAACTTTTTATGTTTTTTATGACGGGGTGGATGCAAACGCACAAAGTTTGCATTACTGCACCATAGCTTAGTCCCCGAGACCATGAGTACTAGTTGAAAGATGAGCATCTCGTACGATTCCTTCGTTTAACAAGGCATAATAAGTTTTGTTGCAGAAAATATGATACAAATGACATTAATTTCAATTGATGTAAATACATTTAGTTTAATTAACCAACATTATTATCTTAACGATGTCTTTAAAAGTTTATTTAAGGAAAAGAAACAATCCACAGCAAGCGAAGTTTATAAACATGCACTACTGATACAATTGCCATTATCTTTCCTTTCTTTGCGAAGAATCATTAAAAATGAGTGAAAAACTGGGCTCGTTAGTTGTAAAATTTCAAAACTTTCACTAAAAACTACTGTATGCACCACGTATGCAAAAACTTTAGCGGACTCATCCAGTACTTCGATCTTGGCTTAAACCTTGTCCAAAATACTAGATATGTCCACTAACGTCTTGCTTTGTGTACTTGTTACATAAATAGCTATTTGGGGGACTTCGTTAAACAGAATGGAATATGTCCATATTTTTTTTATTATGTCATTTTGTGATATTTTGCTATTCAGAAATATGTATTTTTGTGGTTATGGGCAACAGTGAAATAAAAGTTTGCTAACACTTTTGAAACGAGAACAATTTGTGTCATTGGGCCTTGCAAATTTCACGGGTCTCTAGCCTCTAGTAAAATCAGGTTCCATGACATAATAAGATGTTAATGTAATGCATGTCCTTGTTTTGTTGTTGACCGGAGTGATAAGTTCTCTTCTGCACAAACTGCAAGAGAGGACATAAGCAACAATGGGAGTGGAATGGAGGCTCGTTCCTATCTATGGAGATGAAGTTTGGAGAGAACAAGTGTTGCAAGCGTAAAAGAAACAAGAGGAAGCGTCCATGAACAAAGCGGGTGACATTTTCGAGAAAATTCTAGGTCTAAAGTTGAGTGCCTGGGAAATAATAGAAGCTACAGTGAGTCCCACGCAAGAGTTGGCCAATGACGCGGGATTCTGCGTCATGGTGGGCACAGCTCCAACTCCCGAGCGATCGGGTGAAATACGTACACAAATAAAGCCGCGATCCGTGTAATGATTCAGGTTCTCACATTTACAGTTAACATTACAATAAAAATAACCACGTATCTCATCACAAGAGATGTTGGAAATGTTCTCCTCTTGCATCCACACAACACTGGCACCTTTTCAGGAAATTTTCTTTCACACGCATAATTTCAGCTTCCGAGACAGAGTTAATTTCTCTTGTGATATTGTCTTTAAGTTCTTCTAACAGTATGTGACTATTATTTATGGGGAACTTGAAAAATAAAGTGCATAGGTCAATTTTCCATAGATTAGAAGAACTTAAAGACAATATCACAAGAGAAATAGTAAAAGCTACAAGGAAGGTCAGTAGTAGTCGAGCTGGCCACTTAGGAACTGAGTTTGACTAGGAAAATCCTTGTCCAAGAAATGAAGGAAGCGAGAACTATGGGTAAATCAGCGTGTATTAGAAACTTAGAATTGTGGATCAGCAACGAACTGGGGAACAAAGATAGTAAGAGCACGTGTCTTAGAGGCTAGTGACCCAAGGCACCAAAAGTAACGTCCTGGTGAATGACTGGCGTAAAGGAAATGTAAAGACATCCACCTCGGAGTTACATCACCCACATTATGCAATTGAGAGGCGAGCCCAGGCAGAGAAGGGGTATCAGCAACAGATGGGGGACCACTGGAAGGGGAGGCGATGCAGCTGTATCCAGTGACAACTCCACCCCACATGCAAGCAATTCTGAATCCGACAGGTGTGGTATGAGATTAAGAATCGATAGGAGGCTTCCCGTATTCACAGAACTCTGGAAGCATTGGAAGTCCATTTCTTCTAATGGAAATGAGGCCCAGTTTTTCATTGAAAATAGGCCAAAGATCAACGAGTAGAAATAGTGGGTAAATTTCAAATAGAAAAGGGAGAAAAGCGAGTCGCTATTGCCCTTAAGGAAAACTGTAGATGACAAGTGAGAATGTTACAGTTAATGAGACTGAACGCACAGCAAAGACTAGCATGAGATGAGAGCCAGTGTTGGTTTTTCCCACTAATTCATATACAGGGTCTTTATTATAAATTGAGACGGGGCGACCGGTGTTTTCACTCTCCACTACGGTGTCCGCATTAGCCACGGGAGGCACGCGCACGGCTTCCCTGCTTAAAGTGTAGGCTATATAGGCTTACCTTATAACATATGTTGGAAGTGTCGTCCTTCCTGTGTTATACAGGCATTGTATCTGGAAACCACATTCTGGCTGACGCGAGTGAGTTCTTCCACTGTAATGCCCCTAATTTCATTCGTAATGTTTTCTTTCAGCTCCTCCAATGTGTGAGGATTTGTTCGATAAACTCACTCGCGTCAGCCAGAATGTGGTTTCCAGATACAATGCCTGTATAACACAGGAAGGACGACACTTCCAACATATGTTATAAGGTAAGATATGTAATACTTTATATAGCCTACACTGTAAGCAGGGAAGCCGCGCGCACGCCGCCCACGGCTAATGCGGACTCCGTAGCGGAGAGTGAAAACACTGGTCGCCCCGTCTCAACTTATAATAAAGACCCTGTACAAGCATGACAGCCTTTCAGGATAATCACAACAAGTTCCTAATGCATTTGAAACTAATGCAAGTTATAGTGTAATCCTATGTTCCTACTAGTCCACATCTGGAAGATTGGAGTTGCTACATTGGCACTCCAAATAAACATCGCCTTTTAATTCATGAGTCAATGTGAACTGAACAGGAAGAAATGTGATCGCTGCAATCCATCATTCCTCAGTCCTCCTCTACATTGTTCTTAACACGACACAGCAGCGACATAATCTTAATCTGAAACTTATTACAGGACGTAAGTCTTGGCAATAATTTTTCTTTTGAAAATGTGGGACCATTTTAAAATATTGAAATATACAAATGAAAGGGCATGGTATGGAATGTATGTATAATGCAGATTATGGCTACTAGTGAAGGGAAAAGACATCCACAAACATGCATATGTGACTGCATTGTGCATGAAAGTACACATACCCACTCCACAATCCCTTAAAGTTCAGTAAGGATGTACATTATTCCCAAAAGCTTCCATCAGCTCCTTGTGGTATTCTGTGGCATTTCTCCCTAAAACAGCGACTATTTTGACATAAGAATGCTGTTCACATCTTGTAATATCTATTCTGCATGGCAGCTGACTCACAACTAAATTACCATCGCCTCTATTTATGTAACAATGCTACCAATGGTATCAATGCCATGACTTATGCTACATCCCTTGTATATTACTTAACTAATTTAATTTTACCAATAATTAAACAATGAAATGAGATGACAGAGAATTCTATTTAACATCAGACATGTAACTTACAGATCAGATTACCTTTACTGAGCCAACATTTTAATAACTTAATAATCATTAATAAGATATTAATAATCATTGAAGACCTCATGAAATGTATGCACATATGCTCTCAAAAACTTGAAAATATGCAAAAAATATGTCCCTTGGCAGTAGAAAAGATGAATTAGTATTACAATAACAAACAGGGGATTCACATCAGCAATACTCAACATTACTGGCAATATGATCCAGATATAGGCAAACCTTAAAACTTGTTAAAATATGCTACATAGGCAGTGATGCATTTATTAAAATCACGAAAATATGCAGTTATATGCTCTATAATTTCATGTTCAAATAAATGAAAATTCCATAATTTGTACACCTGATGTAACTCACAGGCAATATACACACCCACCAATTAAGTTACAAGCATACTTTTCATGTTCACTCATACAGTTTTAGCGACAGAACGTATGCTCGGGATGTGATGCCGCTTAAAAGTGGAGACGGTGCAGAGTTAAATGTTGTCTTTGGCTTGCAGAATTAAAATATCCTCTACAAAGAAGGTTGAGACAGAATGTCATAGAGTAGTGAAATGGCGTAAGCTACGACTCAAGCTAGATGAAGCATTAAAACCATCGTTTATGAAACTTGGGTGCAGGATTTGGCTCATCTTCAATGGAGGATATTTGATGCTTGTGCACAGGCCACCCCTAAAATGTTCTGAACGCTTGGACATAAAATACCATCTTGACAATGTTGGGGCAACAAGAGCTCTCAATGGAGATCTACTGAAATTAACAAAAAATAAAAATTCTTAATGTTATTGGCTTTTATATGCTGTCTATCATCAAAACAGTTTTGAAAATGTAGATATAAGTAACAGCAATTCATCAGGCGTAATGCTTTAATTCCAGTTTCTACCATAAAATAGGGGATATGCTGTAGCATAGTGGTTGAGGTGCTGCACTGCAAACCAGAAGGTTGCGGGTTCAAACCCCAATAACGTGTTGGAATATTTCAATTGGCCTAATTTTTATGGTGGAGTTCACTCAGCCTCTAACAGAAACGAGTACCATGAGCAAACCTGAGGGTACCGAATGTCTAAAATCTGGGAGCCTCAAGTTCCCATGGCCTGTATAGGGAACACTTTACATAACATAAAATAGTCAACACACTGTTAAGGGAAGAACTACAGAGTGGACCAAAAGTCGCGATCGGATAATGTTTAAATTGTAGTAACTCATTTTCCGAGACGGAAAACTAATTAAAAACTATTCATAGGCTGAGAGGAATATTTACCCCCTTCATATACGTGTTGTAGGATTAGGTTGTCGATTTTCCGATAGAGTAAGGACATTGTTATGTTTTAATGACAAGCCAGAGTTTTCTTGCGCGCGGGTTTATTAGGCGATTGTTGTCGATGTGCAACGCTGTGTTATGTTTGTGTTGTAAGCAATGGCGGATACAAGCAAATATACGATTGACGAACGTCTCATTGTTAGTGTGTGAAAAAGGACAAACTGGCGAAATGTACGAAGACATCAGAGATAACTTCTTTCTTCGTTTCAATAAAGCAGCTTCCACTGAAGCCAAACGGAAACTGGAAAAGAAGACTTTCTCAAAAGGCCCTGTATTGGATGCAAAACGCATCGGAAGACCTAAAAAATATTGTGGCGATGATGTCAGTAATCGTCTGAGTGAATCATTGGAGGGTTCACCGAAGAAATCAACAAGGAAGCGATCGGCAGAAATGCAGATCCCAAGAACTTCGTTGTGCGACAACTGGCTCTGGTCCTCCTTAGAAGAAAATCTTGGGTTGGAACGATTCAGATGGATTCTGTTGAACAACTTAAGAGAGAGTTCATCCGTATCTTCATAACGATCACTCCCGAAATGCTGAGGCGGGCGGCACATTCAACCGTCCGCGGAAAACGATGGTGCACATACCGAAACTTTGGACGTTTAACAATGACGCTGAGATCCCCAGGGAACTTTATTTTACCATATTTCCATCCTTTAATACTCGCTACTTCAATAAATAAAGTTTTATGTCAATTGTGGCATTTTATTATTATAAACTAACATAGAAAATATCCAATCGCGACTTTTGGTCCACTCTGTACATAACATCACAGTATTATTCTTGTTATAGAAAAGAGATTTACCTTAAGCAGCCAGTATTTGTTGTTGGCGACAAGCAGCAATGCTTTCAAGACAGGCAGTGCCAAGTGACTCTCCATGCTTTCCAGAAGTTCCGGCAGACAGGAACTGAGCGACTGCAAGGCCTGACGTGCGCACACGTATTCACTGTCGCTCATGCCCTGCAACACAATCCACCCTTAACATCCCTGCAGTAACTGACAATGTGTGCATACAAAACAAAATGATTGCATTATATGAGCAAAGTGAAATCACAGATGATGAAGTGAAATACAGTTATATAGTCTAATTACTATATCAAAGAACTTAATTAATCTTAGAATTTAAAAACAGTTTTATCTGTGATTTAAATCTTTTATAATTTAAGGTATTCTTTTGTTCTTGTGGTAATTCATTATATGTTATGATTGAATGATATATTAATCCAATATGCTATGTGTGAGGTATATGTTCTGTTTTGCCTTGTCTTTGTTATATTCTATTGGAAAATTGCTATGTATTAATCTGTAACATTTACTTCAACTAAAGTGTTGATAAAGGACGTTTTTCTGTCAATGAGGATATACAGGGAGACCCAATGAACTATGAAGTGCTTTTCCAGTTCACGATGGTGGTGTGCATTGCCGTCTGTGGCTGTCATAGAGTGGCGCAGATGCAATCATACAACAATATCCTTGACTTACCAACGTTATGGAACAAGGTGGCAACTCTTTAAGAAACCATCCATTACAACACTTTTCTTCCAGGGTGTGTACTTTGTTTTCATTTACCCCAGAGACAAAAGTCAGAGAACATTATGGATAGATATATAAGCATTCATGAACCACAGATTATTGTCTCTGTTGGACACTGCATGAAATATTATAGGAGAAAAATTCCTCCGACACTGGGACTTGAACCCAGGATCTTTGGCTATTCGCACCAATGCTCTACCAACTGTGCTAAGCCGGAGCTCAATTCACAGCGCCAGATGGAATCTCTCTCCTATGACTAATTGCCCTTAATGGTCTACCTCACAGACAGACAAGTTATGTCATATGCAGTACTGTGTCCAACAGAGACAATAATCTGTGCTTATATATCGATCTTGAATGTTAACTGTATAATAACATTGGGAGCCCGGTCATAAAAATCACTACTTACAAGGAACCTATCACTACCCTCATATCAAAACATGCCTCAATATTTTTACTGGGACATCTAGATGCTGTAAGAAGTTCACGCTCCAAAAATTAGCTGCTGGTTTCAACTGCAAGTACCCTAAAATGCTTTGCACATATCTTGGAACATATAGGGAATATAACATGGTAATCTAGAGATGGGAGTGGACAACTGGCGAGAGTATTACGTCATCCATTCATTTTGAGAATGGATGTACATAATATAAACATTGCACTGGTATCATTCCGCCCTTATCTGTATTTAATTCATCAAGTGTTAGCCTACGGCAATCATTTCCTTCCTGCGGACAACAACAAATTTCTAGTAGGCTGTGATTCCTTCCATAATAAATATCCACGAGGGCTACTTTCAGCTGTCATATGCGTTAAAAACAAAGACGTGTTTATTTCCTTATTTCGTTGTTCAAGCTGAAATTGAGTGCTAAATGAATAATGGTATGTACAGAATACATATAGAATATTACTGTGAAATAATTAGGCCTACGTACATTAAGCGGAGTTCTCCGGCAGTGGCGTAATTCTCAAATAGGAAACATATCGGAACAAACCTTCGTACTTTCACCTAATTATTCACAACAAACTTGCAAACTGAAGGATTATATTACGAATGCCACGTTTCACAATACGCTGAAACATTTGTAATAAGTTAATATTGTTATCTTAATAATTTTTGTCCCATATTATGAGTTTTTAATTATATAAAAATCAAATGTAGTACAGCACTATATTGTCTTGAAGCATGATGTGTGCTGCGGTTCAAATCACATGCTTTTGTTTACATGGACTTGGTTTCACAAATGAAAGGATCAAGCTTTTAACCTAGCTTCTGTTGTCTGTCTAGTTGCAATCAAATATACAACTCAGCGATCAAATTCTCTCTACAGACAAATGTGAAAACATGTTAAGAAGAATGTGATAACGACGTGATTATTTGCTGTGCATGGTGCAGAATGAACTTGTGTTTTAATCACTGCATCAACACCAGTCACTTCTGTTTTGTTTTCGACCGTCAATCGTCTCCGCGTCTCATCCGGAACTTCGAACTGCAGATAAGGGTTGTCCAACTTCTCCCACTGCACTGCTTCAACCCGACATTTTCCAGATTCGATTTAGGGTACCGGTACTTGCAGTTGAAACAAGCAGCTAATTTTTGGAGCGTGGACTTCTTACAGCATCTAGATATTGAGGCATGTTTCGATATGAGGGTAGTGATAGGTTCCTTGTTAGCATGCCTCACAGTACTGCATATGACATAACTTGTCTGTCTGTGAGGTAGACCATTAGGGCAATCAGTCATAGGAGAGAGATTCCATCTGGCACTGTGAATTGAGCTCCGGCTTAGCTCAGTTGGTAGAGCATTGGCGCAAATAGCCAAGGGTCCTGGGTTCAACTCCCAGTGCCAGAGGAATTTTTCTCCTATAATATTCTCAGATTATGGATTGTTGTAAAGCCTGGGACAGGAATGGTATTTGCACTTGATGAGCTGAGTAAACATATACAGGACACAGCTCAATACTGCAGAGCAGAGCGAAGCCAGTAATTGTTTCCTACCTTTACTAGCATCGTGAGAAGTCTGTTGACTGTGATCTGCGTCGATGGGAGCTCGGCCGTGGCCCAAGCTTCGAAGTCTCCCCCAGACTGGATTAGAGCCGATTCCAGCAAATTCCCACTCACGCTACTTGCAATGCCACGCAGATACGGGTCCAGGTGGTTCTCAAACAGTAGCACGTCGCTCAGAGTTTGTACTGCCAAAACAAACAACCATTTCAATCAACAAATTTCATTATGAATCTATGAGGATAATTAATGTATAGCAAATTTCTAATAAGCATTCACCTCATATTGCTTCAATAAATATAACGCACAGCTAAAGAGAACCAATGTTATATTTACAATGATCTGTTTACAGTTTCGTAATATATTCAAGAATTCTTAACAAATACGGTATTTTAAGGCTAAACAACAACAATAATGTCCCAGTAAATGATAATGTTAACTGGTTTGTCTAAATGTTTTAATGTATTCATTAACTGGGGTACAGCCTCAAATAAACGAATATAACAAAGTGCCAGATGCTTCTGATATATATGGCACAGACTTTGTACTACTAACAGTATTATATAGGCTTATCTAAAATATATATATTATTAATAGAGTACGCTATTTAATTATTATAATAACACGTTCAGTAAGCAATTCATTAGCAGTAATGTAAATAAACTAGCAGGTGCCTGCGGCTTCGCCCACGATAATTAACTGAAAAATTAAACATTAAGAGTATAATAATTATTAAAGTATTATATTTATTAACACTTCCACACGAATCATTCATAAACTAAGCCATTAATAATTAATGAAACGGCTGAAATTCCGGCTTTAGAGTACATTCCAGGATTAGAAAGCGCTGCCTGCGAAAATGATCTCAGATTCGTTTATGCAGTTCCAAAGCTACCTGTGAACACATAATAAGTATTGTTTCTCAACTGTTTGTTGACAGATGAATATGATGTGAATTTCATTTGATAAATTCAGTGTAATTTTCGGAAATTATATAATTCTTCAAGCGAAGGAGTGGTTTGTTTGGATTTTTATTGGCTGCGATACTTCCAGGGTTAAACTATCAATATATTATAGCTGGTGCCCGCGGCTTCACCCACCATTATTAATTGACTCCACGATTTTTAAGAAATTTGCACTGGTTGTTTATTAAAAATGTTTGTGGTTCAGAGCTATGAAAATTTTAAGTAAAAATAAAAGTGGAATATTTGTTCATTGTGTTCATTTCACTTAGGCCTTATATAATAAAGAAAAGGATTTCCTAATTTTGTACTGTTTGTGAAAATTTAGACTGCGAGAGACGAACATCCCAATGTCTCACGAAGTGAGGGAGCAAGCACGCTATTTAGGGTCGTTGAATTGTACAAGAGTAGATACCCTTCACAAACTATAAATCAGAATTACTACCACGGTATGGGTTTAACAAAATACTAACAAATATTTATCATTAACGTGTGTTTACTTGCCGTGAGTTATCTGAAGGTGAGACACTTTCTCTGTGAATAGCAGAAATCCATTTAAGTCGTCTGGATTCGTTTTCGGGAAATTTAAACACTTGCACAGTGTTATTGCAGCAGTACAGCCATGAACACAACATTTATTAGTAGGACCCGAATGTTTATGTAATATAAAAAGTGCAAAATATGTACATAAAAATGTAAAGTGAAATATGTAATAAAATCTATAATAATAAAAGGAAGTGTTTGTCTGTCTGTTCGCGATACCCAGCAAAATCTACTGAACGCAGAGATCTGAAATTTTAAACACAAATGGACTGAAAGGTGGGCAAATGCACCTTCAACCAGAGTTTTAATTTTTGCTTTCGTTCATGAGTTATGAGTAAAAAACTGGAAGAAAACGTGAATTTTTTGCTCTATAGAAGCATCAGTTTTCAGCAATACATTTCAATTGTCAAATCAATTGCGGGCGGCTTTGCCTATTCTTTTCATACCTTGGAAATAAAAGCATCGCGATCGATTGAATTTTGTAATTCCACACTGGTCGATTGATTTGTTTATAATGTCAAGGCATGCAGACATCTGAAATTTTCAACCTACACAGAAGAGGAATAATGAATATAGGCCTAAATAGGCAAACATTGTTCGATTTGGACGAAACTCACTATGCAGGGATTTTCTGGGCTAGGGAACTTTTTGAGGTTGTTTTCCCCATGTGGCGCTTTCTAATCATGGAATTCACTCAAAAGCCGGATTTTCAGCTTTTTCTTTAATTATTATTAATAGTTTAGTTTAGGCCTATGAATGTTTCACATGCAAGTGTTAATATATATAATGTTTTAATTATTTTGCTCTTAATATTTAATCTTCCAATTAATTATCGTGGGCAAAGCCATGGGGATCTGCTAGTATGTAATAATCACAAAATATGTAGTTTCAAATTAATATTTTTAATACAATAAATACAAAATCTCTATTCACCTGGAGTGATACAGGACCACTCATACAAACACTGACTTTATCAAAGTCTGACATCTATATTAATAAAAGGAAGTGTGTGTCTTTCCTCCTGTCTGTCTGTCTGTCTGTCTGTCCACGATGCCCAGCGAAATCTACTCAACGCAGAGATCTGAAATTTTAAACATAGGTGAACTGAAGGGTCGGATAATGCACCTCGAAGACGGAATTTTAATTTTCGCTTTCGTTCGTGAGTTACGAGTGAAAAACGGGCAAAAAACGTGCATTTTTGGCGTTTTTGAAACATCAGTTTTCAGTTATCTCTATACATTTCAATGTCAAATCAATTACAGTTGGCTTTGGCTATTTTTGTCATACCTTGGAAATAAAACTTTCGCGAGTGCTTCAATGTTGTAAGCCGTAAATACGGTCAAACATTGTTTTATTTGGATGAAACTTGCTATACAGGGGGTTTATGGGCCAAGGAACTCGAATCTGAGGTTGCTTTTACCAGGCGACGCTTTCAAATCGTGGTATGTAGTCCACGTGATTTAGGTGCTAGTAAATATAATGATTTAACTATTATGCTTTGATTTTTAATTTATGAAATAATTATCGCAGGCGAAGCCTGGGCACATGCTAGTTTTTTTATGAATGGATGGCACTCCTCAATTATCTTCTCAGTCACAATTCCGCAAAACTGTTCTATCTTGAATAGATTTCTCTTCCAATCACTTCAACAACAACGGCGTTCAATCACTAAAATAACACTGCACGTTACAACGGAGTACAATTTATTTGTAGGCTCCACATATACGCCTAATTATGTAATTATAAATTAATCCCGTTAATCCGAATTTTTGTCAATCCGAACTGGCTCCAGTCCCAATTACCGTATTTTACGGACCATAAGACGCACTTTTTACCCTGAAAACAGAGCCTCAAAAGTTGGGTACGTCCAATGGTCCGAAGTATATTAAAAAAACTAAAATTATGGTAAATATTTCCAGAATACCAGAGTTATACACAAGGTGTTACAAATTTTAACAGAATCTGTACATCACTGTACTTGTCAGAATCATAAAGTGAGGGTACCTGGAAGCCAAGTATACAATGCGAAAAGAAAGGTATGTTGAGTTCTTTTATACAAAATAATAGTCTTTGTCGGGTGGTTTAAATGAATGCAATGACCTCTAAACAGCCTTGTCCCATTACATTTACCGTGTGCTGAATTGAGGGTTAGAGGGTGTAAAAGTATTTTCAGTCTTTCATGAGAAATCAGTTCAGTTGTTAAAATTTACCCGATGCCACCTATAGAGAAAGAGATTTTTGTACATTGCAGATTTTAAGTTAGAAGTGATTTACACCGATTCCATTGTCCAGGGTTATAATTTGTATATGTAATGAAATATATTATTCCCTTTAAAATGTTTTGTTTAGAATTACACTAAATTTGTTTTCCTTTAAATTTCCACCCTAAAATTATGGTCCGGAGCGTCTTATGGTCCATAAAATACAGTAGTTCAGAATAGCGGGGTTCTGCTGTGTATGAAAATGATCACACAAGCTTCAGCCTTAAGACTTCCTAGAAAAACTCATTTGTATCATGCAAATAACAGTATTTTTGCTTACCCGAAACCTAACCCTTCCTAATTAGCTGGTTTCAATTTGTAGTACAAAGACGAATGCACTTGGTTAGCCCAAGTTCTGAGAAACGATAAATGCTAACGATATTTTGCGCTTGTGTTAGAATTCACCGAGTTAGAAGAATTATCCCTACTTTTGGCAACTGAATGGTTTCTTTATAAAAGAAAATTAGCTAGTTATTTTATTAGTCAGTGAAAAATAAAACAAAATTAGTTACATTCTATATTTTTTTATGATTTTCTAGATGTTATGTAAGTTACAAAACTGCTCCATTGGGTACATAATAATTAAAACATGTAATATTACTATGAATAAGTAAAAATATGTGAAATGAAGCCCAAATATATCAGAAGCTCAAATAGTGATCATTCTCAAAGAAATCGTTAGCATGTGGACACTGGGTACATATGATACAGTAGCGTTTCTCAACCTATGGTCCGCAGACATAAATAATTTTAAAAATATCATAAAGCAAGTGGGAAGTAAAGAAGTAAAAATGTTTCACATAAAATGGACACTAGATGTCAAAGTTTTTAAAATCTTCGAAAATACAGGTCATGAAATCATTAGCATGTGGACACAGTAAACGCTTCAAGTTGAGGTTTGTGAAATACTTCATTAAAATGCTATAATTCAGAGTTGAACAGAATATCTCGATCCCAAGTCTCTTAGGCAGTTTATTCATAATAGCCAAACAAATGACAGAAGATATGGTAGCGATTACATATGGTGAAAATACCTCAATTACCCAGTAGGCCCAAAAAGAGGAATGAATTAAAAGTGTTAAATTCAAATACTTTTTTTTTTTTTTTTACTTCTTCTGCCTATCGAATAGTTACTATAGGTAGAGGAAGTATTGTGTTTGATCCAAAAAAAAAAAAAAAAAAAAAAACAAAGATCTAAAATTTAAAAGAATCCAAAATTCCAAAATTAAAAAGTCCAACAATCCAAAATTTAAAAACTCCAATAATCCAAAATTGAAAAAATTCACAAATTAAAACAAGTTTCACTTCTGTTGCACACTTTTTTTTCTCAAAAATTCTCTGAAGGGTAGTTATAACCCACCCACTGTTTGTAGAAACTAAGTCTTGCCTGGTGAACAATAAAGCTTTGCATCAAGTTGAAATAACTGAAAATGGCCTCTTGTTCTATATCAGAATGTGAAGTGAGAAAGATGTATTGGCCATGCTTAGATAAAAGAAAGTTACGTGAGTGCATTAATCAGATTTTATTTTTATTTGGGTTGTGTATCCTTCGGGGATGCGACGTAGTGTGGACATTCTGTTTATTTTTACAACCAATTTACATGAAGAGAATGTCATACATAACATCTTTATATATTAAAGCTTGCCGGCTGTGACCGTCAATAATCAATAAATCAATGCAGCCGAAAAAGAAAATGGTCCATTAGTTCAAAAAGGTTGAAGACCACTGCACAGTGGGTCAAAATCGAAATCTAGGAGGACAAAATTATTTTTCCTCATAGTTAAAAAATGGAAATTTATCACTTCTACGGGATTCACATATAACTGTTGCTCACTATGCTGCAGTATAAACGCATCTTAGTCTTAATCTGCTGTCACAGGTACATCTGGAATATGTCTATCTCCATCCCTGCCTGCGTGCGTTCTCTCGCAGTCTGAATTGCAGGGTGAATGTAAGTGGCTGTGTTTGGTTATTATAGCAGTTTGTGTGATGCATTATGATGGAACATACAGCTGAAGGTATGTTCTTTACATTTTATACTTGTTTCAATGATTATTGACTGCAATTTCTTTATAATTTTAGCTATATTTGCATCATATAATATTCAATAATTTTTTTGAAATTTTTTTTTCACCTAGAGTTTTAGTATGTCACGTCACTCTGCGTCACGTTCTAGTTTATATTAAAATTTAGCTAAAGTCTTCTAGTTTATGGAATACATAAGTTTGTTTGCTACTTTTTGCTACTTACTTAGTTATTTTACATTTTAGAAGATGCCGCGCAACCACTTCTCACACGCTTACAACTGTTTGAAGCACTGGGTTCGAAGATTATGTCAAAATCCGAACTTTTGGACTTTGTAAAAAATAAGTTAGTGATAGAAAATTGCTCTGAAGAGGTAACTGAATGCCTAGGATTTCGTTGATAATTTCAGCAGGCGGTGGAAGCAGGTTCGTAGAATTAAAGAAAAATTCATTTCAAAGTATTATGATTGGCTACAAAAAGAGATAAAATTTTCGAAAATTGTGTATGTTTCTAAATTAACAGAGCATTTGAATGAACCTACTCCATCCACATCGAAGGTCGGAAGACCTAGAAAGCTTTTTCAGGAGAGTAGCGACAAATCAAAGAGACGAAAAATTAAACCTCTACTCACTTCGCATTCGGAACAAGAGCTCATTCACGCCACACAAGTATCATTGCACATGTCTGGAAAACGAGATGCAGCAAAAATGATTAAAGAAACTGTTAAGTCTCCACATAGAGCTACTAAAATAAAAAATCCTATATATCACCAGCTGTAAAACCTGTGCCACTTACCGGGGATGAGGCACTGTTATTCTTTGTAGATAATAATTACAGCAAAACCCAATACATCAATATGCGACTTGAATGCAAACATAGAAACTGCAATATTTTCCCACCTTACCACATAATTTGAGAAACAAAAAAGAAATGCTATCCACCAAAGGAAACAATAATAATAACAGATACATCTGCGCAATAACTTTACAATCTTTGGCAGACCATACAATTGAGCGCCTTGCAGTAATACAAGAAGACGTTTTGAAACAATATATTTCTAGCAATGATTCAGTTCATATTGTATTTAAATGGGGGTGTGATGGTTCAAGTGGACATAGTCAGTACAAGCAGAAATTTACAGGTGATGACGGCAGTGCAAGTGACTCCGATATTTTTGTAGTTTCAGTTGTTCCTTTACAAATGTATTCCATGACTGTAGGAAGCAACGAGAAGAAAATTCTATGGCAGAACCCACGACCTTCATCGACACGATTTTGCAGACCTCTTAAATTATTGTTTGAAAAAGAGACTGTCGAATTGACCAGGCGAGAGGTTAAACTAATTGAAACCAAAATCATGTCCCTCAAACCAACTAAAATAGAAATATCCGGTAAATACATAGAAATCAATCAGACTCTACTGCTGACCATGGTGGATGGAAAAGTCTGTAATTCTATTACAGGCTCATCTGCACAGAGATGTTATGTGTGTGGTGCTGGCCCCAAAGAAATGAACACACTCTCAAAAACTACATGTTCTGAAGAGAACTATAAATTTGGATTATCCACCCTCCATTGTTGGATCCGGTTTTTTTAATGTCTCTTACATATATCATATAAAATAGAAATAAAGAAATGGCAAGCAAGAGGGGATGAAGATAAGATAAAGGTAGAAAACAGAAAGAAATTAATACAAAATAAATTTCGATCAGAGATGGGTCTGCAAGTTGACAAACCAAGATCTGGAGGTATGGGAAATTCAAACGATGGCAACACTGCTCGCCGCTTTTTTGAGGATCCAACTTTGTCTTCCGAAATTACAGGCATAAATGATGAGCTAATCAGACGTTTCTCTGTCATTTTGACTGCTCTTTCTTCTCAGTTCCCTATAAACACAGCAGCTTTCAAGAACTACACTCAGGATACAGCAAAATTGACCTCAATCTTTATCCATGGTATTATATACCTGTCACTGTGCACAAAGTATTAATCCATGGTGCAGATATAATTGACTCTATCGGTCAATTGTCGGAGGAGGCCCTAGAGTCACGTAACAAAGATTTAAGAAAATACAGACTTGGACATTCTAGGAAATTTTCACGAAAACATACAAATGAGGACATACTGCATATGCTATTGACATCTTCAGACCCAGTAATATCTCTTAAAACAAAAGTTCCACACAAAAAGAGAAGGACATTGCCGACTGAAGTATTACTACTCCTGAAAGAGCCAGATGTACCAGCTCATCATGAACAGCAAGAGGCAGCGAGTGACGATGATGATTCAGATGACACAAGTGACGAGTCATCGAGGTCAGCAGGGTCATCGAGTGACAGTGTCTGAAGTTACCTACATATTCAGCCTTCCAAATTAAAGGTAAACTAAGTAATCTATTTTAGTTAACACTTACTGCATAGGCTCTATCCAACTTCTAGTAATAGGCAATTTTTTGCATGTGAAGGCCTATGTGTAGCTGTAGTTTGAAAAAAAAGGCCTTAACCATGGTTTAGAATTAAGTAAACAAATCGTATATGTTGTTTTCACTCTAATATCGAGATTACAATATAAAAATAATTTTGTCCTCCTAGATTTCGATTTTGACCCACTGTGCACTGGTCTAGAGTGAGATAAGTCACATTTCATATTAGAATTCACAACAAGTATGTTTAGGAACACCATTTTCATAAAAATTATAATACCTAATCTTGCAAAAATAATTCAACTTTTGAGTTCAGTTTTTATGACATAGCCCCTTATTCACGCGATTGTCTTTGAATCTCATTTCTCAGTTAAGTGTAGATGCTAGAAGCCAGTGGCGGACGCAGAATTTTTTTTCGGGGGGGGGGGGGAGGATTTGAATTAACTTACCGTACATTAGTTTATAAAACTGGCCACTTAGAGTGCATATATAGCCTTTTTTTTTTCAAATTTCGGGGGGTGGGATATGACCCCCCTATCCCCCCTCTGCGTCCGCCACTGCTAGAAACACCTTATGACAAGAATAAACAAAGAACTCCCGAGTTTCTGCGCCATTCAACAGGAAGTCACACTATCTGCTGAGCTTCGGAAGTCGGAGCACAAAGATGGCAGTTTCCCACTAGATGGCAGGGTAGTACGTTTTGAGATTTAACGTGGTTTTGCCCGTTTTTCGTTCACATACGTCAAATAATTGTTAGTAGAAGACCAGATAACATTTAGAAAAATTATACTGTATTAAATATTCAGGAGATGTGGAATATTTTGCGATAGGAAACGATTTTCGCGTTTAAATGAATATGAGATCCGTAAAGCAGACCTCAATGCTGATGGGGTATAACATGCTTGATAGGTTTAATCAGGTCTATATAGCAATTTCCCTACATTAATATAAACCATTTTTTGGAGTTGAACCACTGGTTATGCCATGGGTCAACACCGCTACATCAGACATCTGCATGATCTCTAGTCTCCATAGCCGGAATTTTAATTTTCACTTCTGTTCGTGAGTTATGATTGAAAAACGGGCAGAAAACATTTTTTTTGCGTTTTCAAAGCATCAGTTTTCAGTAATACATTTCAATGTCAAATCAATTACAGTTGGCTTTGGCTATTTTCGTCATATCTTGGAAATAGTGGTGGGAAATGTAGTTAAATTTAAAGATTCGTTTGATATAATCTAGTTCGCGACTAAGATTAGCTCTGAAGAATAGTTCATTTCGTTCATTCAGTTCGCGAGCTGAAGATGCAACAACAAGAGGCTGAAGAGTACTGCAGGCTATTACTCATTTAGTTCGCCCGAGCTAGAGATTCAAAGATACAACCACAGACACATTGCAGCAGAATATTAATAATTTACAACTTCGCGTGTCCTATAGGCGTGGCAATTAAACTGCTGAGTTTACATAACACATGCACCCTTTATTCTTGCAAGATAATTTCACACAAAATGATTCGTTCCAGTATTTATTTAGTTATTTATTTTTTTAAATTTGTTTCCTTCATAGTTTTAAATTTACCTACATACTAAATAATAAGTTAATAACACTACAAAATTATTATAACATGTCCCAGATTGTTATACTAGATTTAATTTACACAGATGTGGGAATAAGCGTGGTCAAAGCACAGATCAGTTTTATAAATTAACTTATTGTGTTTGAAAACACGTTTGACACTTTCGTTTTAATGAGATGTAAGCCCTAACTAACAACACACTATACAATTATTTAAAATTTCACAGATGATTGCACTAGATTTAATTTACCTAGAAATGGGAATAAGCTTAGTAAACACACATAATGCTGCTCACTTCTTATGAAAACGGCTATTTGATAGAAAATGACACTTGCTGATTTTAATATGATGCAGGTCCTAATTTTTTTTTTTTTTTTTTCACTTGTTGGTTTTAATGTGATGAAGGCCCCGTAATAACACATAACTAACTAACTCCGTGGCGCTACATCCCTGAAGTGGGGTTGGAGTAGGGTAGAGAAGTGTACATTTATGTACTAACTCAATGGCAATAGAAAATTTCTAAGCAAGCTAAAGGAATATTATCTATTTTATGGAACCCGCGCATACCTTAGCCCGCCATTCAGCCCTATTCTGTGCTAACTCCATCCAACCATCCCTCGCAAATCCTACTTCCCTTAAACCCATCCTAATATTTTCCTCCCATCTACCTCTAGGTCTTCCAAGTGGTCTTTTCCCTTCGGTTCTCCCAGTCGAGATATGTTTTTCCTCCCCCATGAACGCAACATGTCCAGCCCATTTCATCCTCCGTGATTTAATTACCCTTATTGCATCCGGTGAAGAGTACAGCCCATGAAGCTCGTCATTATGCAGTTTTCCCCAGGCCCCATTTTCATTTCTCTTAGGCCCAATTATTTTCCTAAGCCCCTGTTTTCGAACACACTCAAATTATGTAAGCGACCGTCTCACATCCATATAATACAACTGGGAGGATAATAGTCTTATAAATCTTTATTTTTAGATTTCTGGACAGAAGACGAGAAGACAAAGAGTTTCTGAACTCCATAAAAACAAGCATTTCCTGATTTGAGTCTACACTTATTTCTGCCTTAATATTATTTGTGTCTGTAATTATTGTTCCCAGATAAATGAATTTCTGCACTTGTTCGAACGATTTACCGGCTATTCTGAACGATTTACCGGCTATTCTGAATTCTGATATTTTCTAACAACAGAATGTGTCATTTTGCATGCCGTAAGTGAAGTAAGGAAGTAGCAATTAGATGTGACAACTGCACTTTTTGGTGTCGTACGTGTAGGAGCACAAAAGACATGCTATAATAATAATATTTATTCGCAGCCAATAGACTTTTTTACAAGTCTCAGGCATTGTCATGTTATCTTACTTACTAAATCAGTGTTTTACAATAAACTTAAGTCTAGTATAGGTTACATGATAATTGGAATATTTACAATGTTAAGCCTAGATACAATACAAGTAAGAATCAGCTTGAAAAATTTTATGTCATAACCGGGATTTGAACACGGATCTTCAGCTTAACGTGCTGATGCTCTACCATTGAGCTACCATGACAACATGCCAGTACGACATCAAATTCCTCAACTGATTCAGAAGACAAGGCAGACCACGGGAGGTTTCTCTCCATTGAGAACACATATCCAATGGCGTCCTACATTTGTAGGTACTTTGAAGCCAAGTTATTATTTGAATGCATGTTATAATAATTGAGATATTTACAATGTTGAACATAGATATAGCACATGCAGGCCTTTCTAGGTACTAAACTTACAATATCTTTAAAACTATTTACTTATTAACTAGGTATGTACATGAAATCTTTGCTAGGTACTTACAATAATTACAATAATGTAATTACAATACAAGACTTACAATAATTTTAAATTTAGTTATATTGTGTATTCAATAGTCTAGTTATCACCTAATTTGTTCCAACTAAAGAATAAAGTAGATGTAAACAAAACCACGTGACATGATGGGTTCTGATTGGCAGTTGGACGCACAACCCTTCAGGCTCTTGCTTGTCGTCTTCTTCCGAGTATTAATGTAGTTTCTTCAAAACATAAAAAATAAGTAATGTATTTGAAATAACTGTATGTTTGAGTGTCCATTCTTGATTGCTTTAACAAAAGTTAGTTTTAGATTTTCCTTGACAAGCAAACTTAGATTTACCTTTGGTAATCCGGACGGCCATTTCGCACTATTTTAGTGCATCATCAGCGGTTTTCGAACTGCTACTGGTGGGTGCCTGTGTTGTACACCTAGGTGGTGTGGGTGTTGCGTTGGTCTTGAGGTGGGAGTGGGAGTATTTGGCGGTGTTTGAATGTCAGGTATCGTGTCGAAAAGTGTGTGTGATTTGAAGTGTAGTTGGTCATTCAGTATAGATGTGGGGTGATTTTTTGTGTGTTTATATATTTCTAGTTGTTCTATTGTGTTTAGTTTGCGACTTTTGTGGAGTGTGTGGAGAATTTCCATGTTCGTGTCTATGTTAGTGTAATTGTGGTTTGTGTCAAGTAGGTGTTCTGCATAATTTGATTTTCTGTTCTGAGGGTATTTGAGTGCTTTTATGTGTTCTTGGAATCTTGTTCTAAAGGATCTGCCAGTTTGGCCTATATAGAAGTTGGGACAATTATTGCATTTCAGTTTGTATACTCCAGTTTTGTTGTAGGTGTCCATTTGTGTGCTTTTCCTTGTTAGGTGTTTCTTTAGCGTGTTGTTCGTTTTGTAGGCTATGTTGTACTTGAGTTTTTTGAAAGTTGATGCTGTTTTGTGAGTTTTCTTACTGTAGTATGTTAGTGTGATGAACTTCGTTTTTGGTTCTTGGGTTTGTGTGTGTTCTTTTAGCTTGTGTTTAGTGTTTCTTAGTATTCTATCTACTGTGCTGGGGTTGTAATCTAAAACTAACTAATGTATTTGATGTAAGACTAAATGAAGCACGTTTCTCAAGTTTGTTGCAACACTTTCTATGTGATTTAAGCAATACCAGTATTATTATTTGATATTATCGGTTGAATGTAATGCGACGCGCATGCCTGAAGACAACAAAGGTATGAAAAAATAACACAGTCACTTGTCATGTATTCCTGGAAGACAGATAACGTTTAATTCATACGGTGAAAACAAGCTTACTACAGCTATTATATAATAAAATACAGCAACAAAGTTCAATGGCTGAAGCTATTCAGGCCTCACCACCTCGTGTTGTCAAGCACAAGCGGGGAAAGCCGTTAAATAGTGGCGAAAAACTGTGATCTGGAATGTTTTTAAATACATTTTGCAGTAGGTAGATTTTTCATTATGACATTGACATATTACAATGCATTAGCATTTAAAACGTAGGCATATGCAATATTTGTAAAATCCAGCTTTGTTTCTGTAGATACTAGCTTACTTTGATCAATATTAACGAGTTCCTCTTGTATTGAAATTGCGACGTCTGCAATGTGTCAACGAACACGTGGTCGCGAAGTAATACATATCAGTGTGTTTGTTTACATCTACTTTATTCTTTAGTTGGAAATAGTATAGTCTAGTTATCATCTAATATTCATCTAATTTGTACAGCACCTTTCCTATTAGGTAGTTTTTAAGGGCAGATTTGAATTTATTTTTTTGGAGATTTTTTATGTGCGTTGGAAGTTTGTTATAAAATGTGATGCCTCTTACATATGGGTCTTTATTTATTGATTTGTGTTGGTATGTTAGTTGATGTTAGTCCTGGTTTGTTCGGGTATTGTGTGAGTGTACAGTGTTATTTTTCTCATGATGGTTTGTATTTTCTGTTACAAATAGTATAGTCTTATATACGTACAGTGAGGTAAGTGTTAGTATGTTATTTCTGAAACTATCCCTGCACGACTGCATCCTATTTAATTTGAGCATTATTCTAATGCATTTTTTTTTAAATTCTGTAGTCTATTCATGTGTACGTTTGCTGCACATCCCCATAGTTCTATGCCATAACTAATCTGTGGAAAAACTGTCCCATAATACACAATCTTTAGAATATTTTCCTCCATTACGTATGCCAATTGCCTTATTAAATATATACTTTTACCGGAAAACAATATCCAAACAGACATAGCCTGCAGTTTGCAATGCGCTTGAGTCAGCATTATTCGAAAGGAGATAAAGAATCATAATCAGAGGAGAGTAGTTTGTTTAGTTCGCACGAATAGAGAGAGAGAAGGAGACGCAAAGAACAAACAACGCCAAGCAGGGGTGAAGAGTAGTTCGTTCGAATAGAGGAGACGCAAAGCAGGAGCGAAGAGTATTGCAGCTCATATAGTTCGCTCCCGCTAGAGAGAGAAGGTGATGCAAAGATACGAAAGGCAAACAATACTTCGCGTCTGCGCATCCCATAGGCGTGGAGACCAACTGTTGATTTCACTGCTTACGCCGTTTGTTTTGCAAGATAAGAATAATTTATTTGGAAATGATGTGTTCTAGTTGGGTATTAATATTATTTTTACCAGAGGCGTAACGAGGGGAGGGATTTGGGGGTTTGAACCCCCCCATTGATAAAAAAAGAGGATTGTACAATTTTTTTTAAGTCTGCTTATAAATTACTTAATACGAGTTTAAAGCGTGGGAAGCTTAAAACTCGTTATTGTGCATCTTAATTTTTAAGATTTTTCGGGGGAGGACCCCCCTCTCCCTGAGGGGTATTCCATACCCCCCGGATGTTATAACCTCCCCCATATGGTCGGCCTGGTTATGCCTATGATTTTTACCATTGTTGTTCTGTTCAAACGATACATTTAGTTCGCGAACTACTCTTTCAGAAATTGCAGATTAGTTCGTTTAGCTCGCCTTGTCGATTAGTTCGATTCGAACTAATCGTTCGCGAACTACCCATCACTACTTGGAAATAAAAGCATCGCGATCGCTTGAATGTTGTAAGCTCATGCTGGTCGATTCATTTCTTTATAATATCATATAGACATATGAAATTTTCAACCTACACGGAAGAGGGATAATCAATTTAGGCCTAAATATGGTCAAACATTGTTCAATTTGAACAAAACTCACTATGCAGGGTTTTCTGGGTCAAGGAACTCGAATCTGAGGTCGCTTTTACCAGGCGACGCTATCTAATCGTGGTATGTTGTCCACGTGATTTAGGTGTTAATAAATATAATGATTTAACTATTATGCTCTTAATTTTTAATTTTTGAAATAATTATCTCGGACCATCGCTTGATTTTGTAATCCATCCTGGACGATTCATTTGTTTAGAATGTCAAGGCCCGCAGACCTATGAAATTTTGAACCTACACGGAAGAGGGATAATCTATATAGGCCTTAATATGGTCAAACATTGTTTGATTTGGACGAAACTCACTATACAGGGGTTTTCTGGGCCAAGGAACTCGAATCTGAGGTCGCTTATACAGGTGACGCTATCTAATCGTGGATTTAGGTGTTAATAAATATAATAATTTAAGTATTATGCTCTTAGTTTGTAATTTTTAATTTTTGAAATAATTATCGCGGTCGAAGCCACGGGCATATGCTAGTAATAAATAAAAGAAAAAATAGCGAATTTCCCAACAGACATCTGTAATTGAAGAGTTATATGTTTGCTCTGAAAAGAGCTGGTTGTTTTTGTTGTCTTAATCGTAATATGTTCTCTTGCTCCTTAATATTCTAATTGAAATTGTGGTACAAGCCTTAATTTGTATGTGTGCAGCATAACAGTGAGCTGCATTGCCAACAGAGTGGAGGAGTGGGCGGAGCTTAGCATGGTATCAGATTCGTATCTTGCTCCTACAAAAGCCTTCACTATATTTACTTACGATTAGCAAAGCATGTTTTCCACGTCCAAAGAGATTCTTGTGCCCTCTGTTGTAGGTTTGAGGTACTTAGTGATTAAATTTCAATATTCATTAGTCTGTTTACGAACACATAGATTGGTTAACAACGGAAGCATACGATCAAGAATACTTACAAATTCAGGAAGTTGCAGAAAGTAAAGAATTCAGTAAGTTACTAATAGATGAAAATATTGCAAAATTCAAGAAAATTATAAAAACAAGTCTTCAATGCAAAATATCACCGTTGGGCCACACAAAAATTTCAGAAAACCACTAAACAATAAAATATAATTTTAGCTACAAAGAAGACACAAAGTATTAAAAATTTAGTTAAAAACAATATGGATAAAATACTCAAGAAAAGCCACAAATTTACCAGTATTGTTCAGAATGCAATAAAACAAACATAGGTGAAACCAGTGCTCTTTTCATGGGGTACGCAGATTTTTCCAATGTTTCGTTAGGAGAAAATTATTCATTTCCACAATTTTGAAATCTGTGCCAAACAAAATAACGAGTTTGCATTAAAGTAGCTTCTTTCAGTGTTTTGTTCATTATCTAAACCAAGTGGGGCCTGACATAAACACTGTGAGCGCTACAGTACGACTACAACGTCTTCACGATCGTGGAGAGGCAATTCAAAACAGCAAAGTGATTCTTGAATGCTCAGGAAATTGCATATCGATACACACAACAAAAAATGCATCAAAGAAACAGAAGAAGAAGAAACATAACAGTTGTTAGAGCGGGTTTGATGTAGGAACACATTGAACTCACACATTGACTATTTTACTTTCTCGCACATACGTAGTATAGAGAAAGTACTGGTATTGTGACAAAAATCTAAAAATGAGATAATGCCGGGAAAACATGTTTCATGATAGCTAGACACCGAAAAAAGTGTTTTTGGAATGATGTCTGTCTGTGGACAAGCACAGCGGGTAAACGGTTCATTGTATTTACTTCATTTTTTTAATTAAGGAATTATTCGGAATTTTATTGAACCGCCCAGAAATTGAGTTTTTTAACTGAAATATTAAGGGGACTTTTCATGAAAACTTTTGTCAAAATTTTGATTTTTGAAAAAATGGCTAATGATTTTTAAAAAATGTAAAAATCTATATATTTTATATAGAACTAATGAAATGGCTATATCTGTTTTTCTGTAAAAATGACTTAGGGGGTACTTTACCTGTATCCATTTCAATTTTTCTTAATTATCTCCATTACTGTAGGCGATACATGAAAACCTACCACAGTGAAGTAGTAGAAAATAGTATATTGCGACACAAGGGCAGAAAGGCACGTTTACGGGTCGAGGAAACAGATTGAAAACCCGAGGCGCCTGCGCCGAGGGTTTTTAAGTTTTTGAGACCCGTAAATGCCTTTACGGTCCTTGTGTTGAATGGTATTTTTTGCACGACGGTTACTTATATCAATTTAATTATATTAATTGTGATATTACCTGAAAATATTATGTATATACAGTCTTGAAGATTGGTGCTTATTTCAGAAAGGGATTCGCATTTGTTATTGTTTATGGCAACCGAATATTTATAAAGCGGGGAGGCCTTGGTCATTACAGCCTGCAAATAAGCTATAGCGGGTGTGAAAGTAATTTTCGGCCCGTCGCCCCCAGCAACAAATAACTTTTGGCCCGTCGCCCCTAGCAACAAGATTGCATGTGGTAATGTCAAGTTACGATCCATGTAAACAACTTTCGTAAGTAACACTTACTAGCTAAGGAGTGCAAAAAATTAAAAAGAACATTTTTTGTTAAACACATTTCTTTATAAAATTAATAGGTATCAAGCTAAAAACGAAATAACATGACTTAAATGCGAATTTCAGAACATAGATTTTGATTAAAGCATGAATATTCTTCTGTTGCCCATAGTAACAAGAATACTGTAGTCCAATTATTGTTGTGAAATTAGTCAGTTTACCACATCCGTAATGAACATACCAAAATCAATTAGAAAGAGGTGGTATAGGGAAGAGGTTCTGGGTTCAAATCAAATTTCGTGGCCACAGAAATTTACCAGTAAATTCTAGTAATAACTCATTTGGTATTGTTCGGCTATATCTCAACGTATCCTGCATTTTTGCCTTTGAGATTGAGGAAACCATGCAAACCCCAAGTTATTATTATTGTTGTTGTTGTTGTTGTTGTTATTATTATTATTATTATTATTATTATTATTATTATTATTATTGTTTTATTATTACTGTTGTTGTTATTCTTATTCTTATTTCATGGGAAATGCTTTGAACATAAAGATCGACCCTGATGCTTTCCGCTCTAGATACTTGTTAGTTTTATGAAAATGTAATAAATACAATTTAATTGTCTCTATAATTTACTTTTTTCTGTGCTAGCCTTTAACACATATATGCGAGAAAGTTTGTGCATCGTATTTTTGCACCATTTATTTGTTATGCTAAATGTAAATATGGTTTAAGTCAGCACAATAGTATGTGAGGGTCTAAACGTCCAGGTTGAAAAGTTAATAGCAATTAACAAGTTACTCTTACCATCCGGTGATGCGGGATCCTTGTTCTTGTCCAGGCTCATGAAAATAATTTTTGGATAGAGATGTACAACACAAGCGATGCAGCTGAGGGCGAGATTCTTGACGCTGACTCTGACGGTGGGTTCAGGTATTGTGTAGCCCACACAGCCGGTGAGTAGGAAGGAGGCAGCGAGGTGTCGAGCGCAGTACAGCAGAGGAACGTCGGCATCCGTGAAGCAGCCGGTGTCACAGTGCAGGAACGGCACGTTCCTGGTCTGGCTGGCCACCGAAGTGGGCGAGTGATGCACATAGCTTGCATCTTCCTCGCTCTGGGTTGAAAGCTGAGGTGCCATCGAAGGAGACTTGGGTGTTGTTCTTATAGGACTGGGATATCTTCCATCATCTGCACAAACGTTAATCAGATTCTATGTTATTATTTACTGGATCATTGTATGATTTATTTAAATCATTTATTTAAGATAAATAATTAGAAAAATTACATTTAATAACACTGACATTTATTACAAAAATTGCATGAATTTTGTTATTTTATTTTATATTGTTATCCATTAATCCCAGCAAAACAGTTGTGGTTCCCTTTTCAAATAGGAGAAACTTGAAAGACCTAGGTGTACTTAAACTAGGTAATTCAACATTGGAATACTCCGAGACAGTTAAATATCTAGGACTTACACTGGATAAGAAACTGACTTGGAACAATCATATTGGAAATATCATACGTAGGGCTAGATGGTCACTTGTGACCATCAGACGCACTATCGGAGTAACCTGGGGCTTAAAACCTTGCATAAGCCATTGGCTTTATGTTGCAATGGTTAGGTGCCAGATATCTTATGGTGCCATCGTATGGTGGCGCAAAACGTTACAAACAACTGTAGTTGGCAAACTAACCCAACTGCAGAGACTTGCATGTCTATGCATTACGGGGGCCTTTAGAAGTACTCCTACCATCGCGTTGGAGACTCTTTTGAATCTCCCACCCATAGACATACATATTCAAGCGGAGGCCAGACTCACTGCCTATCGCTTAGAGCAAACAGGGAATTGGAGGAACAGCAGTTCAACAACTGCTCATACCTCCATATTGGAATTCCTGAATACTACAGAGTTGAGTATGAGGTCTGACATCATGAATACTCAATACTGCTCTCCTCCTTCTTTCAAGATCACTCTTGGCTCTCGAGATGACTGGGAAGGGGGATTTACTCCTGATAAGAAACGAGACCAGCTTGTATGGTTCACGGATGGATCCCGCATAGGGAATCAATCAGGAGCAGGCATATTTAGCCAAGCCCCAAGGACAAATATTAGCATAAGCCTTGGGAAATACTGCACAGTATTTCAAGCAGAAACAATTGCTATCTTGAGGTGTGCACTCAGAGGACTTGAGAAAGGCTACCAAGGTAAGCGAATTCTCATCCTCACAGATAGTCAGAGTGCCTTAAAAGCACTCTCCTCTGACCAGGTAAAATCAAAACTGGTATGGGAATGCCTAAACTCCCTCACTGCCCTCTCATCCCGCAACAGTCTTGAACTGAGGTGGGTGCCTGGGCATCAGGGAGTTGAAGGAAACGAGAAAGCAGATTTGTTGGCAAAAAGGGGTGCTCAGATACCCTTTTTTGGACCTGAACCTGTGGTGGGAATCACTACAACTACTGTGAGAACCTCGGTTAAAACATGGATAAGGGAGAAACACCAATATAGATGGGAAACCTATCCAGGACAAAGACAGGCTAGGGAGCTAGTACTGGGTCCAAACAACGCTCTCTCCTCTTCTATCTTGAAATTAGACAGAAGGGGAATAAGGAGGGTGGTTGCATTAATATCTGAGCATGGTCACTTCAGAAAACATCTATGCAAAGTGGGGCTCTATGAGTATGAACCCATTTGCAGATTATGCAAGCAGGAGGAAGAAACAGCCTCACACATCCTGTTTGACTGTCCTGTCCTGGCAAGGAAGAGACATGCTCTCTCCATTTCCAGGAAAGATTTAAGAAATGGAAAAGACATTGGAACCAAAATACTGCAACTTGTACAAGGAACAGATTTTGGGAAACAATGAATTTCCCTACTCGTGGGGCGAACAAGTCAGTGGAGGCTAACTTTAGATACCCTGTCTGGCAAGAAACCTGGCATGCCAGGGAAGTTTTGGAAGGAAGACATGAGCTTCCTAACCAAAAAGGGGCAGCACAATAAGCCTTTTAGGCTGACGTGCAAGAGGTGCCAAACTCTTTAAAAAGCCCCCCGTAATCAAATCAAATCAAATTATATTGTTAGACGTTGTATGCCACATGGGTAGGGACATGCATAATTCACAATTGTGATAACGCAATTTTATTCACGAATTTTAATGTTTTTCCATTAAAAACAAAAATTTTTACTTTTTGTTTTTTAATTAAAATTGCAATTTTTACATTTTGATGCATTCCTAAGCGTACGGTCAATTCACGATTATCCATGTGTGGCTTATCCATGCAGGAAAATTTGAATTTCCACTCACTTATGATGAATTTTTGGCACTTTATATCAAATTTCCTGGGCTTTACTTTGAATCTCCCGCACTTTATTTCAACAGATTTTGCCTTTCAGGCACTTAATTTCGTCATATGCACAATATGGCGACAAAGTACGGGAAATTCGGATCCTCGCACCCAGTTAATTCCAACATTTGGACTGTCCCTTTATTCAATTATGCAAGCACGTCATGGTCTCAATTAACACTGATATAATCGGGAGTTCACTGTAGTTTTAAATAATCCTCCTAGAACAGACTTCAAAGAAAGAAATTTGGCTACAACGGTTATTTTTTTCACTTGAAAGTTAAATAACCTAATACTTGCTTGAGTGCTTGATTTCTAGCATTTTACTTTCGATTTTTGTGCATGTAGCCTAGTGTATCGATATTGTGCCCTTTTTTTTTTTTTTTTTTTTGTATGTATTACATTGTGTATATGACTGATATAAACATGTGTAAACATTAATGTGCTGTATGGTTAATTTTCTTTGTATTTGTGTGTATGTAAATTAATAAGAATATATGCTAAAATAGGTTAAAAGTGGCTTATCTTTGAATTCATTCTTTAACTCAATAATTAGTAAAATTGCATTAAAGATAACGCCACTTTTTGGGGAAAAAATGACACATTTGGGAAAAGATAACTCTACTTTTGGAGAAAATAATAAACACACCTTTGGCATGTCCCTACAGATTCGAAATGAAATGATTAAAACGAACCACAGGTTCATGAATCTTACCTTTACATGCACATCAAGCATAAGAAATTAAAGCGATTGATAATTAAAAAACTAAAAATCCGTCTTTACATAATTAAATTCCTGAGCCCAATCAAACCCTGCAGTCATTCAGTGTTTTCCCATTTGGACCTGCCCTCATGATTCCCCTTCTGTCGTCAACAGATAAGTCAAAAGTCAAAATGATCGACAACTGATATCTTTATGCAATTTATTTTACAACTGATTATCAAAAACTGGCACTTTGTTAGTGTAAAATTCACATTTTGTGACACTTTTTCCCTTACTCATGAACAAAAGTGAAAATTAAAAATTATATTTTGAGATGCATTTGGGCACCCTTCAGTCCATCTATGTTAACAATTTTCTGCAGGATGTAGATTTGGCTGGACATCACACACAGACAAACGTAAAACAGACAGGCAGACATAACTTCCTCTCATTGTATGGACTCTTTTATTTTCCAAATGTTATCTCTATATATATAAAAGGCTTTGTCCTGACTGACTTAATGACTGAATGACAGGAATCAACGTACAGCCTAAACTATAACAGGTAGAGACTTGGAATTTTGATAGTACCTTCGTTTCCTAATGTAGATGCTCACTAAGAAAGGATTTTGAAAAATTCTGATTCTAAATGCCAAAAATGAGTGAAAAACGGGCAGAAAACGTGCATTTTTTGGGTTTTCGAAGCGTAATTTATTTCAATGTCAAATCAATTACAGCTGGCTTTGGCTATTTTTGTCAAACCTTGGAAAGGAAACTTTCGCGATCGCTCGAATGTTGTAGCTCACGCTGGTCGATTCATTTGTTTTTAATGTCAAGGCACGCATACATATGAAATTTTCAACCTAATCCCGAAGAGGTTTATTCTTATTATTATTATTATTATTATTATTATTATTATTATTATTATTATAAGTGGGATAATCAATATAGGCCTAAATATGGTCAAACGTTGTTCGATTTGGACGAAACTCATTATACAGAGGTTTTCTGGGCCAAGAAACTCGAATCTGAGGACGCTTTTACCAGACGATACTATCTAATCGTGGTATGTAGTCCACGTGATTTAGGAGTTAATAAATATAATGATATAACTATTATGCTCTTGATTTTTAATTTTTGAAATAATTATCGCGGGCGAAGCCGCGGGAACATGCTATCTCTCTCTATATAAAAGGCTTTGTCCTGACTGACTGACAGGAATCAACGTAGAGCCTAAACTATAACAGGTAGAGACTTGGAATTTTGACAGTACCTTCGTTTCACAATGTAGGTGCTCACTAAGAAAGGATTTTGAAAAATTCTGATTCTAAATGCCAAAAATAAAATGTTTTTGAGAATACTTAATCCCTTTTTACAGAGAATTATCAAATCCGAATCACATTTGACATTAAAGCATATTGTTGGGGTTTCAGATGGGTTTGGAATTAAATTAAATGGAAGTTTGACAATTACAGTTTGCTTTGTCTATTTTTGTCATACCTTCGAAATTAAACTTTTGCTATCGCTTGAATGTTGTAAGCCCTAATATGGTCAAACATTGTTTATTTGGACGAAACTCACTATACAGGGATTTTCTGGACCAAGGAACTCGAATCTGAGGTCGCTTTTACCAGGCGATGCTATCTAATCGTGGTATGTAGTCCACGCGAATTAGGTGTTAATAAATATAATGATTTAACTAACTATATTATGCTCTTAATTTTTAACTTTTGAAATAATTATCGCGGGCGAAGCCGCGGGCACATGCTAGTCTTTTAATATAGTAAAACGAGATAATTATGCAATAACGTTATTCTGAGCTTAGGACATTAATTTACTTTCTTTTTTTAAATTCATCTGTATTTATACTCCTTTCAGCATTAAGGCCGTATCAGGAGTTCAGGATCTGTCTCTACACAGTATGCCATGCAACTACTGATTGTCAACTATTTTCTAATGTTGGTGTTCTTTATGCAGTAAATTTCAATTGAGATGAATTTATTTGGCTTATGATACAGGATGAGTTGTGGTAAGTAAATATCCAATTCAGCATTTGCCTTTACGACTAGGGAAACCACCTCCTGAATGTGAATCCAAGACACCTCGCTTGGCGGACATGTTTAAATCATCAAGACTGGCTGGTAACATTATCCTTACATGAAGCACAATATTCTGACACTAGGTGTCGTGAAACAAACTTCAGTGCAACCGTTGGGTTTGTTCAAGTCGTTGAAATCCACACAAACATGTTCGGACCGCATACAAATCCTGACATTTCACAACTTCTTCACTTACAAACTGGGGACAAAACAAACCTGCATATAACTTCACTAGCTTAAAAGGCCTGGCGTCGCCCGGGTTTTGTATTTTGTAATTGGAAATTAACTTATAAAGGACTTTCGATTTCCAAATTATAGGTCCTTATATAGGTATTTAGAATTTGAAGTAGGAAGAAAAACAACTTATCACATTCAAACTATTTGCTCAGAAAACACTTGACATAGATGTAAAAATTTGCATCCCATCGCTTGTACAGTACACAGTACAGTAGGAGTTGAAATAAGAAGAAACAGAAATTCCAGAACATAAAAATGTATTGTCTTTGTAGAATATTTTATTTCTCACTCTCATTTTACCAAACAACCGTTTCGAGTCATACTTCCCTCCCAAAAAACCTGTGATATAATAATATACATATTACTAGAGACAGGCAAAATATGAAATTTCATATTCTAAAATATGGCTACTAGCGCTCTGAAAACTCGGATCTTTACGAATCACGAAGTTTAGATGGCAATGCAAGCAAGAAAAAAGTTCATATTTCATAATATTTTGGTAAAATCTTCATATTTCGTGAAAATCTTCATAAAGCTTCATATTTTGTATGATTTGCAAATTTTTCCTTCGTTAATACTTCTATGACAAATAAATCGAGTTTTCCACATTATTGAAATGTTTTCCGGGAATCGCATCTCAAATCCCTATACGGCAAACTCCAGAAAGCTAAGAAATTTTGCAACACTTTCTAAGTGTTAAGAGGTACCCAACACAATTCCACTCTAATAATAGCCTATTTCCATTATGAACGGGAATGGGATTTCTAAGAATTGTTTGGAAGTAGTCACATTCCTTGCATTCCAAAAGATAACTCGACAGCAAGGGCGGGGGTAGGGAATGTTTACAGTTAGAGGAACCAGCTCACTAGCAGGGAGGAGGGAATATTCATTTATGTGTTGTTTGCGATTCGTGGTGATTTGGATCGTGTGCCTAAATCTGGAATGTGCAATTGGTGACAGAGTTAAACTGTTTTAAAACAGATGGAACGATTGTTATGTGCACATTTTGTAACAAAAGTGTTAAGTATGGAATATAGTCCTTTTTATTACCTGTGTAATATTATCTAAAGACAAATTTGTACTAACATTCAAATTATGTTTACGCTACATTTGATATCGTGGGAAAGAACAAATATAAGACGCATCTTCGCATGAGACATATCCCGGCCAGTCCTCCCCCAGTGAAGCAATTAATTTTATGCCGTGATCTAGCGAATTCTTCGAGGATGAATAGGCTGACAAACTGTTGGGTACAAGGCACATATTCTCGCATTTAATATTTGATACAAGGGGCGCTCTAGAATTTTTAATATTTGGTACAAGGGGTGCTCTAGAATTTTTAATATTCGGTAGCAGTTTTAATATATTTGTTACAAGGGGCACTCTCGCATTTTTAATATTTGGTACTGTCGGGAGTGTCGGCGACAATATACAAGGATAGTTTGTCACCTGCTTCCCTGAGAAACAAAATGTGAATATTGAGTGATCGAGTGGGCGGAGCTTAAAGTGCACTTAATAGTTGGCTTTCGCCGTTATCTTTATTCTGAACAAATGGGTGACTGAATTACATAATAATCTTGTTATTAATTTATTTTTTAATACTGGTATCTGCAAACACAAAGTTTCAGCTGAAACAACACACAAATAGCATTATACATAAAAAAAATGAAAATTAAAAAGACACACACCCAGTTCAGACGTTTCTTACCGACAGAAGATGCACTTTTTGCCAGAAAACATTGAAAAACTGCTTTTATCTTATTGTAATAAATATTAGTTGATGTGATGTGAAAAATGTAGGTGAATAGAATATTGTGAATACTTAACGTATTAATTACCAGTTAACTAGTGTTTTTATTTTGCCCTCTCATTGTGAATATGGTAGATATTCCTTTGTGTGTTGTCTTAAATCAAATAACAAATATTCAGATGATAAAATTGGTGATTTATTGCATTTCATAATATTTTTAATTTTTTTCTTCATAATTTCATATTTAGCATAAATAAATTTCATATTTTGGCAAAATTTTCTTCATATTGTGCCTGTCTCTACATATTACCATACCTCGTATTGTTTTCTCTATGTCCAGGGTAGAGAAAGTTATGTGACTGCAACACATTGTGCGTTATTTTTGTGGATTTCATTCTTTAATATCTATTTATAACATGAATTATATCGATAGCTTCTCTAATTTGGTGTAAAAAGGGATTAAGTATTCTCGAAAACATTTGATTTTTAGCATTTAAAATCAAAATTTTTCAATAACCCTTCTTAGTGAGCACTTACATTATGAAACAAAGGCACCATCAAAATTCCAAGTCTCTATCTATTATAATTTAGGTTCTTCATTGATTCTCTGTCAGTCAGGACAAAGCCTTTTATATATACAGGGTGTTAATGAATAACACCGAAATATTTTACCTGTGTATAGAGGGGACATAGACAAGCAACTTTCATTAGGACATTTTTGCTCTATGACGTAAAATGTGTATGCTACAGGGCATTAAAGTCCTTAAAATTTGGTGCTCATAACTCAATAATTGAGCGAAATAGGGTTAAAATTTTCATTAAATAGACTTCATGCCTTCCTAGTGATCGATAAAAACCTGATTCTTAATAATTCATCAAAAGCTATACCATAATTTAGAATTTTCATAATCTGCAAAATTTACTGACTAATCACATGATTGCCCGCCACTGCATTATGTTTTTATTCTTAGTTCCAGACCTAACAAAAATGTTTCGTTGGTCTTTTTTCCTTCAGAGTTGTAAGATATCGATCGTCATTTTTTACAATTTTCCCGATCACTACACAATATTCACTGTTCCTTTGTTTCCCATCATTTCAAGTATTAGAAGTCAGTGGCGTGCATATCCTTGGGAGATTTTATGTTATAACAGGAAGAATTGAATCCATAGAGCAAAAATCTCCTAATAAAAGTTGCTTGTCTATGTTCCCTCTATACACAGGTAAAATATTTCGGTGTTATTCATTAACACCCTGTATAAATAGAGATAAAACACTTTAGTTTCACAAAATGTTTGTAGTCTACCAATTACCAACAGTCGTAGTTATTACCTTGAATTTTTCCAATCCTGATATTGGAGTATTCACAGACGTTCTCCTCGATGAGGCTGTTCATATCAAACTCGTCAGCGTCTTCATTAGCGTTCTCCACGCTGCTCATTTCAGGACTCTGACGCTCATCGGCGTATGACTTCTCTGAAGAGCCTGACTTACTGCTACTGAATGCAGCTTTGGCTTCATCGACCCAGTTTTCTATGACTGGGTACTTGAGGTCGGGTAGATCAGGATCTGGATCCAGCAGCGAACTCTCGTCTCCGAGGGCCAGAGACTGTGCCACGCTCATCTGACCTAACAACAACAATACAACGTGGTAGGAGATGAAAGTATAGAGAAAAGGCCACCTATTAACCAAACAAAACAATCATGAAAACCTTTAGGAAGCTGATGAATTATGAACGAAATTGCTCCAGATGTCAAACAGTTCATCTTTCATTTCTATGATATAAGCGTGTGTAAAGTTGCAATTGGCAACCCTTGTTTCAAAGGTTACCAGTCTTCTGGATTATTTCCGCTAAAGCATGAAAATGCTGAATATTAGAATCTTAGCGGATGCCATGATCGCAGTAGAATTATGTTAGAGTGTAGGAGTGTGTGATGCGCGCTCGAGGCCTTCATTAGAGAAAGTGTTATATATTTATTTATCTGTTAGAGTAAGCACCTTATTAGTAGACCTGGGATTTTAGGCTCTAAAAAAATTAGTTTTAAGCACCTAAAATAAGCTGGACACGTGAAGTCAGAATGAAAAATTCAATGCCATAGCCGGGATTAAAACCAGGATCTTCGGCTCTCCGTACCGATGCTCTAACCAACTGAGCTACCATGGCAACGTGCCGGTACAATATTACATTCTCCGACTGACTCACAATCCCAGTCAACCACCAGGTGTTGTCAATATGAGATACGAACCCAGTGGCGACATACAAGCTGTAAGTGCTTAAAGACCCGGGCTTTATAGTAAACCACTAGTAGGTCACAGTGGAATGATAATTCTTTCACACTGGCCGTGTGTAGGCTAAGATGGACACCTAAAGTAAGCTCTTAAAAGAGAAAATAGACACTTCAAATATGCTTTAAAAATGTGTAAATAGATAGAAAATAGACTTAAAAATATTACAATATAGCTACACTTAAAGGATAACATGGTACTTTTTTTTTTTTTACTGCAAGAAACGAGGTATACCTATTCTTAACAGAATTAACTGCAAAATTAGGCATCACAAACTATATTCACTGTTCTTTCACTGGAGACTTGACACAGTAGCCCTTCCCCTCTCCCATCAGTCAGTACTCCATTGGCGGCAATTGTTCTGAGTAATCAAGTTTCTTTGAAAAACCCACCTCTGCTGTTCTGCTTTTCATTGAGGGAAGTTCACTATAGGATTTTAAAAATTACAGAATTTGAATTTTATTTTAAATGAACAAAATAGGCATTTTAGGCACCAAAATTGTAAAATAGGCTCTGAGGTCCAAATAGGCATTTTAAAGCACTATAAAACTCTATAAATGTAAGTGATTTATCATGAAACATCCACATATTTAAAAATTTTCATGTTATTTCATAAGTAACAAAACAGGCATTTGCCTTAAAATCCTAGGTCTAGTTATTAGTCACAAGGGGGGCGTCGGAGGTCAGCACTGGACATGTGTTTAAATACAACAGTGTTAAGTTTCAAATCACAGTTCAATATTAAGCTTAAGGTCTAAATTTCTGTTTACACATTATTCCACATGCATCTATTTTGAATCCACTAGATCGGCAAGACATACATAATATTGCCATTTTAAGAAGGCCTCGTCCCAAACCATCGTCTATCTACAAAAGAATACAATAGCATTGTTCCCTAATCCAAAAATCTGCACCGACAAAGAACAGATGCTCTGGTAGTCGCGTGGATTTCCCCAGTGTTGCTGCTGTCATTCACTACTTCTTAAGTGAATTAAGTGCTGTGGTACGTATTTGGACTGCAGACAAGTGTGAATACGCCTAATTACCTTTCTGTTCACTGATTGACAGGTCGAGGGGGATTAGGGTGGCAGCAGGTAATAATAATAATAATAATAATAATAATAATAATAATAATAATAATAATAATAATAATAATAATAATAATTCGTTTATTTATCCTGGCAGAGCTAAAGCCATTTGGTCTTCTCTTCTGCTTTGCCAGTAAAAAATTTACAGTTAAAAATACAATTAAGTTACTTAAAATTATATAGAAGATAGTTGAACCTAAAACTAAATTAATTACCATTAAGTTACAAGTTAATCTTGAATACAAAATTGAATACAAAATTAGATTGATAATTTTTCTAAATTACACTCTAAGAAAAAATTTGGGCTTAAGACAGAAACAAAATTTTAAATAACATTATCCTGAATTAATTTACTGATTTTTCTATTGAATTGTCCCAACGTTTGACAGCCTCTGACATTTTGTAGGATGGAATTCCAGAGGCGGGTAACTGAGACGGTGAAAGATGAAGAATACGATGATGATCGGTGTAAAGGGATAGAAAGTACATGACTATATTCTGAACGTGTATTTATGTTGTGATGAGAGGACAGGTGTGAGAAGCGACATGATAGGTATGGTGGTGAAGATGTGTGTAGAATTTTGAAAGGACCTGAAGACAGTGAAATTTTCTGCGATTGTTCAATCGAAACCATGACAACATTTCAAAGGATGGCGATACATGATCAAACAGGCCTAAATTACAAATGAAACACACGCGTACATTATGAACACGTTGCAGCCTTTGGGCCAGGTTAGAACTCAAGTCTGTAAGAAGGATGTCACAGTAATCGAAGTGGGGCATGACGAGCGATTGTACTAGGGTCTTTTTTACTGCAGAGGGTAGGGGCATATCTAATTTTTTAATCATATGGATTATTGAATTAACTTTTCTGCACGTTTCAACAATGTGATTTTCCCACGTTAAATTTTTATCTACAAGAACGCCAAGATTTTTAACGGAATCGCTGAATGGGATGACTGAATTTCTGATATTGATTTGTGGAGTATTATTTTCATCAAGTTTATTTAAGAGACGCTGATGCCCCACAACTATTGCCTGTGACTTCACTGGGTTCAGTTTGAGTCCCAATTTTTGTGTCCATCAGGTAGAAGCAGTTCTTGGAAAAAGAGTCTTTAAAAAGTGGCACCCACATTAAGCTTGCTAATTTCATAGTAAGTACATAAAAAAGTATCTTTAAGATAGACATTTTTAAAGATTTTTTAATTTTTAGAGTAAAAGGTGGTGAAAAAATCTTAAATTTCATTGACATTCACTCTCAAAAGGAAAAATGAAATTCATCAATATCTCGAACATAACATTATAATATTGTTAAAACTTTCCGGGCTCTGTTGCCGTGGTCCATCGGATTGCTTTCCGGACGTTTCGCCCATCATCATCAGCGGTGAGTTCTGCTTCGGAGTTTCCTCGGCGAGGTCTTGCTGTCGACTGATATAGCAGCTGGATTTCGGCACGTATTTATAGGCTGTTGGCTGTACATACTCGCACCGTTGCTTGCAGCTCTCATATGACGCGAGATTTTAATGTTTGAAAATAATAACACTTAAAAGAATTATTATAATATCATAATTTTGTCTTGTTTAGCGGCTTTGCTAATTTTATTCATTGCTGATCTTGCGCATGGCCTCCCAGAATATTATATCCTATTCTTGTTGTCAAAACAAATGATTGTAGGCTCTTCCTCTTTACCGAATTCAGTTCTTATTACTGCAGGTTTACCATGCCAAGGCTAAAGAAAAAGAGTGCTATGCAGCGACAATAAATTAAACCAAAAGCACTTCGAAATCTACCTCCGCCTGTAGGCCTGCCTAAAGGGATTTTTTTGAATTCACAAACATTTTATTGAACAATATTTACAAAATATTGATCAAAGGACATGATTGGAATCCAAGTATTATACAAAAATTACTTCAGTTCACGCTATATCTACATGCCTCTAAATGACATTATAGGGCACAAATATCCTTTGCAACTCAAAAATTAATTATTCCCAGTACACAGTTGAAATCAAAATGAACATTTCGGCACTTTATTACTAATGTATTTCAAAATAATGAATGTCGTTGCTTTAATTTAAGTATTTACAAAATTTATTAGAAGGCTGACTGTTTGAGTAACCTGCGCCATCCCCCCCCCCCCCCCAGGTTAGTGTCAGGGCCGTGGAAAGAAAGCACGGGCCCCAGGGACAAATTTTCCCAGGCCCCCGTCAAATATTAAATTCACTACCCAATTCGCCCTTTATAATGTATGCAACAAAAAGATTACATAATTATTAAGTGCCAGAATGATACCGGTACTTATGAGATTGTCTGGTAGACAGGACTGTCTGACTGACTGTCTGCCTGTCCGTATGTCTGTAAGCGCGATAACTCAAATACGCTTTATTGGATTTTCATAAAAACTTGGTGTACCATTTATAGTGCCCATGGGACGAAGCCAATTGATTTTGGGCCAAATCAGGCACGAAACGGAAAAATACACAAACATGTTCTAATTAGGAACAATTTTATCTGTATGTACCGGTTTAATCTTTCGAAAATTATGATTTTAATGCCGGAAGTTAGTGAGGCCAACTGTTAAGTCCAAAAGAATTTGTGCTTCTACCTTTCAAAAATAGAAATTTTTCATCAAGATTAATCCATTTCAGATTAACTGTTAAAACCGTTATATGACAGGACAATGCAGATAAAATAAACACATAAAACATAACTTAAGATAATAATTAAAACGAAGTAATATACACAGTGGAGCACATGAACAACTGAACTAGTTAAATATTATATTAACACTTAATGCTTCACTTACGTCGCTGTTTATGAGCAGGACAT
This sequence comes from Ectobius pallidus, assembly GCA_964059195.1. Classification (NCBI taxonomy): domain Eukaryota; kingdom Metazoa; phylum Arthropoda; class Insecta; order Blattodea; family Ectobiidae; genus Ectobius; species Ectobius pallidus. The sequence continues at coordinate 2,637,635 of CAXKWD010000009.1, read as the reverse complement.
GTTTCGGGATTCTTATCCCATCTTCGGCTGCTGGTCAACTGGCAATTGGCGATCATGGTTAGTGGTCTGAGAGAGGGCAGCACAGGACAAACCATAAAGACCACTAACCATGATCGCCAATTGCCAGTTGACCAGCAGCCGAAGATGGGATAAGAATCCCGAAACATGTCCTGCTCATAAACAGCGACGTAAGTGAAGCATTAAGTGTTAATATAATATTTAACTAGTTCAGTTATAACTTAAGATGTTTATTGACTTATAAGTTATAACCAATTTTATTTTAGAGTCAATTTAGAAAGTAAAAAATAAAACCTGGTCGGCCGGGCCCCAGCCCCGGCTGCCCCTCCCTCTCGTCGGGCCTGGTTAGTGTGCGATCATTCTGATTGAATCCTCTCCTCTCTTCCTCCTTGCTTTTACAGTCTACTCTGTCCTCAACTCTTACCTGTGCTAGTGAACAGGGATATAACAAGCATTACCTGCTATGAGACAACTCAACTTACTGAGCGATCGCTGAGTAAGTTTCTCCTGTCCATCCGCTGCATGAATACGACTCCTGGTGACTCCGTGGGGCGAGGTGAGGAGCGGCACAAAGTCAGGAGGAGGCGACTGCAGCAACTGATGCAGCGTTTCCAGAGCGGTGTTCACCACGTTGTGATCGGGATGGTTCGTGTAGTACAAACACAATTCATACACCTGTAACATGTTTACCTGGGTAATTCTTATGAATATTTGGGGAAGGTGCGAGAGCTTTTATACTTTCTAACATATTAAGATCACTTCCTCTATCTGAACAAGTGACAGTCACTAGAGAGCCACTTCCTTTGAACTGCACAACGTAAGTGCCCAAAGGCTAGTGTACACAACAAAACTAAGTTTCCTTGAATGCATGCACAGCTCCAGTGGTAAAGTGGCATGGTAAGGTAAGGCATGGTGGTAATTTGGTAAGTAATTTTGAGGTTACACACTGTGAGGTGTCCACGACACATTTATTTATTTATTTATTTGTATTTATTCAGGTACTCACTATCTTTCGGGTCCTTCCATCTTGTTTGTTTACGCTTGGTCGCGTATTTCTATTCTTTTGGTTTCCCCCCCCCCCCCCTACTCTCTCGACTGAAGCTTTAGACAGTCCTGGCTGCCCTCCATCTTCCTAATGACGTCTCCTGTCTTCGTCCATTATAATGAAAATCTTTTCCCAGGCGTTCAGTCCTGATGGTTTCTTTAAGAAGTGTTTTAATAATTTGGTATCCTTTTTGATATAACGATTGTGCTGATTTCTGTCTGCATAAGTTTTACATTTCACTCTTATGATTCAAACTATTTCATGAGTTAGTAACTTGATACTAAAATATTGTTGCTTTCCAATGTTTGTCATGTGTTCATCAAGCTGGCTGTTTTACTAATTGAAATAATTATTATTATATAGGGTGTTAATGAATAACACCGAAATATGTTACCTGTGTATAGAAGGGACATAGACAAACAACTTTTATTAGAAGATTTTTGCTCTACAACGTAAAATGTGTATGCTACAGGGCATTAAAGTTATTACAATTTGGTGCTCATAAGTCAATAATGAAGCAAAATAGGGTTAAAATTCTCCTTAAATTGGCTTCATGCCTTCTTAGTGATCAATAAAAATCTGATTCTTAATCATTCATCAACAGCTATATCATAATTTAGAGTTTTCATATTCTGCAAAATTTACACTAATCACATGACTGGCCGCCACTGCATTAGTTTTTAAATTCATAATTCTTGTATTAACAATGAAGTTGGTTTGCATTTTTTCAATTGTTAGAAGTCAGTGGCGGCCATGCCCTGGGAGATTTTATGCTGTAACAGGAAAAATTGAATCTATAGAGCAAAAATCTCCCAATAAAAGTTGCTTGCCTACGTCCCCTCTATACACAGGTAAAATATTTTGCTGTTATTCATTAACACCCTGTATAATATGAAATCCAAAGTGATGTCAACACTGTCAGCTCAACATCTATTATCTGCAATTATTGTTATGACAACTTTGAGGTCCTATCAGGAGTTGAGGTTCTGCATGTATTTGCTATTGTTGAAGTGTTAATTTCAACTGATATTACTTTTAATTAATATTTTTTCCCGAGAAAATCTTTTAAACTTTGACACTTCAGTTGGCATACATGGAACCTTGATTGACAAGTTCATTCATCCGCCGCCAGAGGACCAGTCGGAATCAGCTGATGATGGCGGGAAGACCTGTTGAAATAATCATTCTGGGTAAATATACCTTTTTACTGAAGTTTAGTGTATATATTTCCGATCTCAATCTTGCTACAGATTTCAACACTTCACTGTAAATTTCCATCTAATATTTATATTTCACCTTTTGTTCACCATTCAAATGCCTGTTGTGCGCCATTTTACAAACTAATGTCTGTGTTCGTTGTCATGGTGAAATCCGACATGTGACGACACCTATCGAAATTTCCACGAACTTCGGCTTACACTAGCACTGTTAGAAACAGCGAAACTGCTATATTACAATATTTATGAGATATAGGGTGTCCGGGAAGTAAGGACGAATTTTAAAGTGCTGTAGAACACATAATTTTTATTGAAAATCTATTTTTTTTTTACAAACACATTAAGTAACTTCTCCCATTTATGTGTGAAAAATTATATCCGCCATGTGACCACCCAAGGCCGCGCGGCAACAAGCAACGCGTTCATTGAAGTTCGCGATGACGCGTTCACAAACATCTGGTGGGATACCGTTAATAACCCTAGCAATTTCATCCTTTAATTGGTGTATTGTTTGTGGTTTGTTCACGTACACTTTTGATTTCACATATCCCCACAAAAAAAAGTCACAAGGGGTAAGATCGCATGATCTGGCAGGCCATTCCTGGTTGCCACGCAAAGAGATAACTTTTTGAGGAAACTTTTCATTCAGCAGAGCAATCGTTTCACGGGATGTGTGACATGTCGCACCATCTTGTTGAAACCAAAAATCGTCATTTTCCATATCATCCAAAACTGGGAAAAACCAATCAGAAAGCATGTTTCTGTAACGGTCGCCGTTCACGGTGACGGCAGCTCCCTGGACATCTTCAAAAAAGAACGGGCCGATCACTCCTCCTGCCCAGAACCCACACCACACAGTCGTGCGTTGTGGATGCATCTCTTTTTCCTCAGTCATTCGCGGATTTTCGTTAGCCCAAATTCTGCAGTTTTGCTTATTGACGTATCCACTGAGATGAAAGTGCGCCTCATCTGAGAAAATTATTCTTTTTATGAAGTTCTCGTTCTCCTCTTGTCGATCCAAGACCCATTGAGCAAATCGATATCTCTTTCCATGATCTGCAGGCTTCAACTCTTGTGTAAGTTGAATCTTGTACGCTTGCATTTTCAGATCTTTTGTAAGGATTTCATGCAGTGAACTTGGTGATAAATTCAATTGTTGAGCTCGTCGGCGAACCGATTTTCTGGGGCTTACGGTCACATTGTCACGCACGACAGCGATGTTTTCTTCATTTCGAACAGAACGTGGTCGTCCTGTTTTCTTAACGTTTGACACAGAACCCGTGGTCTCAAACTTCCGGATCAACTTCCGAACTGATGATTCGGTTGGAGCAGCATTACGTCCGAGTATCACACGCAGTTCACGAAGGGTTGCCGTGGGACTTTCACTGTTTTTATAATAACTTTTTATCACTTGGATGCGTTGCTCAATTGTCATCTGCTCCATGACGAAAATAAACATCAAACAACAATGCTTACCACAAAAAAGCTATCAGGCTGCTAATGGGAAGGATAGGAGATACCAATCATGATAAAACCACGGCTGCCAATCGTCATATGACAAAATGGCGCAAAATTCAAATTCGTCCTTACTTCCCGGACACCCTTTACTTAAATGGTATGACATTTCTTCTGCCACCCTGTATATCAGTCACAATCGTCTGATTATAGCATGGAGAAAAAACAGAATTATCAACTTCTTAATATGCATTACCAAAGTTCCACAAATTTGTCACCAGGAGTGTTGCTTATTTAAAATGCAATAAATGTCATAACGCTGATGCATTTCTTTTAGGAAGGAAAGGAGGGACACTCGGACATTCTATCAAACAGGAAAACAGGATGAACAGGAACCTTACATACCTGAATGATTCTGTCTACTGCGGAGGGCATGTTTTCCTGTAGACACCTTCTCACACCAAAACTTCCCCTCATTTCCTCCGCTCCAACTTCCCCCATGGAAATGTGGGGGATGATGTTTCTCAGACAACTCAGCACTCCGAGAACTGTCGACACAGACTGGCCTTCCTGCACCGGTATCACTGAATCTAACAACACCCACAAAACATTTCCTTCAGATCACTGTGGCTTGTCTTTTCTCTTTTCGGTAATCAAGGAAGCATTTTAAAATAAAGAAATAAAATATTAAAGATAATAATACAGTAAACCCTCGATATAATGCCCTTCTTTACAGTGCCACCCTCGCACTCTGCCAATAAATGCAAGTGAACGAATCTTCTCGCATATAAAATACATAAGAAACCTCGTTACTGTGCCAATTCATTTACTACCACTGAATATAAGACAAGATTTTTACAAAATATAACTTGCAGTTATTTCTTTTTCGAGTTGCAGAATGCTTCTATAACTGGCATGAATGTTAGGAAGATTATTTAAGAAACATATTGTATTGTATTTCAAAGAAGTGAGTGTTTCCCTGCCACTAACTGTAAAAATAGTGTGGTGGATTGTTAAAGAAGTCGGACAGACAACCTCCATGAGGGAGGAGCAGGTAGAAGAGCCCTTCATACAATGAGACATTTCAAACTTTCACTTCTTTTAGACCAGTGTCCATTCAGTTACAGTTAATCACTTACATGATTTTCAACCTCTTTGTCGTTTGTAGCACTGGATATATACTGTAATAAATTGAATTACTGTACAGTATTTTATTTTGTGCTAAAGTTCTCTATTTGCCTTTTATTTAATTTTTATTTCATACTAGCTTAAAAGGCCCAACGTCGCTCGGGTTTTGTATTTTGTAAATTCAAAAATAACTTATAGGTATTTAGAATTTGAATTGAGGAAGAACGACTTATCACACTGAAACTATTCCCTCAGAAAACGATAAATACACCTTTTTATGGCTTATAGCAAATCGAAAGATTAATATTTAAGAGCAAAATAATAAAAATATTATAATTATTAACACTTTGCACATGAAACATTCATAGGTCTAAACTAAACGATTGATAGTCCTAATTAATGAAACAAGTATAAATCCGGCTTTGAAGTGAATTCCATGATTATAAAGCGCAGCATGGGAAAAATAACCTCAGATTCAAGTTCCCTGGCCCAGAAAACCCCTGCACAGTGAGTGTCGTCTAAATCAAATAATGTTTACGCATTTAGTCCTATATTCATTATCCCTCTTCCATCTAGGTTGAAAATTTCAGATATCTGCATGCCTTGACATTATAAACAAATGAATCGACCAACGTGGGCTTACAACATTCCAGCGATCGCAATGCTTTTATTTCCAAGGTATGACAAAAATAGACAAAGCCAACTGCAAATGATATGACAACTGAAATGTATAACTGAGAACCGATGCTTCAAAAGCACAAAAAATGCACATCTTCCCGTTTTTCGCTCATAACTCGCAAATGAAAGCTAAAATTTAAAATGTACTATGCTAGAAACCTGCACAAGAATGTACTCAATAATTTCCCAAAGTTTCATGGTGATCGGATGAATGGTTTAGTAATGCATAAAGGACAGACACACATACATTCGTTTTTATATATATACAGCCTTACTAATAAAAGCTGCTTATATCTGCGTTGAACAGTTGTTTGGTAGTTCTGCGCACAAGTTCTACATAAGCAGTATTACCAATAAACGCAGTGCAACTGCCGAGGTTTACACCGGGTTTGTGCCAGCAATGTCATTAAGCACGTCACTCTAGTCGTGACGTTACTAGCCCCTGGCTATGAAGGGACTGCTAAACGCCATCTGTCGGAGCAGAGGGCAAACAGTGATGGATCGTCTGCAGACAGTAATTCTAGTTTCAGTTTTTCATTATATTGTTTTCAGAAAGCTGTAATCATGAGTACAAGTATGGAAACATGTCTCGCAAACAAGGAACAATGTTTATAATTCCGCAAAAGCAGCTCAGATTATGCATAGCCTCAAAATTCAATCTCAGACATCTACGAAACGACCGGCTGTTACGGATATCGGCAATCTTGATTATTTACGTCAAGTTTATACAAAGGGACCAGGCGGCTGTGTAAAGCGTTGCACACATTCAGTCTTATGCAAGGATTATTAGTACACTTTTTCTCCTCAGCTGTGTATATTCCTGGTATAAATGTTACAACTGGATTATTAATAAGACTGATAGAAGATTACAGTACACTAAATCAATACAGCACTGTATTATGCCATTTTGTTTTAGTGCCACTGAACGTTAGAGAACAGATGGTGGCATTATATCGAGGGTTGACTGTATTACAAAGTGGTATAAGTGACACTGCAGCTTTATCAAGAGTACTAACCTAACAAGGTTAGGATGTACTAACCTAACAAGGTGTTGAGGATGTAAGAGAAGAATACGTGGGGTTTTCTACAGTGAAGACAAACAGTTAAGATGCTGGCAGCAGCAGTCCTTCGAACAACAGCTGAACTCGACGATAAGTTCTGAAGAAATGCTTTCAGAAGACCCTATAAAAGAAAACACAACAACATAACTCATCACAAACACACAAAAATTCTTGTTTGCATTTTTACTTCCTTTCTGTGTCCAAGGTCAACTTCTTAATGTAAACATTAAAACTCTGAATTCAAAAATGCTATTTTTAGAAACAAGTCTATTGGCCAAGTGCATCAACACTGATTAAGATTTGGTTAAACAGTGTTTACTTACACACGTTTAAGATTTTAAACATGATTAAAAAGGAATGTGGTGCACCATTCCTAATTTCTGTTTACGGGGCCGTGTTTAGCTGATGGCTTGTTTAAACACAGAGCATAAAATCGGAAAGCGAGCGTAGTATAATGAACGCGTTCTTTTGTTGACGAAGCCATTACCTAGAGGAAGAAGAAGAAGTTAACAACAAGAAGTCACCATGGAGGAGCGAGGATATGCTCTGCTCTGCCTGTGATGTAGGCAAGCATATTATGTATCGGCGAGTCAGTGAGACTATACATTGCTTACATCATGTATGATTCGAGCTGCAGTTCTGAGCATATTTCCAATGTCCCCTACAACAATATTGAATGATCAGGTAGCATAATACCTCAATACAGTTAGTAGTCGATTCATATCAGAAACAGGATGATTTATTTCTGTTGGGAATTGCAGTACCTGTGAAACTATTTGTTTAGACAGGCGAAATCTCTCCACGAATTTCCTAACGGAAAGTTCGCTCACTATTAAATTTCTACGCTCATTTTCATTCCGTTCAAGATATTCCAGATATAATAACTCTCTTCAAAGTCATCATCTGCACCTTGTGTTTTCTTTGGCTTTTATAATATTATAAACACTTGAATTTCAAAAATACACTGCCATAGCCTTGTTTTTCTTTTGTTTTGTTTTCTTATATTTTAAAAACATATATACACTGTACCGTTTAACATGTTAAGACTTCACTGCCACTACGTTATATATATACCGGTATATATATATTTTTTTTTTGCTTTCAGAATTTTTTTAAACTGAAATACAGTGTTCCGTATAAGACTTTATAGAATTTGCAGCTACGGCTTTGTGTCTCTGTATTTTTTTCCTTTTGTAATATTTTAAAAACGTAAATACAGTTTACCGTATAATATTTTAAAAATTCACGTCCACTGTTTTTATATAATATAATAAACTGTTATAATGATCCAGATTGCAGTCTATTGAATAAAACTTCATGAATTCTCAGTCAATACCATACAAAATTATTCACCAAGAATTATACAGGGCAGTAATAACTGTAATATCCTTTTATATATAATTATATATATATATATATATACACACACACACAGGGTAGTTTTACTTGTAAAATCAAAATAAAAAATGAATGTCACAATAGAAGAGATACATCAGTACGACACAAAATCAAGAAAGAACTTATACACAATAGGGCACAACAAAAAAGCATCGGAAAGGGATCCATATGTAATCGGGGTAAAATTTTATAACAAACTACCAGACAGTATAAAACAGTGTACCGGGACAAAATTCGCCAATAAAATAAAGTAATACCTATGCCAAAAAGCACTCTACAGGATAGAAGAACTATGAAAAGCATGTATCTCTATTGAATAATTCAGATTGTAAGTTTCGGACATGTTCAACATCAATAATATGTATTTGATACCTGGACGAAATAAAATTAAAACAATTATTATTATTGGTATTAATGTTTGTTATTATTACTATTACTATTATTATTATGCTATTATTATTAGGCTATTATTACTATTATTATTACTATTAATTTTAATATTACTATTATTATTACTATGATTATTGACAGTGAATTCTTAAAATTTCATACAGTACCGGTACACTAATTAAACTTAAAAAATATTAGGATAAAAAAATTAGTCGCGACCGGGGATTGAACCTGGGACCTCCTGCACCACAGCTCAGTATTATAACCACTCAGCCACGAACGATGTTAGGAACACCGCTTGAATGTTGGCCATGTGAAGCGGTCAGGCTTCTCTTGTGTCGCGCTTCGAAAGTTAAAATTGTCTTTTTAGGTCTATGAGATGTGTTTATATAATATTTATTGTACTGTACAGTTCGGAAAAATGGTATTATGATACTAATAAGATTAATATCGAGACCTAATTCGTCTGAAAAGAGAAATAGGAGAAGAAGAGAGTCTCATCTATTGTTTCCAAGTCGACCCCGCCATTTCAGCAAACTGCTAATCATTGTTTAGCCTCAGTAACCGCCCGATTTTGACTGTTTAAGTTTAATCAACGGTAATCGGCGATTTCGACACTAATCGAGGTTGATGCTCCATAACTTTCCCTAATCATAGGTTAGGAAGAAATTATAAACGCTGATTACACTAATCATTGTCGGTGCACTTGGCCATTAGTATTTGTGAACAGCCTACCTGAGAATGAAAACATTTTATATTTGAGTCCGGTACATTCTGGGGATGTGACATGAAGATTGGCAATGACTAGAGCAAGACAAGTTAAAGAACAATATGCGCAGAAGCAAGTGGCGCAGGGACAAAAGCTAAAGGTATGGTCGATGCACAGCCCGAATATCCACACGCTTGTTATTTAACTTGTCGCACTATATCTCTTATTTTTAAAGCCACTTTACACAACAAAAAATTATTTTTTTGCAATTTTCTTGAAAACGACTATAACGAGTTTGTTTAAACCTTGTACATGAGGTGCTAATACTAAGAGTTAAAACTTTTATTTAAATTTCACTTTTTTTTTTGCAAAATTCTCTGAGGGGTAGTTATAAGCCACCCACTGTTTGTAGAAACTTAATCTTGCCTAGTAAATCTTTGCATCAGGCTGAAACAACTGAATACGACCTCTTATTCTATGCAAGTATCGTTGCAAACCATATTACGTCCAAAAAGCAAAATTTAAAGGAGAGCCAAAAAAACAAATTACAGTAGAACCCCGATAATTCGAGCTAATTGGGGCTGAGGCTACCTCGAATTACAAAAAAACTCGGATTATACGGAAATTTCACTAAATCAATTGGTAAATCATATATAAATGTTTAATGAGCACAATAATGGTTTAAAAAATAAATAAACAATATAGTTGGCCTACATATCTTTAGTAGGCCTGTATGTATATTGGCAAACATTTCCAATTTGCTACATCGGCATCCTTTAAGGATTAAGTCATTGTCTGAGTCTTAATGGAGTGGAACGGGAAAGCGACCCTACTAGGAAAACACTTTTAATTACCATTGTAGGGATTACTGTAACAATACAGTATTCTTTTCTGAAAGGATGGTATGCACTGTACAATTGATTGACACGAGGTCCCGACAAAGAAAAATCGAACCTAACGGTTTCTGTCAATCTGTAATAGAAATGCATTAGCAGTCTGAAGCCAAGATTATTTCTGTGTATTATGAACGAAAAACCCTAAGTGGGACAATTTTACCTGCATTTTTGTCCATGGAAAAATTGAAAGAAAGCTCAAAATGTAACACATTCGGAAGTGCGTAAAACTTACATGCTGACATCGTATAAAAACGAGATTTTATTCTAGTTTTATGGAAAATTTTAATTTTCTTAAGACCAGCTCGAATTACACGGAACCTCGAAATACCGGGGCTCGAATTACCGAGGCTCTACTGTATGCCTAAACTATGGGAGATATTTAAAAATTAAAATTCATAGAACTTGTCTCCACATATCCCAAATGTATTGTATTTTTTCATTTCTTTCATTTTAATATATTTTACTTTCTCGCTTATACGGAGTATAGAGAAAGTATTGTGATCGTGACAAAAAATCGAAGTTGAGTTAACACCGGGAGAGCACGTTTCATGAAGCCTAGAAACCGAAAAAAGTATTTTTGGAATGACGTCTGTCCGTCTGTCCGTCTGTCCGTCTGTCCGTCTGTCCGTCTGTCCGTCTGTCCGTCTGTCCGTCTGTCCGTCTGTCCGTGGACAAGCACAGCGGGTAAACGGCTCGTTGTATTTACTTCATTTTTTGAAATAAGGACTTTTTCGAAATTTTGTCGAACCGCCCAGAAATTTAACTTTACAACTGAAATATTAAGGGGACTTTTCATGAAAACTTTTTTAAAATTTTTTATTTTTGAAAAAATGGCTCTAACGATTTTAATAAAAATTTAAAATTGGAAACGCTTATCTATGAGTAATAAAATGGCTATATCTGTATTTCTGCAAAAATGACTTAAGGGGTACTTTATTCGTATCCATTTTCAGTTTTTCTAGATTATATCCATTACAGTAAGTGATACATGAAAACCTACCACAGTAAAGTTGTAGATAAAATTAAAATGGACATTTTTTGTTTAAAACATTTCTTTATACAATTAATAGATATCAAGATAAAAACGAAATAAGTACAGCTTAAATGCTAATTTCAGAACATACATATCAATTAAAATATGAATGGCATTTTGTTGCCACTAGCAACAAGAAAACTATAGGCCTAATGTACATATTGTTGTGAAATGCAATCAGTTTAGCTCAGTCGCATTGAACACACTAAACCAATTACAGCGATGTGGTAGGCCTATGGGCTAACAGGGAAGAGGTCCTGAGTTCAAATCAAACCTCGTGGCCGCCCAAATTGACTTGGGTTTTTCATGGTTACCTCGTTCGCAAAAGCAAACGCAGCGTTTATAGGGCTTGCTTATTTTCCATAACTCATCGCCGCTACGTCACTGGATATTATAATCGTTTAAACTGAATGCCACATACGAAGACATCACTAAACAATAGAAACAGATGACGCGAATGAGTTGTTACAATAGACTAATAGTTCACGCAAACATACTAAACACATTACATGACCTACAATGCAGTTAAAGCGTGCAATATAACCTAAGTAGTATTAGCAGTAGGACCGCCGACGTGGTCATGTGGTTAGCGTCAGATCCGTCGGTCCTGGTTCGATCCCCGGTACATCCTTGGATTTTTCTGAGGTTGAGGGGTCTGGTAGGGGTACACTTCCTCGTGATTCAAATTGAGGAGCTACTTGATAGAGAAGTAGCGGCTCCGGTCATGGAAACCACCATTAACGGTCGTGGGGGTCGGCATGCTGACCACATGCCCCAACCCTGCCATCTGCCTGTGGTAGATGACACACCGGTCGGTTGGTAGACCAAATCCTTAAAGGAATGTAGTTCCAAGGAGTTTAGTTTTAGTATAGCGAAATTCAAATATAAGTCGCCCCTTAAGCTCCGTCCATTCGATATTCACATTTGCATTTACAGTGTGATGTATTTTGTTTCTGAGCGCAGCAGAGTGACCAACTGTCCTTGTATTGGTGGGTGGGTTGGGTGGGGCCGATTTATCCCAAGGTGCTACTTATATTTTAATTTTCCCGTAGTAATACTAGTAGTACTAATAATATGCAGTTTTACTGTCATTCATTATTATTATTATTATTTCACGGTAAAACCATTAAACATGAAGATCGACTCTGATGGTTTCCGTTCTAGATACTTCTTAGTTTTATGAAAATGTAATAAATACAATTTAATTGTCTCTTTAATTTAATTTTTTTCTGTGCTAGCCTTTAACACGTATATGCGAGAAAGTTTGTGCAACGTATTTTTGCACCATTTATTTTTGTCTATGTATTATAGAGAGATTTTAGAGCCTTAGAAGTAACACTTTTGATGACATGGGGTTCCAAGTATTTGCCGATTTGCACTGACCCCTTTTTGTATTTATTTTCTTGTGACTTCATTATAATTCAAATTACGCATCTGGAGATAAGAATGTATAGAAAAACACACTATTTTAAAATTCTTCAGCAAATATTTAACATGAAGAAATATATTCAATCAGAAAATGTATTACAATAATGATCAGGGCCTGGATTCTGATGACCTAAAATTGTTTGAAAAAGACCTATAAAATGACCCTGAATTTTAAAGAAAATGACTTAATAATTCTAAAGAATGACCTAAAAACTGATATTTTATTTATAAAAAATTATTAATGTGGCCAAAGTTACAGACCAATTTGCACATAATTGTAAAAACTGTAAATGCAGAAAGGATGTTGTAGGTCTAAAAATTTTGTTCTTTGTTCTTGATTGGAGTTCTGAGGAGAAACATAAGAAAGTAGTTTTTAAAATAGATCCTACAAAAATGTTGCATTATACTAACCTAGTAATTTATTTAGGATGAGAAGAAAAGACAAAAAAAGTTAATGTTCTCGATGTAAATGCATGAAAATGACAAAATAATGACGTAAAATTGAAATAAATGCCCTAAAAATATAAAATTGCATAAAATGACAAAAACTTACCTAATAAAAATAAATTTCTATAATCCAGAGGGCATGATTAGGATTTATCTAACATGAGAATATTATAGGAGAAAAATTCCTCCGACACCGGGACTTGAACCCAGGACCTTTGGCTATTCGCGGAAATGCTCTACCAACTGAGCTAAGCCGGAGTTCAATTCACAGCGCCAGATGGAACCTCTCTCCTATGACTGATTGCCCTAATGGTCTACCTCACAGACAGACAAGTTATGTCATATGCAATGTCTCAGCAGCATCAATAAAAAGATGACATGTCATTAGAATCCGGGCCCTGATAATGATAATTATTGAACCTTTTAAAAGAGTAGTAGGCCCCAGTAGTGTATAATGGAATCTACAAAGTTGAGCTTGTAATACATTAAATGAACTCCCCCCCCCCCCACAATACACATGGCCCATGAGAAGGTGGTGTGATGCAACTCCTGATATGGATAAACAGGCCATTTTGAACCTTAAGGGCAAACCTAACTAAACTAAACTCCGTGGCACTGCATCCCTGAAGGGACTTGGCCTGCTACCCAACCGCTGCGTCATCTACCATAGGCAGACGGCAGCATGCCGACACCCACGGCTGTTTATGGTGGTTTCCGTGACCGGAGCCGCTACTTCTCTATCATGTACCTCCTCAATTTGAATCACGAGACTGAGTGCACGTTCCTCACCTCCCTAACTTAGAAAAATCCGAGGAGGTACCGGGAATCGAATCCGGGCCGACAGATCTGTAGTCAGCAACAAGAGCATGCAGGCAGCCTAAGCGCAAACCTCAAAGTTGAATAAAGGATTGTGAAACTTAAATGGCAGTTTAACAGTAAATAAAGAGTCCGCTTTCGCAATGTTAGTATTTCTTTTATTCCTTGCCAGTTTTCTTAGTTACTAATCCTAAAAAATATTTCTGATATAAAATACTAGCTTAAAAGACCCGGCGTCGCCCGGGTTTTTAATTTTGTAATTGGAAATTAATTTATGAAGGACTTTCGATTTTTAAATTATAGATCATTATATAGGTATTTATAATCTGAAATAGGAAGAACGACTTATTACACTAAAACTATTCCCTCAGAAAACGCTTGATATAGTTTTTTATGGCTCATAGAGGATGTAGAATTTTGCATCCCATCGCTTGTACAGTACACAGCAAGCCTGGTAGAGGTTCAAATAAGAAGAAACAGAAATTCCTGTAACATAAAATTGTAATATCGAGGCGGGAAATTTTATTTTTCACTCTCATGTTACCATAAAACTGTTTTGGGGATGAAATTAAACAGAAAGCAATGTCACTATCATACTTCTCTCTCCAAAAACCTGCGATATAATAATATACCACATTATCATACCTTGTATTGTTTTCTCTATGTCCAGGGTAGAGAAAGTTATGTGAATGCATTATTTTCGTGGATTACATTCTTTAATATTTATTTATAACATGAATATTATATTGATACCTTCTCTTATTTGTCCAACTTGCATTTTTTTTTTTTTTTTTTTTTTTACAAACCCACCTGATAGCATTAGCAACAATATGTGTTGTGATTCTGATTTTATAATTCTGTGTAAAAAGGGATTTTTCAAAATCATTTAATTTTTGGTATTTAAAATCAAAATTTTGCAAATTCCTTTCTTAGTGAGCACCTACATTATGAAATGAAGGTACTGTCAAAATTCCAAGTCTCTACCTGTTATAGTTTAGGCTGTACGTTGATTCCTGTCAGTCAGTCAGTCAGGACAAAGCCTTTTATATACAGGGTGATTACAAATGATTGAAGCGATTTCACAAGTTTATTGCAGCTTTAATTTTTGTCATATTGTCACCAAACTTTACAGGCACACAGAAAAACTCAACAAGTTTTGTTTTGTTATGTTACAAGTGCTCTATATGCTCCCCCTGATAATTCTGAAAATGTCAAGCCTATAATCAAGTTCCTGCCACACTTGTTGCAACATGTTCCTGTCAATTTGTTGAAAGGCATTGTTGATGCGAGCTCGTAGTTTGGGTAGGCTGGTTGGTAATGGAAGCACATAGACTGAATCTTTAACACAACCCCACACAGAAAAATAGCATGGAGTTAGGTCGGGTGACCATGGAGGCCAAAGCAGGAATGTTTTATCATCATGACCACCACGACCGATCCATTTGTTTCTCAACCTCAAGTTTAAGAAGTCCCGAACATCATGATGGATTTATGGCGGAGCACCATCCTGTTGAAAAATGAAATTGTCATTGTTGTAGTCGGCCTCCAACTGTGGCATGAGTAGGGGTCCCAGATGTCCCGGTTTTCCCGGGACAGTCCCGGTTTTTTAGTTTTTTCAGACTTCTGTCCCGGTGTCCCGACAATTTCTCTTCGGGACGGGAAATGTCCCGGTTTTCATTACTATTATCATCACTACTACTGTTTCCTGTATTTAATTAGAAATCTTTCAGTAAAAAATCTACAGATTTTAAAAATAAAAATCGAGAAACCGGCATTCAATAGAGTGAAGCAGCTGAAAGTTTTCCCATTTCTATTATCTGTGGCATGCAATGAGTAGGGACCGGATTCTTAGGTTTTTACCTATTTTTTTCCTTACTTCCAAAACAAAAAGCGCTCACACACTTTTTCGAATCATGTCCATAGGATTCACCCACATTAATTCTGTGGCACCTAAAAATACCTATATGGGGTATAAAAACCTAAATATACCTAAATGGGATATAAAACCTAAAAATATCTAATTTGGGCTACTTTTTTTCTTTTTTGTTTCTCAGTTGCGAAATCGATATTTTGCGGAGAGACAATAATTTCTGTCGGATTGAAATTAATACCACCAGCGTTTCGTTCAACCCATTGTCGTCTAGGATGGACAGTATCAAGAGAGGAAGTGTAAGAGTACCGGCGTATTCCTTTTAAAATATTCGTACGAACAACCATTGTTGTGGTGTATGAACAAGGATATAGATTTCTGTGTTTTAAAGCGCTTGTTTGCCTTTAGTACTTCCCTGTTATTTATACTGAATGGTGACACTGTGAGTTTTAAGAAGACGTGTTAATTATGTATTGAATCCTATGTAGCGCATTCAAATTCATTAAACCAATTATTCTACCCAAAAACGATATTTTGGACAAAAAACCTAAAAAAAACTATTTCACCTAATGGAAAACCTAAAACAGTGTTTTTAAAAACCTAAAAATCCGGTCCCTAGCAATGAGTTATCTTTGGTGGCATGGATACAGCATCTAGGAGGCACTGATCCTAACTCACGCCAGATCCTACCGATACCTCCTATATTTTATTAAATTTTATTAAACTTCAAAGAGAAGACAAATATGTAAGTTAATTATATGGTAAACGTCTTAATACAGTTATCATGTATACTACAAATTATTTGGAATATTGATGTGCACCGCCGAGTGTCCCGGTTTTTTCTTGTCAAGAAATGGGACCCCTAGGCATGAGCCACGATTCAATCATGTCGAGATACACGATTCCTGTAACAGTCTTTTCGGAAAAGAAAAATGGACCATAAATTTTAGAACTCATTACAGCACAGAACACACACACCCTTGGTGAGCCCCGAGTATGCTGCTCTATAGCCATTTTGACCAATTGCTACCTCCTCCCCTCTCGTGGTAGAAATCTGAAACACGGATGCGACAAAACAAAACTTGTTGAGTTTTTCTGTGTGCCTGTAAAGTTTGGAGACAATATGACAAAAATTAAAGTTGCAATAAATTGATGAAATCGCTTCAATCATTTGTAATCACCGCACATAGAGATGATTTAGAATGATACACATTTTATACAGGGTGCGGCAAAACATCCTCCCTATTTTAAAGTTTGAATAAAAAACACATGGATCAAAATAAAGTAGCTGTATTAACATGAATGATTCTACACAGTGGGAAGTTTCATGTTTTGAACAATGAGTCACTCAAGTGGTGTCCTTCACTATCAATGCATTGTTGAATGCGACTTTGGAAATTCTCCATCGTTCTAACCGACATTTCTTGAGGAACAAGAGCAATCTCTTCCTGTATTGCATTTCTTAGGGCTGGCAGATGTTTAAACACCTCACGCTTAAGATATCCTCACAGAAAATAATCGCAGAATGTAAGGTCTGGTGATCGTGTTGGCCAGGAAATTTCGCCATGTAAAGAAATTAAGCGCCCGGGAAACATCTGTCTCAGCACTTGGAGAGAAATCCGAGCTGTGTGAGTGGTGGCTCCATCCTGCTGAAACCATACCTGTTCAGTCAGCAGTGCATTGAGTCTTAGTAAAAAAAAAGTGTTGATCATATGAGTGTATCTTTCAGAGATTACTGTCTTGGTAGCACCACCCTCTTCAAAAAAAGTAAGGACCAATTATCCCGACTCTTCCAACTGCACACCATACAGTGCGACCTAACACGGTCGCTATGCAGAGGTTTTTCATGAAGTTCACGAGGGTTCTGTCCACTCCAATAACGGAAATTTTGCTTATTAACACATCCAGATAAGTGAAAATGTGCTTCATTACTAAAAAGGACCACAGCATCTTCTGGTACAGCTTCAAGGATGTTTGCACATGATCTTACATGGTTTTCATAATCATGTTGACACAACTGATATGGTGTATCTTGCTATAAGAGCACGGTGACAGGATTAAGGTCTATTGACACTTCGCAGTGAGGTGAACTAATGTATTATACTGAAAACCCTAAACTCCCACTGTGTAGGTATCATTAATATTAATACAGTTTCTTTATTTTGATCCATCTGTTTTTTTTATTTGAAATTTAAAATAGGGACCCTTTACATGTGCTTTTCAGAACATTGCTAAACCACCAATCCTATTACTTGCATCGCTTGAAGTTCACATACTAGAAGGTCCAAAAATCTGAGACGTTTTATGTTGCCGGAAGTTAATTATACATGTGAGAATTTCATCAGCCAAGTGAGAGGATCTCCGTGTAGGCCAGATTGGAATAACATGTACTCATATGGACAGCTTAATTTCTGGGGGGAAATGTGATCCAAGGTTTGTAGTGGTGCATCCAACATTAATACAAAGACAAATCAGATTAGTAATTGTCACCTTTCTTACTACACACTGATCAAGTCAGCAGTTTAACCAACGTAATTCACGGTTACCAATGTGACAGTTTGCAACTAGACTCCTCATGCTCGTTACATCAGATTTTACTTCGGATGCAATTTGACTTTGTCCTCAATTTTAACAACTGCTTTACAAGAAGAGTAAGTCATTTTTGCCGATATTCTCAAAAACAATTAACTAAATAGGGGAATCAATAAAATGAATACAATATTGCATACACTGATGCTCCACTAAATCACAGTTCTTAAAACGCAGGACTAGTTTCGGGAGTTTTCTCCCATCCTCGGCTGCTGGTCAACTGGTGCATGGAACCCATGGCGGCCACGTGCTGCTCAGTTTGATGACGTCACTCACTGATGGTATATCAAAATTCATAACACTCTTGCTGTTTTTGATGATAAAGATTCTATCCCAGGTGCTGAGTTCTGATGGTTTACTAACATGTTTTAATAATTTAGGCCCGTTCTTACGATGTCCAGTTAAGTAGGAGTAAATGTTAACTAACAGTTTATTTTACGGTCGGGGTAAAGTTCCAGTAAACGCTTCTTTGTTCTTATCATCTTCTAGTTAAAGTTTACTCCTAGTTAACGCAATGAGACAAAATTCATAGCAGTTGGTACGAGCGTTTCTCACGTGTTTATATTAGCTTTCATATGTTTTCATTGTTAAGATTGATTTTGCAATGGATAATGAGGTTATGGCTGATATCAAAAAATGAAGAGACAACAATTAATCCTGAATATTATCGATGAAAAGCTGCAAATAAATAAACACACAGTAATGTGTGGCCATAAGAGCAAGGCTCGGAAAGACATATCAGAAAAAAAACCTCTTGTGAAGCACATAACTTCCTCTGAATTTAATTATAGTGTACAGCACACGGTACAGGCAAGACCTAAAACCTAATAAGTTTGTGTATGAAATGTGTAGCTAATAACTACAGGATATATTACGAGATGTTTTCAAAGTAAATTATTAGCTCAGCATAACATATTAAAATACATTATATATAGGCCTATATATTTTATACATTACGCTTATTATACAATTCCTGTTAAAACTAAAAGTTGTTAAGCTGTTTTCTAACAAATAAAGAAGAATAAAAACCTCCTCAAGTAAAGTGGTTGTAAAAATGAAAAGAAAGTTACCACGTTTCTAATGCCGTCTCCGAAGGATGCAAAACCCAAATATAATCTGATGTATACGGGTAGAGGAAGTGAACAGTAAAATAATTGACTGTCCAAACTTTCATAACAGTTTGATCTAGTTTTAAATATTTTTTAAAAATCCATTTTTACATATATTGGCATTGTTCTTCATCACCACTGACATTACGAAAGCAGCTAAATAATTTAATCTCGCCATTTTAATTCAGTTCGCAAGAAGTAGGCTATAACCTTAAAAAATCCCCTGGTTAGGAGTTTACCTGTACATTTTCCTACAGTAAAGATTACTGCCAGTTAAGGGAATCTTACCTATAGTGAACTCCTAACCAGATATTGTAAAATCGAACTGTCAGTAAAGTAACCGTAAAAGTAGCTGTAAATATTTTACTGGAGGTGGTAATAACGGGCCTTAATCTCTTTCTTTGTGTGATGGTTTTGCATCCAGAAATGATGGGCTACAGCTGATTTATTGGTTTGCATCACTTTAACATTCCTTAGATGTTCCTGTTAGTTTGTCCAATATATGTCATAGGGCATTCATCACAATCCATCCGGTATATTTCTGATAATTCTGTTTTTGTTTTAGTATTGTTGAGCAGGTGATTCAGTAGATTCCTGAGGGTGTGTTTATTCTGAGGGGCTGGCTTGATGTGATAATTTTTTTAAATCTGTCAGGAATGTGGAATCTTAGCAATTATCAAAATTTAAACTCAATTTTTGCACTCCTTAGCTAGTAAGTGGTACTTACGAACTTTGTTTACATGGATCGTAAGTTGACATTCCCACACAGTCTTGTTGCTAAGGGCGGTTGCGATGAGGTTAAATTACTTACGGTCCAAGCGCTACGTCATAATTCATTACGATACACTTCATAATACAAGCCTTTATGGGCACGGCCCCCAGAACAAATATTCGGTTCCCATAACAACAAACACATGCGAATCACTTTCTGAAATAAACATCTATTTTCAAGAATGTATTTACATAATATTTTCAGGTAATATCACAATTAATATAATTAAATTGATATAAATAATCATCGTGCAAAAAATAGCATGCAACACACGGGCCGTAAAGGCATTTACGGGTCTCGAAAATTTAAAAACTCGAGGCGCAGCCGAGGGTTTTCAATCTGTTTCCTCGACCCGTAAACGTGCCTTACGGCACTTGTATCGCAATATACTATTTCTCCACTTTGATTTGTTATCATTTCTTTCAAAGTTCAAAATATTCCTCGTGTCAAAGTTCCTTTCTTTTCCATAAATGGCTTTGTCAAGATTTCTGTGGTCTTCATAAGGATATTATCCTCCTTATAACGATATAAGCAGATTGTATTGTTATATTGAATACATAATTCATGGGGGGAAACACGGTAATTTTGTTACTCAACTTACTGACTGCCGCTGAACTGTAACCATAAAAATGTTGCGTGGAACGCCACGTGACAGAAGTGAAACTTCTTTGGCAACGTTGAGAGTGAAATAGAGGAATACATATCATTTTTCGTGATCGGTATTCTCTCATGCAGTCTGCTGCAGTTTTGGCTGCTGTTACAATTGATGTATTTTTATTGGTTTTCCTTTTCTTTGTCACTTTCTCTTTGGGATTCAATGATTTTTCTTTCTGTTTCTTTATCTCACAGTATTCTTGCTCTGATTTCGGCATTTTAAGAGAATATTATAGGAGAAAAATTCCTCCGGCACTGGGACTTGAACCCAGGACCTTTGGCTATTCGCGCCAATGCTCTACTAACTGAGTTAAGCCGGAGCTCAATTCACAGCGCCAGATGGAACTTCTCTCCTATGACTGATTGCCCTAATGGTCTACCTCACAGACAGACAAGTTATGTCATATGCAGTACTGTGAGAGGCACACTAAGTAGTGATTTTTGTGACCGGGCTCCCACTGTTATTGTACAGTTAACATTCAAGATAGATATATAAGCATTCATGTGCCACAGATTATTGTCTCTGTTGGACACTACATGAGAATATTATAGGAGAAAAATTCCTCCGGCACTGGGACTTGAACCCAGGACCTTTGGCTATTCGCACCAATGCTCTACCAACTGAGCTAAGCTGGAGCTCAATTCACAGCGCCAGATGGAACTTCTCTCCTATGACTGAATTGAGCTCCGGCTTAGCTCAGTTGGTAGAGCATTGGCGCGAATAGCCAAAGGTCCTGGGTTCAAGTCCCAGTGCCGGAGGAATTTTTCTCCTATAATATTCTCATGTAGTGTCCAACAGAGACAATAATCTGTGGCACATGAATGCTTATACATCTATCTTGAATGTTAACTGTACAATAACAGTGGGAGCCCGGTCACAAAAATCACTACTTAGTGTGCCTCTCACAGTACTGCATATGACATAACTTGTCTGTCTGTGAGGTAGACCATTAGGGCAATCAGTCATAGGAGAGAAGTTCCATCTGGCGCTGTGAATTGAGCTCCGGCTTAGCTCAGTTGGTAGAGCATTGGCGCGAATAGCCAAAGGTCCTGGGTTCAAGTCCCAGTGCCGGAGGAATTTTTCTCCTATAATATTCTCATGTAGTGTCCAACAGAGACAATAATCTGTGGCACATGAATGCTTATATATCTATTTCGGCATTTTAAATCGAATACATATAAAACAATAACACAGTTGTGATGAACTAATGCCCAAACTGTCACTGATCGTAGCACCTGTGTTTGTTGACATGAACGGGACGCTTTGGTTAAGTTCCCGAGAACGTTAGTGATGTGTAAACGATGCTCACACAACGAAGTAGAGCCATCTATAATGGTGAAGGGCTCACCATGCCACTAGCTTGAAGGAGTAATAGCACCCCACTCAATGCCTGATGCCTTTCCCCCGTGCGCTCCCATGGCCCCACTCTTTTGATAACAACTCTATGCTTGCTACTTACCCCTACTACTTTCGTGACGATTTTGTTCGTAACGCAACTTTGGGTTAGCTCTCAATTTACTCCTAGCATATCTAAAGACGTTTCACTTCAAAAACTTTACACCCACACACTAAAAAAAAACACTATTCAGACTGGTTTATTATCACGGATCATGGCATGCATTGAGCCACAAATTTCAAACTCATAGTTGGTGGGAAGAGAGAAGAAAAAGACGAGCAAATTCAACACATAGTTACGGCAAAACTAAAAGTTGGTCCTTATGGTGTTTTAATAGGTGTTGTAGTAGCAACCTAACTCCACAATAAGTTTTTCCACATATAAGGGATGATTTTAGCCTCAGTGATCCAATTTTCCACCCCACATGAACCTTTCTTTTCTGCAATTTATAAGAAAACAATATTAGTGGCTGGAAGGAACCAGCTACCATTCACAGGGTTAAGCTACTGGTTTTGCAGTGACTATTCAACTCATACGCCGTGTGTTGGATATTGACCAATAACGTTTAGCAATTCCTCGGATATAGACCAATCACAGCCGATTATATCTTACAATATTCTTGTAGGAATCGCGAGGGTGGTATTTTATCATGATAAAACCGTGTGGTCATTACCGGAGACGCAAGTATCAGTGTGCAGTGATTAATAGTCAGATGCTGCCACTAAGCGGCACGACAACAGATTATTTTATACAACAAAACTTGTTTGCAAATTGAAATAATAGAAATGTACATTGATGAAGAACACAATTTTGATTCGGTGCAAGCCAGTTCGTGTTCTTTTATTCTGTTCTGCTGTTAGCTTAACTGAATGAAGTTCACTATGTCTTATGTGCACTGGTGGTAGCACTGATTACACCAAGTTAGCTCGAATCGATTTATGGATGGTTCATTCAGAGTATGATGTGATCTCGCACCTGTTAGTTTTGTTTTTTGTAGAACGAAGCACAAAAGTAATTATTATTTGTATAATCTGTTGGATTTTTATTCATGGAATAGTCTTAATAAATCCAACTTGAGTTGCGCAGTTGCGAATTTATCGATAAATTTGTCAACTCTAGTGGGATTACCTATGATAATTCAACCTCCAAATATTGTTATAAAAGGGTGATTCCAAAATACCTTCATTGTTATAGTGAGTTACATTTAACATTATTAAGGTAGGACAAAATAAAAATATTGCTATATGTGGATTTATCGCTATATCGAGATCTTCGTTATACAGAGATTCAACTGTATGAAGAAGAAATAATATCCAACATCATAGGAATATCTAGTACACATGAACCTACTGAAAATACTGTACACAAAGTGGTAAATGCTTATTACAACACAATCCTGGAATTAAGACTACTAGACCTATTACATAATTTGGTGTGATGATAATTGGTACACTAAAGCCTAGTTTACATGATGAAACTAGGTATCATACCGTTTAAGTGCAGATATACGTGTAGTGAGTTTCAAGGTTATTATAAACGTCTTCAGTATGTCGAGGTGGGAAATTTCTGGATTTGTATGTGTGTTAGTGGAACTTCAAGTCTTCAACTTTAAAAACAATGAGAAATGTGAACTTGTCTTACCTTGACGTCGTTGTCTGTAGTGAAATTCCCAAGAGCTTTAAATATTTTTGGCAAATAAGTTGCTAAAGTTTCCAACACATTTTCTTCTTTTCGTCGAGCAATGTGAATTATGCAAGGTATCAAATTTGTAGCGTAGGGTTTTCCTTTCTGAGGCCTGCAAACAAAACAGATTTCAAACCTTTATACAAGTATATTAATAATAATAATAATGATAATAATAATAATAATTATAATAATAATAATATTTCTATTAATAATAATAATTCAATGCAGGCCTACAAAGAAATCATGTTGCAAGCTTTACAGTAAATACATGGAATGCACAGGTCAACAAAAAAAGTCAGGACTTTTGAATTTTACACCTCAAATCTGTCTTAAATGCACAGAAACTTTTCAATTGAAAATAAAATCAGGTAAACTGATATAAAAAAAGTGCCAGTATGCTTTTTTTAATCAGTGATAAACGCAATTATGATAGGCCCATGCCGGTCAACCGATTTGGTCCAAATTCAATAGCCTTGTACCCAAGAACGTCATGCAGAAAAGAAATAGATCTCCAAGTTAAAACTCCAAAAACAAAATGTGCTGGCAATAATATTAATGATGCAATAGGCCTACGATTCGCTGATATGTTTATTTCAAGTTTAAAGCAGCCTTAAAGGCTAAGGTTATGAATGAATAAAAAGTCAATATGAAAACTATCTGTCAGAAATTACATTAGGTATATTGCTGCACAGAAACGAAAAGAAAAATACTCACATTAAAATATAGCCTAATGTAAATATCGGTAGTAGACATACCCACAAATGCACAATAAAATATCAATATTCAACGGCTAGTTGTTATAAATCGTTTATTAACATTATTTAAATTATTATTTAGCCCACACTGATATCGTTATGGAGAAACAAATCAATCAAGGCTGCTAACAATATTGATATACGATTGGCAATTTGTTACGTTATTTTAATAACATTTATTGTGGGCCATGGAAGAATATTCATTACAAAATTTATATTGATATACTCGTTATTACGGTATGGTTCAATCGATTTGGTCCAAATTCAATAGGCTTGTACCCAAGAACATCATAAATGAATATACCAAATTTCATGAAAATCCGATAAAGCGTATTTGAGTTATCACGTCTTTCTAACATATTACCATAAAAATAGGCACTAATTTGGGCATTACTCCGGTACCGGTCAATCGATTAGGTCCAGCATCAATAAGCTTCTTCCAATTGACGTTATAAGTGCGTACACCAAGTTTTATGAAAATCCGATAAAGCGTATTTGAGTTATCGTGCATACAGACACTCGGACAGACAGACATTTTCCCTTCATCACACACAATCTCATAAAGTATCTTCTCTATATATATATAAAAGGCTTTGTCCTGACTGACAGGAATCAACGTAGAGCCTAAACTATAACAGGTAGAGACTTGGAATTCTGACAGTACCTTCATTTCATAATGTAGGTGCTCACTAAGAAAGGATTTTGAAAATTTCTAATTTTAAATGCCAAAAATCAAATGTTTTTGAGAATACTTAATCCCTTTTTACACAGAATTATCGAATCCGAATCACATTTGACATTAAAACATATTGTTGCCAGTGGTTTTCAGATGGGTTTGGAATTAAATTAATTGGAAGTTTGACAATTACAGTTGGCTTTGTCTATTTTTGTCATACCTTGGAAATAAAACTTTCGCGATTGCTTGAATGTTGTAAGCCCTAATATGGTCAAACATTGTTTTATTTGGACGAAACTCACTATACAGGGGTTTTCTGGACCAAGGAACTCGAATCTGAGGTCGCTTTTACCAGGCGACGCTATCTAATCGTGGTATGTAGTCCACGTGATTTAGATGTTAATAAATATAATGATTTAACTATTATGCTCTTAATTTTTAATTTTTGAAATAATTATCGTGGGCGAAACCGCGGACACATGCTAGTCATACTATAAGTGGATAACCAGAATATTATCACAATTAAATTACAACAAACTCCTCACGTCAACAATATTAATTTATTTTTGTGAAAACATCTAAAGGTGTACGAATATGCCGTTTCTATTCAAGGATAAAAAAAAATCATTAATGTTTTGGAATATTTTTGTCAATTACAAGCTATAAGCTACAAATATGTCAAATTTCAAGTTTCTGACTCATTTGGAAGTGAGCAAAGAATTATTGGCAGGCATGGCAGCGTACCCACACATGACGTCTACATCACACTGACCAATACGATAGGGAAAATGTCAATATAAATTTGCTAATTTCATCTTTTTTAAACATTTTCTTAACTAGTGTTACTGTTATAAAATATTATCTAAATACAGTGAGTCTGACCGATGCAAGAGTTGGCCAATGACATGGGTTTCTGTGATGCGGTGGGCACAGCTCCAACTCCCGAGCGATTGGGTGAAATTTCTATGCTAATAAAGCCTTGATCAGTGTAATGATTCAGGTTCTCACATTTACTGTTAACATTACAATAAAAATAACCATGTATCTCATCATAAGAGATGTTGGAAATGTTCTCCTCTTGCATACGCACAACACTGGCATGATTTTTTTTTTTTTTATATAATTCTTTGACGCGTGTAAGTTCAGCTTCCAAGATGAGTTAATTTCTCTTCTAATGTTCTAATGTGTGGGGAATTGACCTATGCAAGTTATTTTTCAAGTTCCCCATAAATAATAGTCACATAAGATACTGTGAGAAGAACTGTGAAAGAAAATTCCCTAAAAGGGTGCCAGTGTTGCACGTATTCAAGAGGAGAACATTTCCAACATCTTTTGTGATGAGGTACGTGGTTATTTTCATTGTAATTTTAACTGTAAATGTGAGAACCTGAATCATTACACCGATCGCAGCTTTATTAGCATAGATATTTCACCCGATCGCCCGAGAGTTGGAGCTGTCTCCGCCGCGACTCAGAAACCCGCGTCATTGGCCAATTCTTGCATTGGAATCACTGTAGTAGTAAGCAACCCCCCAAAATCCAGCCTCGGTGTCCATGTCGCGGGGGGTGGGCAACGATAAGTAGGAGATTGCCTGTTGGGGTGAAGTACGGTAGGGACATATGCGCCCCGGGACCGCCACGGTAGCCGTGAAGGCCCAACAGGAACTCTGAAAACATCGGCGAACGAGGCAATGGTTACAGTTGGAGCGTCTGATCCAGAGTGGGCGGCTTCAATCAAGGCTAGTGAGCTGCTGCCTTGCAGGTTGAGAATTGTTCTTCTAAAGGCTATGGGAAGAAAACCCAGAAAAGAAATTACCTGATCCCCCAGGCTGGGGGTTGGAACGTTGGGCTGACTACTCAACTTCTGGAAAAAGCAATTGTTGAGAAGCCTCTATCGAAGCCTTGGAACCAGGACAGATCTCAAAAGAAACGACTTTGGCAACGAAATATGGTACTAGAATTTGGAACTTGGAATGTCAGAACTTTAAATAAGACTGGTGCATTGATGGCATTACTATTGGAACTAAAAAAATACAAAGTACAGGTAGCTGCAATACAGGAGACAAGATGGCATGGGACAGGGATAAATGATTATAAAAGCCATACAGTATTGTATAGTGGTAAAAAAGAAGGCACACACGAACATGAAGTAGCCTTCATTGTAGATAAAGTAATCAAAGAAAAGATAATTGACTTTAAACCTGTCAATGAAAGAATATGCGTGCTGAGACTGAGAACAAAATTTAACAATATAGCAATGATAAATGCTTATGCACCTACTGAGGAAAAAGACCCATTGGAAAAGGATGAATTTTAAGATAGGATGGAAAGAGTTCTGGATTCCCTTCCAAGTAATGATACAAAAGTCATCCTGGGAGACATGAATGCAAAGATTGGAAAGGAGATAGAGCACAGAAAGATCACTGGCAATAATAGCTTGCATGAGATCACAAATGACAACGGTAAGAGACTGATAGACCTTGCCAAGAGTAGAAACATGATTATAAGCTCCACACAATTTCCTCACAAGAAAATCCACAAGCAAACATGGAGATCCCCGGACAAAGAAACAACAAACCAAATTGACCATATATTGATTGATAAGAGAAGAGCATCTGGAATCACAGATGTGAGATCCTACAGAGGGGCTGATGCAGACTCGGATCACTACTTGGTTAAAGCTAAGTACATATGTAAGATCATGAGAACTACAAACAAACAGTATACCCCAGCTGTCAAATATAACTTAAAGAACAAGAGGCCTTAGTGAAGTATCGAAAGATACTATACGAAAGACTCAAAAGTGCAAATGAAAATGAACAGGAAGAAGTAGAACCAAGGTGGGAAGAGCTGAAGAAAATTATTAAGGTAACAACGGAAGAGGTAGTCGGCCATGAACCAAAAGTTCCAAGAAATTGCTGATTTGACAGGGAGTGTGCCCAAGCTCTGGAAGAATAAATATCTTGCACGGCCTACCAGAGCAAAGTATATTGAATTTCAACCTAAAAGAAGAGAAGCCAGCTACATATGTAGACGCAAGAAGAGAAAGGTGAACAACAATCGAATAATGGAAATAGAAAGGAATTTCCAAGAAAATAATATAAGACAGGGATACAGGGAGGTGAGCTACAGAAAGAAAGGATTTGTTCCAAGAACGGATATGATTAAGGAACAAAGTGGGAACATCCTTAATGAGCAGGAACAGGTTTTAGATAGATGGAGAAGTCATTTCCAACAATTCTTGAACAACGAAACAGGAAATGATGAGATGTTAGAAGATCTTAACGAAGGTTTTAGAGAAGAAGAACTGGAAGAACCAGATAGAATAGACATAAGAATGGCAATTGAAGCATTAAAAAATGGCAAGGCACCAGGGATTGACAATATACTGGCAGAACTGATTAAAGCAGGGGGAGAATCAATGGAAAAGGCAGTTCACTCACTGATAGTACATATCTGGAGAAAGGAACAGATGCCCAAAGAATGGCAAACAGCTATAATATGCCCAATCCACAAGAAGGGTGACCGACTGGATTGTCATAATTACAGAGGCATATCGTTGCTATGTACGGTGTATAAAGTCTTCACATATGTGCTGCGGAAAAAACTGGAACCATACTATGAGAGCATAATAGGCGAATATCAAGCTGGTTTTCAGAAAGGCAGGTCTACCATAGATCAAGTACACACAGTTAAAATTATGTCAGAGAAATTCTGGGAATATAATCTGAACTTATACCATCTTTTAATGGATTTTAAGACGGCTTATGACAGTGTAAACAGAACTGGAATCCGTATTTATCTGAATATATAAGCCGCACTTTTTTTCCTAGAATAAGCCCAACAAAATATGCCTGCGGCTTAAAATCGCGTACGAGTGTTTTTAGGCAATAATGGTAAAAATGAGCACAATGTAGCCGGTTGATCCATCGTAGCTGGTTTCACACCTCCAAGCACCGCCACCTATCGATTATCTCGAATCTAAAGGACTATCGATATATTAATCGATTTAACATCGAAAATATATCGATTTAATCGAAGCATCGTAAAAGATGCGTAAGAAAGTGATGTTTTGCGTATTTTTGTCATTTTTATAGCGGTATTACAGAATATGTATGTATTATAAACTGCTCAGAAGTAAAATACATGCCGTAACATATGGGAATGTGAATAAAGGCAATTTTGAACAGATGGTAACTGAAGTAAAATTAAGAAAAATAGAAAAATCGCGCGAAATTCAACACTGATAGTCATAATGAAGTGTAAAGTACTGTTTTCTGTTTTCGTCAGTTTTATTTAATTATATTAAAATAATTATATTAAATAAGTTTTATTTAATTATATTAATATATTATTTATATTAAATATTATTTAATTATATTAAATAATTATATTTTATTTAATTATTTTAAATCAATTAATCAATTAATTATATTAAATCATATTAATAATTATATATTATAATATCATAACTTAAGTCAGCTGATATTTTCTTTTTCTTATTTCAGGCCTATTTTGGCTAAGAAATGTGTTACTTTAATATTATGAAAATGAGGCAATTTAATTTTTCACTTTGGGGTTAATTTAATTATTTTTCCTTTACTTTACTGCTAAAAAGGCAGGTGCGGCTTAAATTCAGGGGCGGCTTATATTCGGATAAATACGGTATAGGATCTTAGCCCAGCAAAAAATACATCCGAAGATAATAAGACTGATTAGAATGACAATGTTAGAAACCAGAGCACAAGTCAAAGTTTTTGGTGGCATATCTGAAGCCTTTGTTGTTAACAGCGGGCTGAAACAAGGGGATGGATTGGCACCGATGCTATTCAATATCACACTAGACTGAGTGATAAGGCAAACAGATATATATATTAACAACACATTGATGTACAAGAGTGTACAAGTAGTTGGCTACGCAGATGATCTGGACATCATGGGTAGATCAAAAGCCAAAATAGAAGAGGTGCTTAAAGATCTTGAAAAAGCAGCAGGAAAAATGGGACTGAATATTAACAATAGTAAGACTAAGTGGATGACGCAGTCTAGAAATGCCCTAATATCCAACCAACAGATAGAATTAGAAAGGTTTGGTACTACAAGAGATTTTAAATATCTTGGATCTGTTATAACTAGCGATAATATACAGAAGGGATAGACATACAGACACGCATGACAGCAGCAAACCAAACTTACTTTGCATTATTGGACATCACGAAATCAAGATGCGTACATAGGAGAACCAAATTCCGAATTTATAAAACAGTGATAAGAACAGTGCTCTGTTATGGATGTGAAACCTGGGTAATGAACAAGAAGATAGAATCAGACCTAGGTGCATTCGAAAGAAAGATCCTGAGGCGGATAAGTGGACCGGTTAATGAAAATGGACAATGGAGGATAATGGATAAGGTATAACCAGGAATTGATGGAGCAATATCGAGATATGGATGTAGTAACTTACATCAAACTCCGAAGACTGGAATGGGCTGGACACGTTAATAGAATGAAAAACAAGAGGATACCCAGGAAAATCATGGAGGGAAGGATATATGGTAAAAGACTGGTTGGAAGACCGAAGGATAGATGGGTCGACGCAGTGAGAGAGGATGCTAAACAAGTTTTGGGAATAAGAGCCTGGAAAAGAGTGTAGCTGGACAGATCTGATTGGAAAAGGAGGATGGAGGAGGTCAAGGCCCGATTTGGGCTGTAGCACCATTGGAGAAGAAGAAGTAGTACTAAGCATAAAAACATTGTATTATTCAAAGTGGAAGCTGGCAACAGTGGTATGTTAAGATGGCCGTGCCGAACATCTTCTCCTGCTAAGAACGCCTTTGGCAAAAATCATAGGAAACATGAGTGTTCAAGGGGTCAGCAGGAACCGGTCTGCTTCAAGTGAAGCCTTTGCAGATCATTTGCCAGGTAGCTGGCAGAGAATGTTTACCTGGCAGCGCTTTATGGATACATATTAAGTCAGCGAGTGAGTTAGCCACGCAGCTTTGTAGGATTTGCTATTTAAACTGTTAATTGGTCATTGATCAAATGATTTGGTTCGAAATCAAATGAACGTTATTATACAAAATTTCATGAAAATCTGATCGAGCAAATTTGAGTTATAGTAAGTACAGACATTTTTCCCATCCACCATTCTGTGCTTAAGCTCGTGTTTTGAACAAAGCATTCCTTCACAACAATGGACACAAGCAGACAAGTGTTCTCTAATTTGTTAAGACTTGAGTAGCGTGTGTTGCCATATCGTGAGCTTCTGTTTATTCTCACAATCCTTTCATGGTCGATATTTTTCTATTCTTCTAAAGCTGCTCAAAGATCACTCATGGTTTGAGGAACAGCTCTCAGTGCAATGTCCCAAACAAGTTCAACGTGATTTAATTGGGACTGCAGACTCGCAAATCAACCTTAGTAAGTTGCACAGTGTGTGCGCCCCAGCGTTCATTGCCTAGCAGTGGTATCAACACGGCCCTGTACACAATAAATTTGACAGAATAAAGTGCGGTGAATTCAAACTCGAGTGCATGAAGTTCATAATGTTGTACCTGTTATACATGTAAAGGATTAAAAAGTGAGGCAGAACCTTGCACAAAGAATCTGTAACTCTGCTTGGGTGTAGGCTACCGATAATAGGTCAACGATAAACACAACAAAGTTCAGAATTACAATAATGCATTGTTACATAAGTGATCAAAGTTACCACCGAGCTATGGAACAAATCTGCGCTTCAATCTAAAGGGTCATCAAATCTAATCCACACCTTAATATTAAATGGACAAAACAGGCGTGCATTAGATTGAAGTAAATAAGTATTTGCTGGTAAATGTTGGTACATAGAGTGAATGGTAGTTTTTTTTTTGCTGGTCCGGTAAACCTGTGGTGCATTTTTAAATGCAAGAGGAAGGAAGGACATGTGAAGAGGGAATCCTCCGTTGTTACTTGTATAGGCTGCAGGCAAAGTCCCACAGTCAGGCATATTCGTATGTTGGTTTCTAGGTAGAAGCAGACGAACTAGACCTAAAGGTGCTCAATGTGCAGCCTTAATATTCACTACAGCACCAGACGCCAACTATTATCAAGTCATAAAGCAAAGGAGGTTCTGGCTCCTAGTACCCGTTTCTGTTGGAGGCATCAAATGGATTACATCAATTGAAAAATTTCAACAACCTCATCGGTCATTGAACACATAACCTTCTGCTTTGTAGCACCATAGTACACTGCTTAACTAATTGTGATTACTAGATTAGTGCTTGTATAATGGGAAATTCTACTTAACATATTAAAAGAAGTAATTTGTCTTCCGCCTGTGTACACCATAAGACAGCAATAACATCACAATCCCAAACAATCCACGTTGGAGAATTTACCACTAATACAAATGGCAGTTTTACAATTACCGTATTTCACGGACCATAAGATGGCAATTTAAAGGAAAATAAATCAAATGTGATTCTAAACGAAATATTTTAAATATACTTCATTATATAAGCAAACTAGCTTAAAAGGCCCGGCGTCGCCCGGGTTTTTTATTTTGTAATTGGAAATTAACTTATGAAGGACTTTAGATTTATAAATTCTAGGTCCTTATATAGGTATTTATAATTTGAAGTAGAAACAACGACTTATCACACTCAAACTATCCCCTAAGAAAATGTTTGAAATAGCTTTTATGGCTATATGTAGAATTTTGCATCCCATCGCTTGTACAGTACACAGCAAGCCCGGGAGGGGTTCTAATAAGAAGAAACCGAAATTCCGGTAACATAAAATTGTATTATCGTGGCTGAAAATTTTGTTTCTCACTATCATGTTACCATAAAACCGTTTTGGGAATGAAATTCAACAGAAATACAATATCACTTTCATACATCTCTTCCCAAAACATATTACCTTACCTCGTATTGTTTTCTCTATGTCCAGGGTAAAGAAAGTTATGTGACTACATTATTTTCGTGGATATTGATAGTTCTCTCATTTGTTTCTCTCATTTGTCAAATTTATTCTACTTTCATTTTTTTTCCATGGCCATCTGAGACCCGCTGGTAACAATATGTTTTAATGTCAAATGTGATTCGGATTCGATAATTCTGTGTAAGAAGGGATTAAGTATTCTGAAAAACATTTGATTTTTGGCATTTAGAATCTGAATTTTTCAAAATCCTTTCTTAGTGAGCACCTACATTATGAAACGAAGGTACTGTCAAAATTCCAAGTCTCTACCTGTTATAGTTTAGGCTGTACGTTGATTCCTGTCATTCAGTCATTCAGTCAGTCAGGACAAAGCCTTTTATACATATAGAGATTATAACCTTGTACAAAGGAATTGGTGTAAATCACTTCTAACTTAAAATCTGCGTTGTACGAAAATCTCTTCTGTACAGGTGGCATCGCGCAAATTTTAACAGCTGAACTGATTTCTCATGAAAGACTGAAAATACTTTTATACCCTCTAACCCTCAATTCACCATACGGTAAGTGAAACGGGACAAGGCTGTTTAGAGGTCATTGTTTTCATTTAAACCACCCGATGAAGACAACTCCTTTTGTATAAAAGAACTCAACATTCCTTTCTTTTCGCATTGTATACCTGGCTTCCAGCTAACCTCATTTTATGACTGTGACAAGTGCAGTGATGTACAGTCTGTGCTAAAATTGTGAATTGCGAATTGTGAATTAATCGAAACAAAGGGAGGTGATAATCATAGTTTGATTAAAGAATGAAATATGATCTTTATTAATCATATAAATATTTATAATACACAACATATTTCTGGGAGGGCTAAGGCAGATGATGCAGTGGTTCAATGGCAGGCCTAGTCCCTGAAGGGATGTAGCGCCATCGAGTTTAGTTAGTTTTAATTTTGAATTTCCCACATAACATTCTTTACGACAATATCATGAAATAAAGTGCAGGAAATCCAGTTGCATGAATAATATAAATAATGTAGTACCGGTATATGGTCGGTTGTTTAAACTCAAACTTCACTTAAACAAGTAAGTGAAGTTTGAGTTTAAACAACCGACCATATACTACATTATTTATAGTATCACTTCACTGTAAAAAATCCCACCTAATATATTATGCATGAATAATCCTGCAATCAGGAAAAACGAGTACGTTACCTAATTAAGTGGCAGAGCTCAGCGAATCTCCACAAGGCTGCTCTAAGAGTTCGTGGGTTGCCATTCTTCTTTATTTCCTTGTGTAACTCCACTTGTATTTTAACAACATTGGTATCCGTCATAGCCTGAAAGCACAGGAAATAGCCTGAAAGCACAGGAAATAGACTGAGGACAGTGGCATAACAAATCTACTCAGCTCCTGCATTTTATTTTTATCACATTTATTATTATTAATATTATTATTATTATTTGTTTATTATTATTATTATTACAGCAGAGTCTCAAAAAATAGCACTCGATAACATGGCAGTCCGGATAACTCGGCCACACCCTGGCAGGGCAAAACACAGAGTGCAGTGCTAAAATCAACAGGATATTACACATCTCTTTAAAAAAAATGTAGCCAGTTTTTGCAGAGTCGCCTGGTTAATTTTCGCAATAAACATCTTTATGTTTTATGCCTTTATGCCTTACTAGCATGTGCCCGCGGCTTCGCCCCCGATAATTATTTCAAAAATGAAAAATTAAGAGCATAATAGTTAAATCATTATAATTATTAACACCTAAATCACGTGGACTACATACCACGATTAGATAGCGTCGCCTGGTAAAAGCGACCTCAGATTCGAGTTGCTTGGCCCAGAAAACCCTTGTATAGTTTCGTTCAAATCAAACAATGTTTCACCATACAGTATTTAGGCCTATATTGATTATCCCTCTTCCGTGTTGGTTGAAAATTTAATATGCCTACGGGCCTTAACATTCTAAACAAATGAATCGACCAGCATGGGCTTACAACATTCTAGCGATCGCGATGCTTTTATTACCACGGTATGACAAAAATAGCCAAAGCCAACTGCAATTGATTTGACATTGAAATGTATTACTGAAATCTGATGCTTCGACAGCGCTAAAATCACGTTTTCTGCCAGTTTTTCACTCACAACTCTCGAACGAAAGCTAAAATTAAAAATCCGGCTTCGATGCGCATTCGCCCACCTTTCAGCCCATCTATGTTTCAAATTTCAGATGTCTGCGTTCAGTAGATTTCGCTGGGCATCGTGGACAGACAGACAAACACGTCATTTTATTATTTTAAGATAGCATGTGCCCGCGGCTTCGCCCGCTATAATTATTTCAAAAATTAAAAATTAAGAGCATAATAGTTAAATCATTATATTAACACCTAAATCATGTGGACTACATATCACGATTAGATAGCGTCACCTGGTAAAAGCGACCTCAGATTCGAGTTCCTAGGCCCGGAAAACCCCTGTACAGTGAGTTTCGTCCAAATCGAACAAAGTTTGACCATATTTAGGCTAATATTGATTATCCCTATTATAATAATAATAATAATCCTCTTCGGTGTAGGTTGAAAATTTCACATTATGTTTGCGTGTCTTGACATTAAAAACAAATGAATCGACCAGCGTGAGCTACAACATTCAAGAGATCGTGATGCTTTTATGTCGAAGGTTTGACAAAAATAGCCAAAGCCTAGTGTAATTGATTTGTATTACTGAAAACTCATGCTTCGAAAACGGAATAAATACACGTTTTCTGCCCGTTTTTCACTCATAACTCACAAACTAAAGCGAAAATTAAAATTCAGGCTTCGAGGTGCACATTCCGACCCTTTAGTCCGCCTATGTATAAAATTTCAGATCTCTGCGTTCAGTAGATTTCGCTGGGCATCGCGGACAGACGGAGGACAGACACTTCCTTTTATTAATATAGATGTATTCTCAAGCAACTAACACATACAAGTACTGTATTTTATGAGGAAACACTCGTACTTATTCTTTTTTAAAAATCTTTCCTTATAACCCGGCATTTTCACACACTCGGCCACCCTTCGGCCCACATTAGGCTGAGTTTTCACGACTCTACTGTATTATTATTGTTTGTTTTTTAATTTTTAACTGATCTTGGTCTTGTTTCATTGGAAGCATCACTCTGATATAAACCAGATCAGAGATGTAATTACATCAAGTGTTCATGTAAATATTAATTACAGATACAATTATTTTCCTTAATAAATTACATTCAATTTTTTTAAATTTTCTTTCTTAGTCAAAGTCAATTCCGCACCACATGCAATAAACAAGATTCATGTTATCCTACCACAGCTTTCCTCTGGTTGGCCACATTCAATTCATCATTTCAATTTGACAGAAAATTTACAAATAACTAACATGATTAATAGATCCTGAGTGAACCAAATTAACCTCTACTTCAATACTTGGCGGCATATTACTTGTGTAGACAGTGGCACCAACTTTTGAAGAGCATTGAGTGGGCTCAAAGATTTTAAAATTTTCACACTCCCACCCCTATTCTTCTTGAATCCTGTGCCCCCTTGTTGGGGCATAGGGCCTCCAAGCGGAGGTTTCTGTACCTATGTGGAGTTGGTTACGTTTATTTTCGTAGAGAGGACAGAAGGACAGGTGGTAAGCCCCTTCAGAAACTAAACCTTCGGAAACTAAGATATTACTTGGACCTGAAAGGGTCGAGAAATATTGTCCAGAGGGTCTAATTTAGGCTTGGAGTTCTTTTACGTGCCGTAAATCTACGACACGGGCCCCCCAGCTTAAAGTCCCTCCCGGAGGACTCCGTGCCCAGGATTTTTACGTCCTGAAAAACCCATCGACTGCAGCCGGGTTTCATCCCGCGACCTTCGGATCAGAGGCGGGCAAGCTACCCACCCCTATTAAGGTTTATGAAATGGTCTTATAATGTAATATTGATGTGACTACAGATAAATACAGAACTGTGCAAGAAACGATTTCAGTGTTTGTAACAACAATCACATTTTGTAATTCAACCGCCAAGTAAGTTTATAATATCGTATACACTTATTTTTTAATTTTCGGTTTCAGGCAAATTCTAAAATAAAATTATGTAGCACAGTGTTGAAAAATGCATTTCTCCTGACTGGAGTTCTCCCAATAAATTCGTCACAAGCATCATAAAACTGCAGTCAGTAAAACTGCATTGACAGAGTAAAATGTAAAACTTTAATGAATTCGACTATTTCAAATGATCGTGAATGATTTCGAAAAAGAGGAGATCGTACGTCAACAATAGCCTGATTGCCGTTTTACAGTGATTCAACAAAGAAACACGATTTTTAGTAATAGCAACAAATAATAAGTTATAATAAAACACGACAAATTATTGGGTGGGCAAGAGCCCCATGGGCCCATATAAGTTGGCGCCACTGTGTGTAGACACTGTATTTTATAAAAACCTGAAATTTGAATCAATAAGTTCTTCTCCTCTATCCTGATTAATTCCACTGATCAAAAAGTTCATTTTACTAACCCAAACTAAATTATACTGTGGTTGTTGGAAAACAACTAGAACAGACTTAGCCATGAATAAGTCAACCATCGTATGGAATTTGTTGGTAGCAAGGCATAATGGAACTTTGCGCCCCATGCTGCTCCCCTTTCCACTCGCCACTCGCCTGGCCACTTCCCCACAGTGGATGCCACCATGCCTGTAGCTGCTGTTCAACCTCAACGCCGGTAATGAATAATTGCAATTGACATGTCACCTAATATATTTCACAATAAAAAACCCCTTGCACCTCCACATAATATTTCACAATTATAAAAACGATCCTTGCAACAAAATAGGCTATTTCACAATACAAAAAATACCCTTGTACCATACATAATATTTCATAATTATAAAAAACGCCGTATTATAACATAAAATGTGGCTTAATTGATGCAGGAAAATTCCCTTGTACCAACACTACTTATAAAAACCGATTCTTGCGTTAAAACTCATGAAATCCCCCTAACATAACTCTAATATACAAAAGCTTCCTTCAGTGCTCAACATTCCTCCATCAAGAATGGAAATCCAACTTTTTTTGCTGATGATACTAGTATTTTTATTACAGGTCTAAACTCAATTTCTCTGCAGTCAAATTTAGAAATGACAGTAAATCAGTTACTTGAATGGTTTGTACAAAACAGATTAGTAATAAACACACAAAAGACCATAGCAATATCGTTTCACCATATACAGAACATTAACACGGTGCATCCAGCAGTAACATTTGGGGACAATAATGTAACATACAATGAAAGTACTAAGTTTTTGGGATTGTGGGTGGACGAAAATCTAAAATGGTCTCTTCAAATTAAAAAAACAGCAGAAAAACTTAGTAAAATATGCTTTGCACTGTATACAGCCTCAAAAGTTATGAATGTTGAAAACGTCCTCCCTATATATTATGCATACTTTCATTCTGTATTATCATGGGGGATAATATTTTGGGGAAATACAGCAGGAGCTCAAACTATTTTCAAGCTACAGAAAAGGGCTGTTCGGTCTATGCTTAAACTAAAGAAAACAACCAGTTGCAGAACATTTTTCAAAGATCTAAATATATTGCCTCTGCCTTGTATTTATATCTACGAAATAGTGACATTTGTCAAATCAAATTTAAACATGTATACCATCAACTCACAAATACACTCCCATAACACAAGAAACAGAGAAGAACTTAGGATAATTCCGCATAACACAAGCTTGTTTGAAAAGAGTTTTATATATACTGGCCTCCAGCTTTATAATGGCCTACCACAATATCTAAAGGAAATCTCTGTACTGCATAAATTCAAATCCTGTGTAAAAAAGTTTCTAATAGAGCACTGTTTTTATAGCTTAGATGAATTTTTTGAAACTGTTAGATATAAGTAAATTAGGTTACTAGTTATAAAATAAGTTAGTAGCTATAAGCACTTTGTAAATATTAATTTTAACTTATAGGTAATATTTTCAGCATTTGCAATTTTAAATTTAAGAACTAGCATTGTATACTTTAGTAATTATGTTATTTAATAATTAATATAGTCATGTAAGAATCTGACGTGTCCGAGTAAAATGATCAAAGGATGAATAAACATACATACATACATACATACATATACATTCACTCGTGGCATAGATGTCAAGACTCCTAGCTATAATGCTAGGGGTCCCGGGTTCGAATCCCGGTCGATCCAAAATTTATTAGGAATATGTCTCAAATAGGTAGGTAGGGTGAAGAGGAGGTGAGAGGAAGGAGACTGGAAAGGAAGAGAAGAAGAAATAAATTATTTTTTTTGTTTCATCAGTTCATTAAGAGATGGCGCCACCGTCGTTACTAGTAGTTCAAATGCCGCCACTAGGGGAGGGAGTTAGAGAGTTGGAGTGAGGGACTCGCATGGGGCGCAAAGTTCAGTTTTCCCAGTAGTAATAATCCAAACGTGCATAAACAAACACAAATTAAGGAAGAAGAACATCTCTTAATGACAATTATCATGTTGCAAACTTTACCTAGCTGATTTATAACCGATCTGATTTCAGGTTACACTCATAATTTTCTACAACTGACAATGAAATAAACAATATCACTGTTATTCAGGAATTCCACTGCTAACTATTGCCAAATCATCCAGGGGTGTCCACACCATCATCTCAGATTTGGATGAAGTTTGGTACAGTCGGTCAAATAAAAAACGTCGGGACTCGTATGTAGTTAGAATTAAAGTTTTAACGCATTAGTTCACAAGTTTCCTATAAAAAACATAAAATACAGGTCATTCTCGAAATATATGAGGCCATGCGACAGGAGGGAAAAAATGAACAATGCGGAAAGCGTAACACACGATATTCAACTTAATATATTGTCATAATTCATTTTGCTTTGTGCCATCGCGCCACATACAAATGCTAGCTTAAGAGAAAGTGTAGTTAGGGCAGTAATTGACCTGCATTCTTTTTTAAGTTCGTTATTATGTTTCATTATGTTATCTTCTATTTTTCAGTACGTTTCTTATTATTTTATGCCACAGACACGCATTTGTTGTAAAATCATACTTTCATTCTTGCTTTCTTTTGTGTGTGTCAAAAATTCAACACCAAAAATGATAATTCATTAGAAGTAATTATTATGTTATTGCAGTCATTGCCGCATTTGAAAAAATAAACATAAATAAAAATAAAAAAATATACAAGAACACTAAAGATCGAACACTGACCCCACGCGTTCAATTCCAATGTCTTGACCATTACACTATTGCAAATACAAGAGAATAGCCTACATAATTCGGATGAGATTGTAATATCCAAGCTTGAAAATACGATTGCCAAAGTTATTGATTTTGCACTACAAGTACCGGTATTACAAAATAAAATCTTTAAAAAATGCTCCTTGAATAAACATATTCCTCGCGAATCTATTAATTATTAATATTATAAAAATTTGCAACCAAGAATATGGCGGATTTGAGGCATATAGCCACTGCCTTCTATACATGTTTGTTTTGGAACAAAACTGACTAAATAATCAAGAAAATACATGGATAGACAAGAGGCATGTGTGAACCTAACCTTAAGTCTTCCTGTACATGCGCATATGCTCGTTCGTGATACTTTATCAAATACCGCCCGAGGTTTTTTTATTTGACCGACTGTACATGGTATTTTCAGACAAATATAAGAATCCGTATTTTTCATCTTTGAAATATTGGCTCTAGTTTGGTATTTAAAGCACTTCAAAATTTCCCTCTGTTTGGTGGAATTCTTTTTAATCCGCAACCAAAGCCGAGTGACACATCTTGCTTCAACTTACAATTGTAATAAGAGTTTTTAACGTAAAGTTCACCGTACTTATTCAGAATTCAAATATCACTTGTGAAATGGAGTTAAATGCAATTTATATTACAACTTGAAAAAGTGATTTAGGAAACATCGTAAGCATGAGTTGAGTCACTCTGTTATAACTTTACAGACATCAGAAAGAGCACAACATTTGCTACTTAGAATCTGGGGCTCTCCTCTACCTATAATAGCTCTGGTAGGGGTGGAGAAAGTAAAAATTAAAAGATATTCTTCTTCCTTAGTATTAAAGATTACTTAAACTGAACATTTTAAAAAGCAACTTCTGTGCAATATAAGATCACCTAGGTATAGTTCCTATTGTAATTAACATTATTTTATTGTGCTTATTCTGTATTGTGTTTAATTTGTATTGTATATTCCTCTATTATGATGTGATGAAATAAACAATAAACTATTGTCTCTACTGTTAATCTAACTGCCACTAACTAAACACAGAACGAATGTGAACATGAAACTCGCTGGGCCTACTCCCCTCATTTCTTTGTTTTTTGCAAAATTAAGCCTTCAAATATCATTTGAATGCATTTCTTGAATTACAAAAATAAACACATACCTCACTTTTACTGTTCCAAAATAACAACATTGTGAATAAAGGCAGTTAAATAAAATTCGAAGACTAATTTTACAACTATTATTAAGTACAGTTAGTCCCTCGCACCAATGTCTAGGTCTTCCAAATGGTCTTTTCCCTGCAGGTCTCCCAGTCAATATTTTCTCCCCCATTTCAATCCTCTGACTACATTCGGGCATTATTAAGCATTTGGCTAAAGAAAAACAGTTTCTAAACAAAACAATGGAATGTAATGGAATGTCCACTTGGGCCATTTGCATCCCTGGAGCAGCTAGTAATGCTGAATAGATACATTCCATTACTGCATCCAGTGCATGTGTGGGGCAGTCATGACAGTGTTCAAGAAGGAGTCAGACTTTTTTCGTTAAGTTATACCACAGTATAAGTATTAATACAGTAAGGAAACTGTGTGTTAAAAGACCTAAGACAACTTGTTAGCTGGGCGACACTAGCGCTCCATGCGGCGGTTGAGTAAAACTGCATTCTCACCATATAAAATAACTTGTGAAAATGCATAAACACATAACAAAATATGTTATGATAAGAGAAAAAAATCTTCTTTCAAAACTGAATTTTAAATTTGAGAAACAATGAAGCATGTATTATATTTTAGTTAAGATCAGGCACAATTTTTAAATGCCACTTACCTGTAACTTGCACTGCAGTTCCTAGGGCTATTCTTATTACAAGTTTTAATAACTTCAAGATGATTCTTGGAAAACCAATTATAACTCATTTTTATTTTTAAAAGTAGCCTAATATTACATTAGAATAGAAATGTCATCATTTTACAAAAACAATACAATATTACATAAGATACAATACAAAATTCAAATAAAAATATAGGTTTCTATCAATATTTCTCAATTTCTAATACTCCAAAACTGCTTTTAGTATACAGTCGGTACACCAGTTTTAATTAAAGAATTCTTATTGGAATTCATAAACTGGCTGTTTTCGAAGTGTTCCAAACATAGGCGGCAATTTACATTTAAATATTTTACAGTTTTTGTTAGTAGGTCTTCTCGCTGACTATTGATGACCCATTTTTTACACCTGAAATCATTACAACAATTGAAGGTAGATCGAAGCCGTAAGATACAGAAACAAAATACAATCTCAACAATGGAGTTGAGGACGAGTAGTGTGACAAACCTATATTCAAAGGTCACTCTTTAATATAATTTATAACTTAAACATTGATTTTAAAGGTGGGAAAAACCTTGGACTAGATACGCTTCTTAACAGTAGCCTATTTTAGGTAAGCCTATTGCTTGCCTAGGTTTGGATAATGATGTCATGTTAGTTTACTGTCGCAAACACCTTAATGGCACATGTATCCGAGAATTTATGATGTAAGATTATGTTTTCGTCATTTTTACGCCTACATCGTGTTCGAGAAAATAAATATCGTACCGCCTGTAAAATCGGCTATGTGCACTTTTTTACGAAATTGAGTTATGTGCACTGATATTCCTTAGCATTGATCCTTACAACCGGGCATGTGGATCTTTGATTGTCAGGTTTGTGCAAGCAAAGAAAAAAAATCGGCTACATGCTGCAAAATGGCCATGTGCATTAGAGCTCACATAGCCATTCTTGACTGCCAACACGGCACACATGTTTGTATACATAACCGGCCCTGACATATACATTACAATGCACATAGGAAATAAGCTGCATCGCAGCAAATATTGTGTTATCTTAAGCGATCACAATACGACATCCTAAATATTGTTATCTTTAACCGTGATATAGACTGCTGACATTTTCATTTCATTAGTATCTATTGTTAGAAATTACAACATAATTAAAGATAAAAATATTACATTAAAGTAAATGTAAACATAACCACACCAGAACATGTGTCAAGAGTAAGCCAGCAGGCATACAATAAATATTACGTATTATTCTTCTTACCTTTCTGGATCTTTTGGGAAAGTGAAGAAATGCAATTCAGGATTTCTTCCTTTATTGTTACTGCAATTTATAGCAGAACAATAACATCCTTTCGAAACACGCGTTGCTATAAAAATTCAAGACTCCTATTTATTTCCATTCTTCCCGCAGTAGTGATTGTAGTATTACTCAATGGCAGGTAGGATCGCTAGTAATCTGCGCGCGCATGTCCGTCTGGCAGAAAAACGAACTGAGTTTCTTTACTGTATTAATACGTATACTGTGGTTATACTAAAGATCCCCGAGGGGGAGGTTGTGGGTAAGAAGTCGGAGATGGGAATGTAGGGAACAGTAGAGGGTCGTAGTATGTAAATAAACTGTAAATAAAGATATGGGTATTTAACTGAAGCCACCAGTTTCATTTTCAACAACATATTCCCATGCATTCTCTATTTTCCTGTGGGGGGGGGGGACAAGTAGCTCCAGAGTGGAACCAGGGACCGGAACATCAAGACTGACCTCCAGGGATGCCACACACACCACCAGACGGATGTTAACCTCACAGTAAGTTATTTATAGTGATTCTTGTCAATAATAAAAAGAAAGATATGTTAGTATAGAGACATCTATATGAAAAATGTGCTGCTAGAATGTGTGTTGGCAACACTGCCTCCAGATGATATAAAGAAGAGAACATGTAATTTTGCAAGTCAGTAGATTTGTTCAGTCCACAGTGTGTGGTTCAGATTATGTAATAAATGGGGTTAAATAAAACTATCGATCAACAATTCTTACTTAAATTAAATGTAGACTTATACAAAACTAGCATGTGCCCGCGGATTCGCCCGTGATAATTATTTCAAAAATTAAAAATTAAGAGCATAATAGTTAAATCTTTATATTTATTAACACCTAAATCACGTGGACTACATACCACGATTAGATAGCATCGCCTGGTAAAAGCGACCTCAGATTCGAGTTCCTTGGTCCAGAAAACCCCTGTATA
This sequence comes from Ectobius pallidus, assembly GCA_964059195.1. Classification (NCBI taxonomy): domain Eukaryota; kingdom Metazoa; phylum Arthropoda; class Insecta; order Blattodea; family Ectobiidae; genus Ectobius; species Ectobius pallidus. Next base: position 2,593,114 of record CAXKWD010000009.1, on the reverse strand, counting down.
ATGAGTTTCGTCCAAATAAAACAATGTTTGACCATATTAGGGCTTACAACATTCAAGCAATCGCGAAAGTTTTATTTCCAAGGCATGACAAGAATAGACAAAGCCAACTGTAATTGTCAAACTTCCATTTAATTTAATTCCAAGCCCATCTGAGACCCGCTGGCAACAATATGTTTTAATGTCAAATGTGATTTAGATTCGATAATTCTGTGTAAGAAGGGATTAAGTATTCTCAAAAACATTTGATTAATGGGATTTAAAATCAGAATTTTTCAAAATCCTTTCTTAGTGAGCACCTACATTATGAAACGAAGGTACTGTCAAAATTCCAAGTCTCTACCTGTTATAGTTTAGGCTCTACGTTGATTCCTGTCATTCAGTCAATCAGTCAGTCATTCATTCAGTCAGTCAGGACAAAGCCTTTTATATATATAGAGATTGTAAAATAATTGTTTTAAGCTAAGTATATAGCCCTACTAAAAACAATTTAATTTGGCAAAATAAACATAGGCCTATTTTTTTAAAAACCTGGGCAATGATACATTTCAATCTCAACACCCTGTACCGGTACAGTGTTAAATTGTAATGTTCTGTATGATCTACAATCCTATTTCTAAAAATTACTGTGTTCAATTGTCGCATTTCATAAGTTCTTTCTCACCAATGAATGGAGCAATGGAATGATTTACAAAATGAAGTTGAAATGGTTTCAGCTTTTGTACTTCTGTATCTCCTGTAAGGGTCAATCCATTAGAAATGAACCAGGCCAAGTTGCTTGACATTTTTGATTTTCCTAATTTTTTTACCAGTTATTTCCCAACTAAAGGTGAGTTCAAAACTATGGTAAAAAAATGTTTGGGCTCATACTTTTTTTTTTTTGGCGGCCATTTAAAGTTTACTTTTTAATCATATTTCAGTCGAAAACATGTTTTGCACAAATGTATGTAACTCTGTTAATTTTATAGATAACAAGACAAAATAAACACCAAAATTATCAGAATGAAATGCTCTACATTTTTGTTTTAACACAATATTACCTAAGAAGTGAGGAAAGTGAAGAAAAAAATTCAAAACTACAAATTGAAAATTGACTTAAAACGGGAGATTTAGTGCCGCAAAATTATTAGAAGGAAGAAAGACTCGCCCTTAATTTTTTTTTTCTGGTGTAGATCTACTATAGGACTACTCGCTGTAGAAGTTTAAAGCTTGAGAACATTGCGGTTTTTTTTATACAATTTTTCAAAAATGCCCAAAACCGTATTTTGGCAATATTTGAAGTAGAATATCTCAAAAGGGACTGAGTGAAAAATTATTAGATTTATACAGATAACACCTCTTTATGATATAAAGATGTGATATAAATTTGGTGACTGAGACTCAACTGGTTCCCAAGTTACAGTGCATCGAATTTGGCCAAAAATGCCATTATACGCACAAGAATTTTAACGGTAATTTAATAGTAAAAATCCACATTGTAATTTTAAATGCAAAATTTTAGTGAGCCTAAGTATGTTACACAAAAGAGTTGTACATGTAGGCTACATTTCATCAGTTAGCATGACAAATTTATAATTTCCTCAAAGCTTTGAAGAGTGTTGAAATTTCGGTGCATAGTTTGCAATTTTTGGCCAACTTCGATGCACTGTAACTCTGGAACCAGTTCAGTCTCAGTCACCAAATTATTATCACATCTTTATATCGTAAGGAGGTGTTATGTGTATAAATTTCATAATTTTCACTCAGGCTCTTCTGAGATATTCTACTTCAAATAGTGCCAAAATAGGGTCAATCCATTAGAAATGAACCAAATTGAATAAAATTTTTTGTTAAACATTTTTTATTTTCTTAATTTTTTTACCAGTTACTCCCCAATATCAGGTGAGTTCAAAACTAGAGTAAAACATTTTTTAGGCTCATACTTTTTTCTTGGCGGCCATTTTAAGTTTTCTTTGTAACAGTTTTTCGGCCGGAAACTTGTTTTGCACAAATGTATGTAACTCTGTTAATTTTATAGATAACAAGACAAAATAAACACGAAAATTATTAAAATGAAATGCTCTACATTTTTGTTTTAACACAATATTACCTAAGTAGTGAGGAAAGTGAAGAAAAAATTTCAAAACTACAAATTGAGAATTTACTTAAAACGGGAGATTTGGTGCCGCAAAATTATTAGAAGGAAGAAAGACTCGCCCTTAATTTTTTTTTCTGGTGTAGATTTACTATAGGACTACTCGCTGTAGAAGTTTCAAGGTTGAGAACTTTGCCCTTTTTTTTATACAATGTTTCAAAAATGCCCAAAATCGTATTTTGGCAATATTTGAAGTAGATTATCTCAAAAGGGACTGAGTGCAAAATTATTAGATTTATACAGATAACACCTCTTTACGATATAAAGATGTGATATAAATTTGGTGACTGAGACTCAACTGGTTCCAGAGTAACAGTGCTTTGAATTTGGCCAAAAATTGTGTTATAGGCACACAAAATTTAACGGTAATTTAATAGTAAAAATTCACTTTGTAATTTTAAATATAAAATTTTTGTGAGCCTAAGTTTGTTACAAAAAAGAGTTGTATATGTAGGCTACATTTCATCAGTTAACATGACAAATTTTTGGTTTCCTCAAAGCTTTGAAGAGTGTTGAAATTTCGGTGCATAGTTTGCAGTTATGGCCAACTTCGATGCACTATAGCTCGGGAACTAGTTGAGTCTCAGTCATCAAATTTATATCACATCTTTATATCATAAAGAGGTGTTATCTATGTAAATTTCATAATTTTTCACTCAGTCCCTTTTGAGATATTCTACTTCAAATATTGCCAAAATATGGTTTTGGGCATTTTTGAAAAACTGTATAAAACAAACCGCAAAGTTCTCAAGCTTTAAACTTCTACAGCGAGTAGTCCTATAGTAGATCTACACCAGAAAAAAAAATTAAGGGCGAGTCTTTCTTCCTTCTAATAATTTTGCGGCACTAAAACTCCCGTTTTAAGTCAATTTTCAATTTGTAGTTTTGAATTTTTTTCTTCACTTTCCTCACTACTTAGGTAATATTGTGTTAAAACAAAAATGTAGAGCATTTCATTCTGATAATTTTGGTGTTTATTTTGTCTTGTTATCTATAAAATTAACAGAGTTACATACATTTGTGCAAAACATGTTTTCGACTGAAATATGGTTAAAAAGCAAACTTAAAATGGCCGCCAAAAAAAAAAGTATGAGCCCGAAAGTTTTTTTACCATAGTTTTGAACTCACCTTTAGTTGGGAAATAACTGGTAAAAAAATTAGGAAAATCAAAAATGTTGAGCAACAAATTTTATTAAATTTGGTTCATTTCTAATGGATTGACCCGTAACCTAACTTATTATCACTTAATAAGAGAAAGTGTTTGTCTGTCTATCTCTATGCGATACAAAGCCGAATGTACTGCACGCAGAGACCTGAAAATATGACAGAAAACGCAAGTTTTCCCCCACCCCCCCAGTTTTCAGTAAAATATTTCAATTGCAAAATGAATTGCAGATGGCCTTGTTCCGCTGCCATAACATCCTGGAAAGAAGACCAGCGGTGAAGTCGATTCATTCGACCTGAAGCATCAACTGTCGATCGCTTCGATTTTGTTAGCCGCTCTGATGGATTCATTTGTTTATAATGTTAAGGGACCCAGAGATCTTATGTTATTTTATTTTATTTATTTTTTTTAGGTAGAAATAGGGATAATGAATGTAGGCCTAAATAAGAAAACATTGATCTGGATGGAACTCACTATGCAGGGGGTTTTTTGGGCCAGGGAAATCCAATCTGAGGTCTTTTTCTAAAGTGGCACTTTTTAATTGTGAAATGCACTCCAAAGCTGGATTTTTAACTGTCTCATTACATATTTTAGTGCTTCTTTGTATTGATTTGTAATAATAGATTAGTCCACTGAAAAAAAAAAAATTGCTACTGTTACAGTACTTCAGTTTTCTCTTCGAGAAGTTGATAGTTATTATTGTGCTTTACAATAAATGGGAAAATGGTACATTATGACACACCCGAGTCCCCCACTCCTACTCTCAATCCCTCCCCTAGCAGCAGCATTTGAACTAGCCTACTATCAGCGACGGTAGCGCCATCTCTTACACAACTGATGAAATAGAAAAAAATAATTTATTTAAAGTATAGGTAATGTATGTATATTGCAAAACTTTTTGTTGTTAGTGGTTAAAAACGTAAATAAAATCGGTTAAAAACCTTACACTGCACTGTACGACGTTTCAGCCTGCCCCCCAGGCCTTTTTCAAGTGAACTGATTGCAGGGATCTCTTCAACTTCCAATGGGCGTGTTACCCAACCGTTGTTGTTGTTGTTGATCGTTGTTCAGATGTTCTTCATAATCACGTTCCCTATAGCTGTTGTCTCTTTGGTGTTCCCGTATCCATTCTTTGGGTATATTGAAGTTGATTTCCCTTCCTGGGGAAATATTGGGAAACTTAGGGATGGACCTCTTATAATGTTTATCCATTGCTCTCCCAAATCCCCCTCATAATTGTTTAGACAGGCTCCCCCGCTCTCAATGATATGAGAAGCCTCGCATATTTTCCTGTGGATCTTGTCAGCCTCAACCTTTAAAATCTTGAAGTGTCCTATGTTATATCCCTCTCTAACTAAATGTTGACTTAATCCAGTATTGCATTTTTTGTTTTTTACATCTCTTTCATGCTCTTGTAATCTCACGCTAAAGGTTCTGCCTGTTTCCCACAATCTCTGCACGTGATGGCAGGCTGAAACGTCGTACAGTGCAGTGTAAGGTTTTTAACAGATTTTATTTACGTTTTTAACCACTAACTACAAAAAGTTTTGCAATATACATACATTACCTATAGTTTTAATTGAACTTTTAGTGGAAAGTTTGGGCCAATCGTTTTATATCCTATTATAATAATTTATTTCTTCTTCATTCTCTTCCTCTCCCATCTCCTTCCTTTCTTCCTCTTCACCCCAACTATCTATTTGAGACCTATTCCTACTAGTAAATTTTGGTTCGATCAGGACTTGAACTCTGGGCCCCTAGCATTATAGCTAGGAGTCTTAGTCATTACATGACAAGTGAACGTTGTATATTTGGGTTATGATAGGGGGATTTCATGAGTTTGAATGCAAGAATCAGTTTTTATAATTTTGAGATATTTTGTTACTTATGAAAAGAGTAGTATTCGTGCAAGGGAATTTTCCTGCATCAATTAAACAACATTTTATGTCATAATACGGCGTTTTTTATAATTGTGAAATATTATGTGGAGGTGCAAGGGTCTTTTTTTATTGTGAAATATTAGGTGACATGTCAATTGCAATTATGCATTACCGGCATTGAGGTAGAGCAGTGGCTACCGGCATGGCGGCATGTGCTGCAGGGAAGCGGGGCAGGCGGGAAATGGCCAGGCGGGGAAATGGCCAGGCGGGGAAATGGCCAGGCGGGGAAGTGGCCAGGCGGGGAAGTGGCCAGGCGAGTGGCGTGTGGAAAGGGGAGCAGCTTGTGTCGCAAAGTGCCATCTTCCCCAATAAATTATTAATTGTCTAGTTCATGAATGTTTCTCTGTAAGTGTTAATAAATATGTTTTAATTACTTTGCTCTTTATTTTTAATCTTTGGATTAATTATTAATGTGGGCACCTGCTAGTTAATAACTGCATCCTGTACTAGTGAGTGAATTGTGATTCAAAATACTGAGGAGAAAAAAAAAGAATCACTGAATGAGAATGTTCGAGAATGATTCGCCACTCACAAACTGTTGTAAAAGTAATAAGTGGTTTCTAAAGACATCTACCGCTGGAATAAAGGCTGCGAGGAAGAAGTCAGTACCTCTGCTAATATTGGCAGACACTAATGAAGAGTTCTTTTAAATGGTGAAATGGAAGAATCTGCTACATCTTGGCCCTCACTCCACACTCCGCTGCATGTTGTCCCCTGGCCTATTAATTGTAACAATAAGAAAAACGACCCTTGCACCAAAACAGTCATTTCTCATGTATTAAAGCTCTCTAAACGTAAATAGATGAATTTTCCCTTCATCGCTCACCAGTCACAAGTTTGAATACCAGTCAATCCAAAATTTACTATTAGGAGTAGGTCTCAGAATATTGTAGGTAGGCTAGGGTGAAGAGGAGGTGAGAGGAAGGAGACAGGAAAGGAAGAGGAGAAGAGAATGATGATGATGATGATGAGTGTTCTGCCCGGAGGCAGGTCCAGACCCGGGACGAAGCCGTGGGGTGATAACCACGACTCGTCCGAGGTGATTCAGGCAAGGATGATACCGCAAAGATTTGCCATTGCCTCTCGCGGGATGGGAATGAAAGGACACAACACAACACCCAGTCCTGAACCCAGGAAGGAAATTTTCCACCACAGAAAAATCCCCGACCCGGCTGGGAATCAAACCCGGGCCGCCAGGGTGAAAGGTAGTTACGATACCAACTCACCCACGGCGGCGGACAGAAGAGAATAAAGGAGAAAAATTAATTTTTTTCAGTTTCACCAAATTATTGATAGATGGTGCTATTGTCACTGCTAGTAGTTTTCACTTTTTGCATTAGCAACACCATCTTGGAGGAGACATTCGAAACCCAGGTGGGTCCCATTAGAGGGGAAAAATATATATTGCGACCCACCCGAGTCCCCCACCACTACTACTCTAACGGGACCCGCGTGGAAAGTAGGGGTTTTGGGTGGGGAGAAAAATAATTTATTTCTCCTTTAGTCTCTTCTTCTCTTTCTTTCCAGTCTCATTCCTCTCTTCCTCTCACCTCCTCTTCACCCTACCTATCTATCGGAACCCCTAGCGTTATAGCTAGGAGTCTTAACCCACTACGCCACGAATGACAGTTGAGCAGTGAAGAAAGATTTCATATTTTTAAGGTACTAAGGGTGACTTCATGCATTCGCGAGTGTTAACACAAGAATCGCTTCTTCAAATTTTGAAATGTTTTGTTTGTTACGAAAAGAGTACTGTTGGTGCAAGGGAATTTTTCTGCATCGATTAAGCCATGTTTTATATCATAACACGGCGTTTTTAAAAATTGGGAAATATTATGTAAATTTCGATTTTTTATATTATCAAATCGGTGTTTAAAGATCGTGAAATATGATGTTTGGTACAAGGGTATTTTTTTAATTGTTCGACATTTTCTATAATTCGTGAAATTTTATTTTGTTTTTTATAATGGTAATTGCAATTATTAGAGCAAGCTGCGGGCTTAACACAGCAAGCGGCGCTTAGTAGCGGCCGGCATGAGCCATAGCGGGGAAGATGCACGCGGGATGATGCGCGGTAGGCTGGCGGAGAAGGCGACCAGGCCGATGGAAAGGGGAGCCGGGTGGGTCGCAAAGTATAATCTTGCCCATTAGAGAGTTGGTAGGAAGAGACTAGTGCACGACCTAAAACATTTTTGGCGAAAGATAGATTTATGCCGTGCACCGGCAAAGCTCCACCCGCTCTTGCTCATCCGCTTGTTTCCCCTGCTGACCCTCACTTCCAAGCCAATGTGCACGCACCTCACTATTGTAACATGGCTTCCTTGATAGTCGTAACGCTGTTTTATGAAAGGTGTGGAAGGGTAGAAAGCTTCTGCATTTAGTTAAATAACGATAGGTCAATTCTAGGTCAGTGACAGGTTTTGTTAGGTTAGGCAACGTTATGTTAGTTTAGGAGCAATATACTGAATAGCGCGAGGTTTATTATGTCTCACATTGAATCTCTTCTGCGCTGAAATCCTAAACCCCGCCTTCCGAGGCGGGTCCTATTAGAGAGTTGGTGGGAGGAGCCTAGTGCGCAGCATAAAACTATTTTTTTCCGAGAAATCAAAAGGAGACAGTGAGGATTCATTTTCAGTTCATCCATCATAGACCTGATCAGAGTTGATCTGTCTTTACTATTGCTCGTGATGATTTTCTACTCACCCGAATTACTCTGTTGAGGCTCTCATCCGCCATCATTCGCACATCAGAGACCGGATCGTCACACAGCTGAAGGAGTATCTCAATCGCAATACTAAGGAGGTGGGAGAAATTCGGTGCTCCTTTCACGCCAGAATGACACATGGCATCTGCTATGGCTTGACAATGACTGATTTTTTCCTTTTTCCTGTGCATAAAAATAAATAGGAAAATGGGTTTACATTTAAAAGCTGGCTGATGACTATAATAAGGCCAGGAACTCATTCAAAACAACTTTTTCCTTACCTCAAAGCTGTTTCTTCCGACAGTGCAGGAGACAGCTGAAGAAGTTTCAGTGTCTCTAAAGATTTTACCAGTTTTTCAACAGTCGTCATTGTGATGTGTTATTACCCTTTATAATACTATACTCTAGAACAGTTATTTATCTACTCGTCTAGAATATTAATTGGACATATACACCGGACGTCAGAAATGTTACTCAACCTAACCTAACATTTCCCATTTCAGAAATAGATTCCCAATGATTTGCTCAAACATTAATATAATAAGTGACGTTAACTGTTTTTTTAACTTCTTCTTTAGAACTCATTAAACAATTAACAATTAAAGCCATTACGATGACAAAGTTACACAAAACTGACAAAAAAGCAGTTGTTTCTAAAATGGCCTCTTCAATTCTGCACACAGCCCGGCAATCTGGGTCACGGCGGTGAAGCCTAGCCTTGCGCTATGCCGCCATCTTGCCTCACCTGAAGACACTCATTGAACTACACGTAATTCAATGGGAAACTATCACGAGAACTTAGATTAAAGTCTATTTTCACAATTTTCTATTGAAAATTTTGTATCCACTAGTGAACACACTGAAACCACATTGAAAAAGCACGTCCTCTTGCTATTTTTCTCAAGTATTGGTTCCTATTACTTGCTAAAAATTAGGTTTTTGATGTGAAACTTCTTTAGCCGCAGTAGGATTAAATCCAGTTACGGATAAAATCGTCACGAAATTCGTGACAGAAAACAATCAACTCAATAATTAGGCTTATCCAAAATTTAATAAAACCGAAAATTCCAAAATTTAAAAAATAAAAAATTCAAATTAAAAATCGGAAATCCAAAATTTTAAGTCTAAAAATCCGAAATTTAAAAATAAAAATAAATTAAAAATATAAAATTAAAAAATCAAAAATTCCAAAATTAAAAAATTCAAAGATACAAAATTTAGAAAATCAAAATTTTAAAAAATAATCCAAAGTAAAAAATCCAAATATCCAAAATTTAAAAAATAAAAAATTTAAAAAATTCAAAAAATAAAAAATCCTAAAATTCAAAATTTAAAGAATCCAAAAAAATAAAGAATCCAAAATTTAAAAAAACTCTTAAGGAAGTATGAATAATACAACAAATATCTATCAATGTATGCTTACAGTTATTTATAAAAATATAAAACATTCCTCGTAACTAAAGCATAATATTATTTACAATGCAAAAAATACGCATAAATTGAGGTTAAGTTTATTTGCAATTTCTAAATGCTAAAGTAATATATGACTATTTACAGTGCATGAAATAGTTAACAATATTAGGTTATGGTTATTTACAACCATATAATACATTCCTAGAAACTAAAGCATGTATAATGCATGAAATGGCTAACCAGAGGTGTCCACCCCCAAAAGTCATGACTCACCCCCAAACTTCACTGCTCACCCCCCAAACTTCATTGCTCACCCTCAACCCAATTGGATGTCGACAAGGGCGCCCATATGATATTTTATAGGGGGGGCAATTTTTTTAATTAATAATTTTTTGTCGCTTTAACTTCTTGGGCCACTTTGTAACGTTATATTAATAATATAAGTGCAACAATGACTTAGCCATAAAATAATTGCGGGGAGGGTCGGAAGTGCCGGGGGTTTGGAATACCCCCAAAAAGGGGGTCGGGGTCCATCCCCAGAAAATTTTTAAATATTGACAACTAATGAAAATCACATTTTACGCTATTTTAGCACAGAAAAACTAGTTAGGAAATTTGTTTACCATACTCGAAGACATTCCAATGTAAATAAGAAATCATTACCTAAGTGGGGGTCCACCCCCGGAAAATTTTTAAGTACTGAACTAATGAAAATCACATTTTACTCAAAAACTAGTTAGGAAATTTGTTTACCATACTCTAAGACATGCCAATGTAAACAAAAAAATATTACCTAAGTCGGGTGTCCACCCCCGGGACATTTTTAAATGTTGAACTAATGAAAATCACATTTTACGCTATTTTAACACTGAAAAACTAGTTAGCAAATTTGTTTACTATACTCTAAGACATGGCAACTTAAACAATAAATTGTTACCTAAGTTATAATACTTATTACTATTTATAAGAAAAGTTGAATAACACATGGAACAGTGGACATAATAGGCCTACTCATTATGTAATGAAAAGAAAATAACTGCTATATCATATTTGACACACCAACAAATCTTGTTTAATTAAATATTTTTTTTAATACAAATATAGAAATTTAGGTTTTGACTTTTGGGGGTCCAACCCCCCTGAACCCCCCTTTCCTAATCCACTGTGGATTCTGCTTCCATTTTGTTGATTTGGTAAAACTTCTGCAATTCAAATAATTGTCTTAAAAGAAAAACATCTGACTATAATAATTATTAATATACATTTTTTCCTTGCGCCCCCCCCCCGCCCCCGGGTATGGGCGCCCGTGGCTGTCGAAATTCTTCATCTTTATCTTTATAAAGAATTAGAAGAGACCTTTTGAAGTTATAGAACTTGACTGTGTTTATTTTTAACATATAAAACTATAATTTTGCAACAATTTTCAACCCCCTCCCAGAAAATTCATAAATGATAATATTTTGCCCCCCCCCAGAAATTTCAATGACGCAGTCTGCGTCTTAACCCCCCCCCCCCCTTGTGGGCACCCCTGGGCTAACAATAATAATGAAAGACCTACTTACGAATGTATTGAAACGTGTTCCTTTCCTTGTTTCTTTCTGCCGTAGTAAGAAAAATTACACCCGAATACCACACAGGTATTCACCATTTTAGAAAAAGTATTTATACTCCTCAGTCCAATTACATTATTAGCTAAAATGCTAAAATTCACATCGCTGTAACGCTATTGTGGCTTGTACTCGATAAGCTGCTACAGTGTAGTAATATGGCGGTCCGTGCATCAGCGTGGCTTCACTGCCGCCAATAGTAAAGCATACACCATTGCCGATCTATCTCTATATATCTGTGATTCTGCATCTGCATGCTGCGGCTGCGACGAAGTCGATTATTGAGGCCGTGAATAAAGGCGCGAAATGTGAAATTAATCATTGGGTAAGTTTTTACTTTCTCGCTTATTAGTCCAGGCAACGAACGAAAAATAGAACAAAAAAATCGTGTAGTTTTGAAATTTTGCAGAGTTGTCGGACGGAGTGTCCTGAATAACATACTAAAAGTCCCCGAAGGTGGGGGGTGAGCGGGGGGTAGGGGGGCCCACAGAAGGTCCCTTTTTTAGGTTTTTCGTTTATATCTAAACAATGGTGCATCGTAGAGCAAACGTTGCCATATACAAAATTCAAGCTGATAAAATTTACTACAAGTTTGATCTTACGCATTTCTTTCTATTCCCAATAGTTTTCGAGATATCCGCCAGCGAAAATAACAAATATTCGGAAAAAGCTCTTTCGCCTCCCGCTTTTCGACACTCTTTGCATTCTAGCGCTTGAGCCCTTAGGTATACAGCAATGTTATCACAAAGGAAGTTGTAGGAAAATAAATTCGCTTTAAAACGAGTAGTCATTTGTTATTTTGTCTTCAAATGTTCAAAAGTAATAACAATTTTAAGTTTCGGTCTAATTTCGAAAACTATTGGGAATAGAAAGAAATGTATAGAATCAAACTTGTAGTAAATTTTATCAGTTTGAATTTTGTATATACCAACTTTTTCTCTACGACGCACCATTGTTTAGATATAAGTGAAAAACCTAAAACAGGGACCTTATGCGGGGCCCCCTACTCACCCCTCACCTTCGGGTACACCTTAGCGTAGTGGTTGAAGTGTTGTGCTACAAACTGGAAGGTCGCGGGTTCGATCCTCGATGAGGTCGTTAGAGTTTTTCAACTGGCCTAATCCTTCTGGTGGCACTATGGCCCTGGGGTCGACTCAGCCTCTAACAGAAATGAGTACCAGGAGCAATCCTGGGGGTAAAGGCAGCCGGTGCATAAGGTTGACAACCTTACCACCTTCATGTGCCAAATGTTTAAAATCTTGGAGCCTCAACCTCCTGGAACCCTCTGGGCCTCCATGGCCTTTATAGGGATTGCTTTACTTTACTTTTCATAGAGAGGAAAAGTTTGTGAATATTGCTCTTCCAACAGTTCTTCAGGAAAAAGCGACCAACCAATAAGAGTAATACCAAGCTGCGAATAGCACTCTACCTCTAAAGGTACATAAAATGTTTGTGGGACGATGACTCGGATCAGATCTTCTGATAGAATCAGTGCTTATGCGTTCCCTGAAAAGCAAAGGAAGTGGGCTTGGGAAAATCAGAGGCTGCATGACATAGCTAAGTTTCAATGCAAAGTAGTGAACAACACAGAAAATAGAGACAACAAACAAAAGAGAAACAGCAACAAAAATGATGACTGTTACCACTTGTGGTGTCATACGTTATGAAGCTGTTTTAATTACAAAATATGATAAAAGCAGATAAATCACAGTTAGCACAACCAATAGTCAAATAGGCCTTCAAGGATGCAGCCCATGATTCAAGTTTGTCAGCAAAAAGGAACAGTTCCTGGCCATTGAAAGAAACAAGGAACTGATGAGTTCTCTCATAGATGAACTGCGTACAGATCACAATGCAGACAGGGAGCTGCTGATTCTGCTTCGGAAAGTTCAGCTCCCACTCCATTATGCGACTTGCTTTGACAGAGCTCTACAGGTAATGACTGGAGTCTACAAACTGTATCACCAAATGTTGGTAGGAAAGGTAATTCACACTGCCCAATACTCTGTGCCAATCCAACAGCTTGTGGGGTGTGTCAAATCATTTCTAACTACCAAATACAACAGTGGCGGCTATTCAGGGGAAGTAGGTGAAGTAGCACTTCACCAGTATTTTTCTTTTACAATACGTATTTTTAAAGTTTATTTTCCATATCATGAATGTTGGTTTTTACTATAAATGTATCTGTATTTTTGAATTGCCCGCCACACCACCACCTGGTGCCAAAACTAGGAGACACTGAGATCCTGAGAGCGCAGCGTGCTTCAGGTCGGCCGTGTGATGGTGCCCCTCCGTTGCATGGGTAGTCTGTTCAACTCAAAATGAGATGGCAAGCAGCAGTTTTCTCGCTTATCCCACGTCCGCTAGGTGACGAGAACAGACTACCCATGAAGCAGTCCCCCTTGTTTAGACATTTTCTTCGCCGCGCCAACACCTCACACTGTCAGCTTGGAGAAAGAGGTGGGCACGTTTGCACTTGAATACAGGGTTCATAAAGCACATATATTATCCATCACAGCCCACGCAGCACGATATGTATAATGTACGTATGTTTTAGAGCTAGATATATATCTTAGGGTTTGGTCAAATTCAAAACATAAATTATACGTATATTTTATATCCAATATATACATGTATATAAATTGTAGTTTAATCCTGCTTTATATTCATTATACATCAAAATTAAGTACTGTTACATAAGTAATTATAAAACAAAATAGAATTTACTGTTCATTTGCTAATATCAAAATAACGTAAAAAAATATTCGTAATTATACGTAAATTATACGTCAAGAATTTGACATTGTAAACACCGGTTTATTGTGTTTTACTCTAGTAAATCGATTTGGTTAATTTAATACAATTTACTCACGCTAATCAGAAATTTAAAAAAATGGTTTAAAATTATTACATCCGGAAATTCAGTAGGACTATTTTTCTTCCTTCTTTGGTAAGCTTGCGGTTGCGTAGGTGCTCGGAAGAACACCACCGCACCGGTGACGCGGAAGGAATGTGGACTGGCGGCCATCTTGTCTGTGACGTCAGCAATGAATTTCTCAGTGTTTCATCTGTACATATAACTGGTGCTTGTGTATCAGTTCCTCTTTTATAGTGTTTTATTAACAAGAAATTGTGTGTGGAGAGAATTGCACTGTTCTGTTTCAACTACTCCCTATGTATATAACATAGAAACGAAGAATAAATGTATATATGTGTGTATTTAAAGCTGACGAAATATTACGCAACTGCAGTGATGTTAAATACATTTCCTATCTGAATGTTTGTGAAGACGTCCTTCATGTAGAATATTAAATGAGGCAGAAGAAAAACATTTACACAGAAAACAGTACTGGTAAGTCTCTGTGCAAGATTTCTTTCACATACATAAATAGGCCTATCATAACCTCAACGAGTTGCAAACTGATTTATAATACAGATGCTGTGGTAATTAGTTCTGATCATAATAATTTATGACAACGCTGCTAAAGTATTTCTTAATTGTTTCAGGAATTCACAATGCCTAGGTGATGTAGTGTAAAAGTAACTACAAGTCACAACATGAAAGTGTTAGTACATTTTCTTTACCAAAAGACGAAGAACTTAAGAAGAAGTGGCTTAAAAACATTCCTACAGACTTTACAGGGGTAAGCAAGCCTGTTATTTGTGTGAAGCATTTTCCTGAAGTGAGTGTGATAAGAACAGAGACATTTGTAGTTAACGGTGAAATAAAAACATTTCTTAGAACTTACCCTAAACTGAAACTTGGTGCAGTACCATCAATATTTCCTAATCTGCCCGAGTACTTGTCAAGACCAGGTCCATCATGCAGAAGAAGAAAATTTAAACCAAGCAGTTGCAGAAAGATTAAAAGAACTTAAAAGTTACGCTGAACGACAAGCTCTGCATTGTTTGGAAGATGTGATGCAGTACTTCCTAAGTGTAAAAGAAGGACTTAAAGGGCAGTGGATTAGCATAATGGCAGTAGAAAGGCTAGTGCTGTGCTTAATGGATGTTAATGATGATGTTCCGAAAATTCTTGGTTCAGTGTGTGTTATGAGCGATCTCAGTGTTTTGCTTACAATAAATAATTTCAAAATACCTCAGCAAGAAGTCCCAAAAAACTGCAAGATAATAAGCACAAAAAGTGTTCTTGATGACATTTTTAGTTATTGATATCTCATGTATTGATAGTATATGTAAAATGTATGTGAGCAGTGTACATTTATGAACCAATGTATTTGCAAGCAGTGAACCAAGTGCAAGTGAACCAAGCAGTGTATTTAGGCTACATAAATTATATATGTAAAATATACGTTTGATAGATCATCTTTACATATATTTTACGTATAGATTATTGTACATCAATAGTATGTATGTGATTGTAAGTATAATTGATATATATTAAATGTCTGTATTGACATGAATAGACGTAAAATATACATAAAAAAGTGGGACATTTGAGCGTATATTATATGTAGATTTTATTTAACCAATATGTGTGATGTACATTACCTAGATCTAGGGATAACGTAAATTTTACATATATTTTACGTATGTGTGCTGAGTGGGAGCCTTGATGTTAATACGTTGAACACTACAAATATAATTACACTGTAATTGTTCTTCTAATCTCAATCCATTTGCCAGTTTATACTCCGAAGAGAACGTGGATCACGATGTTTCATTCCTACAATGCATATTTTTTCATAGGGAATCATACTAAACTATGGTATAATTTTTTGGGGTAACTCTCCAAAAATGATCGAGGTTTTTAGAATTCAAAAAAACATTTTAAAAATCATGGTTAATGTTCCCATTAGAACCAGCAGTAAACCAATTTTTAAAAAGCTTAATATAATGCCTTTACCATGTTTATATATTTTAGAGACTGTTCATTTCATTCATTGTAATCAACAACTTTTCAAATATAACCATGATCTTCATAAGTACAACACAAGAATCTCTAATGATCTACATCTCAATAACCATAGAACCACTAAATTCCTAAAAAGCATTGCACATCAAGGCATTAAACTGTATAACAAATTGCCCAACTCATTCAAAAAGTTAGATCCTAAGAAATTTAAACGCAAAGTAAGCTCCCTATTAAAGGATTTCTCATTCTATAATGTAAACGAATTTTTTCAGTCCTCCTTTAAAGATTTATAATTTGATTAATTTCTCCTCCGTTACAGGATATCACTCCTTCTCTCTCTCTACTCCAATTTCTCTTGTTAGTCTCTATGTATGCCTTGTGATTGTGATGCATAGTCCTAAACTGCCATGTGACTATTCAATCTCATTTCTACCTCAATTACCTTGTTTCTCGCATATTTCTTTTATTTAGTGTATGTACAGAAAATCTTCTAGGCTAGCTTAATTTTAGTTTCTTTTCTCAGATGCAACATATATAATTAATTTATATTTTGTCCTTTCGTATTTTCTGCTCTGTATTATAACTAGGTTTAGACTTAATTTTAAAAAAATGATGACGAAACCATGCATTTTTTTAAATACCAACGGTGAATAAATTTATTATTATTATTATTATTATTATTATTATGTCATGGGACATATTAATCACTGCATATTAATACCTTGAAGCTGAAGTTTATCAGATAAAATTGCATCTTTGCAACCCTCGCAAGCATATTAACTTTATAAGATATACAACAGTCATTGGTCGATTGCTAAAGATTATTAGTCAATACCAAGTCTGCATCGCATGAATGGAATATTCTGAATAATGTGATTAGGAGATAATTACGATAAACATCGATAGATTCGCGACGGAGGAGCAGGATCGAATTTATCTCATAATCCCGAGTGGGATTTATTAAGAGCATTCCATGAATAAAATGTATCAGATTTTATAAATAATAACTACATTCTTACCCGTAGGCCTACTAAATGAAGAATAAAATATGTTGCCAGACAAGTATCTTGTTTAGCGAATATTTCAATTCAGAAAGAACTTCTACTGCAGCTAGAAGAAAAGTAACCATTCTATGATGATATCACCGACAAGTTTGCAGCCTTAAAGGGCTACCGAAGGACTGTTTTGGTATACAAGACATAGGTGAATTCCGTTATTAACATAAGCATGTGGAATTTCTTTCCTCTTCACCTAATTTTCCGGCCACGAGCTGGCACTGAAATACAAAAGTGATGAAAATAATTAATTTAGGTCTTAAAATATATAGGAAGTTTGTATAGTGAAGTTACAAAATATCTCATAATACTCGAGATGGAGATTTTACATACATACTTCACTAATTATGGAAAACTAACCTGAACATACGAAAAATTATAATATTGAGATAGATCCATACACTTCCATAAGGGAAGCAGTGTATGGATCTATCTCAATATTATATTTTTTCGTAATATTAACTTCCCTGTATAAACTTTCTAAAATTCTATATATTAACCTGAACATGTTTCGAGCCTGCCTCTAGACTCATCCTCAGCTATACTCCATCTGAGGTTGGGACAGCAGCTGTTGAACCAATCTCTTGATTAAATCATCATTCAAAATTCATCAGCTGGTCTTTGTTTTTGTAGATATAAATTTTCTCCCAAACTGTGAATTATTTATGTCCGTACACAAACTTTTTAAGTTCCGGAACCAAATTAATTTCATGATCTTCTTCCCACACATGAGTGGCTATAGCTGATTTTTCAATCTGTGCGTATTATATGTTTCTGATGTGTTCTTTAGCCCTTACATCCAAATTTCTTTCAATGTATTTCAGACTGCAATCTTTGCAATTAAATTGATAAATACCTGATTTTTTGTTGTCAGGGATTTTCTCAATGTTGGTGGATCTTAACAAATTCCTAAGACTGTATGTATTTACCAGGGCTGTAATAATATTATGTTCTCTGAAGATTTTCCTGAATTTAGTATCTGCCCATGGGTGGTAAATTATCTTCTTATAAGTCCTCTTTCCTTCTATTGGTATAAGAGTGGTGGATCCTTAATTTGTTTTTGTTGACTGCATTTTCTTATTTTCTTTAAGATCAGGTAACTATGAATTCCATTATTCTCAGCTATGGAAATAATTTTGTGGTATTCTGTGTCAAATTCTGTCTTACTTATACCTGGTCCTTCGTAAGTTTGCACTTTCCATTATACAAGTTAGGTTGCAAGTATCAAAGATTTCGTTCTGTACTGACAAGGAGGTGCCAATCTCAATTTCGACAAATTCGTGGTTTTGGCAAAAGGGAAACAAAATGTAGGAAATTCTCCTTTGTTCTTAAAATCATTATGTTTTTACCAGTGGCCTGAGCTATAATGGAGTTTAAAGGGGGCTTCTGCATGTCATCATGTTGACTTCTGTGTCCTCGCAAGACGATAAGAACTTCGACAAGATGCCCCCAACAAGTTAGGTGATAACTTTAAAAATACACAATATGTACTGTCGTGAACAGCAAGTGTGCGACAGAAAATACGGCCGTCAGTTAAGTGCATTATGTTCAACTAATTATTTTAAGGTATGAGAATTACAGGATGTATCTCTCTATATATACCAAGTGGTTTTGTCCTGACTGACTGACTGACAGAGAATCAACGTAAAGCCTAAACTATAACAGGTAGAGACTTGGAATTTTGAAAGTACCTTTGTTTGATAATGTAGGTGCTCACTAAGAAAGGATTTTGAAAAATTTTTATTTTAAATGCCAAAAATTAAATGTTTTTTTTAGGATACTTAATACCTTTTTACACAGAATTATCAAATCCAAATCAAATTTCATGAGAACAGTGTATTGTTGGCAGTCTTCACAAAAGGCTTTGGCAGTAAATGAAACGAGATTTGACAATCGTTATAATAAAATTGTTTATGCATGATTTTGGTATGGTTCATTTTAATCATTTCATTTTGAATGTGTATGCCCATATGGCAGCATATGATTCGTTTTGTTTGTTTGTTTGTTTAGTTATATTTTTAATGTTAAACAACATAATTATGAGTAAAATTATTTAATTCCTGCATTTTATGTAAAAATGATGTCAGTGTTAAAAAATATAATGTTTTAATTCTTATTCTGTTAAATAAATGAATTAAACACAATATCTAGCAGTTGAGTAAGTAATCGCGGGCAAAGCTGCAGGCACCTGCTAGTTCTTATATATGAACAGTTTTGGACCTAATTATAACTCTTGCACCTAAGGACACATGTTTAACATTGTTTTGCTTTGTAAAAATTAAAGTTGTATGACCAAGACATTGACTGACCTGGTCTGCGGGAGTGGCTTCTCCCGAGGCTGATGCACCAGCTGACTGGCGTTGGGGTTTCCTGGCATGGGTTTCATCAGGGTCTGTATGAGGAGTGCTGTGATGGCCTGCACTGTCAAACCCGTGGCGTGGATCACTATGGCTGCATCTTCTAGCGACTGGTTTTCTATTGGGTTGTTGAGGACTCCAATCAAAGCCATCCAGGTCTCTTCAAACTGACGGCGACTCGTCCAACCCAGAAGAGTGATTCTGAAAGTGTTAAAGAAAAAGAAGATTTGCTATTTGTGAAATACATATAGGGTGTTTATGAATAACACCGAAATATTTTACCTGTGTATAGAGGGAACTTAGACAAGCCACTTTTATTAGGAGATGTTTGCTCTGTGGATTCAATTTTTCCTGTTACAGCATACAATCTCCCAGGGCATGGCCGCCACTGACTTCTAACATTAGATAAAAATGCAAAACAAAGGAACTTCGTTGTTAACACTGTAGTCAGTAGTTATGAATAATAAATAAAAATAAAAAAAAAGACTAATGCAGTGGCGACCAGTGATGTGATTAGTCTGTAAATTTTCCAGATTATGAAATCACTAAATTATGATATAGCTGTTGATGAATGATTAAGAATCAGGTTTTTATCGATCAGTAGGAAGGCATGAAAGCAATTTAATGAAAATTTAAACCCTATTTCGCTTAATTATTGACTTATGAGCACCAAATCATAATGACTTTTATGCCCTGTAGCATATACATTTTACGTCATAGAGCAAAAATCTCCTAATAAAAGTTGCTTATCTACGTCATCTCTATATACAGGTAAAATATTTCGGTGTTATTCATTAACGTATATGCCTGTCATCTTCCCACCTCTATTCTACAGATATCCAGACTCTC
Source organism: Ectobius pallidus (assembly GCA_964059195.1). NCBI lineage: Eukaryota > Metazoa > Arthropoda > Insecta > Blattodea > Ectobiidae > Ectobius > Ectobius pallidus. Next base: position 2,573,017 of record CAXKWD010000009.1, on the reverse strand, counting down.
AAATCCCAGAACATTCCAGGAACATTGTGTCATCTGCAATGCTAAGGTTGGGAACTGTATTACATAGATAAGACACTGCAATGCTTACTTTAAGTGAAGGACATGCAAAAAAGAAATTTGTAATTTTTAAGAATATATATTTGAAAAATCATAGCCACGAAATTCTGAGTTTGAGGAGAATGAGTGCTTGTGTTTGTTTATCACTAGCATAAAGCTAATACTGTTTTCTTAGCCACTTAGAAAATCCTTCAAATTGATTACGATATCCAGTAGTACACAACGGCTGAATTTCCCACACTCTTTGTTGCCATATTATGCACAGTACAGGAAATTAAAAATTTCAAACCTTGTTAAATCTCTACTCCATTCGCATGGGAGAAAAAGCAAAGAAAAACCTTGCACGGATATGGGTAATTGGGAGTTTGCTGTATTTAATGTAAAACACTAGGAGGTGTCTGCAGCTTCACCCATGATAATTAATTGAAAAATTAAAAATTAAGAGTATAATAATTACTAAAACATATTTATTAACACTTGCATGTGAATTATTCATAAACTAAACCATTAATAATTAATGAAACAACTAAAACTCCAGCTTTAGAGTACATTCCACGATTAGAAAGCACTGCCTGGGAAAACAATCTTAGATTCGATTATGCAGGTTCAAAGCTAACTGCGAACACATAATACGTATTCTCCGCGATACTTCCAGGGTTAAACTATCAATAGCTGGTGCCCGCGGCTTTGCCCGCCATTATTAATTGACTCCAGGATTTTTAAGAAATTTAAAAATGTCTGTGGTTCAGAGCAATGAAAATTGTAAGTAAAAATAAAATTAGAATATTTGTTCATTGTGTTCATTTCACTTAGGCCTTATATAATAAAGAAACTTTTTTTCTAATTTTGAACTCTTCGTGAAAGTTTAGACTGCAAGAGACGAACATCGCCCAGTATACCCGATGTCTCATGAAGTGAGGGAGCAAGCATGCTATTTAGGGCCGTTGAATTGTATAAGAGTAGATTCTCAATATTTGTGATTAATTGTGATCCCACTTCAAACAGTCACTTTCCTCTCACATGCGACGGACTACTGTGTGTTGCCCTCATGAGGGGCGACATATTGCCATGAAGTCTCATGTCTAATTGGTGCAAATATTTTGCCCTGCAGATTGTCAGAACAGACTAGAGTTTCATTGAGTTGCATTCTGGGGGTTATAGGCTAAACGGTGAGCTAGAAAACCTGATAAACCCAGGTGCCCAGGTAATTTCTGCTTTTAAAAACTAAATTGTACAATGTCACATTTTGAACAAATCAGTCAAAGTCAGTTGTTTTGATGACAAGCTGTCGATTTTGTCGGCTAAAAGATTGAGGGCCTGACTGCTGCAAAACCACTTGCATATGGCCTCAAAATTGGCGATCGGCATAGTTGGAGTTCTGCTATATTTTAATATTTTGAAATTCAGTGTTGTACTTACTTACATAGTTACTATTGTCAACTGTTTAGAAATGCACAGTAGATTTTTATTTTACAAAACTTCAATATTTTGTTCTCGGAACTTGCGCCATGATTCCCCACTGTGGGCGGCCAGGAAATTCAGTTCAGAATTCTTTAATGTGTCACAAAGTTGTATCTGAGGACCTTTAATCTTTCAAAATTTTAGAAACTTCTAATGTGTGTAATTTATGCTTTGGAATTTTAATTGAAGCTTTTATATTTCAGTAAATTTAACAAGAACTTTACTATCTAATAATACTCGAGATGGAGATTTGACATCCATACTTAACTAATTACAGAAATTAACCTGAACATGTTTCGAGCCTGCCTCTAGACTCATCCTCAGCTATACTCCATCTGAGGTTGGGACAGCAGCTGTTGAACCAATCTCTTGATTAAATCATCTTCAGCGGGTATTTCAAAATTCATCAGTTGGTCTTTGTTTTTGTAGATATAAATTTTCTCCCAAACTGTGAATTAGTTATGTCCGTACACAAACTTTTTAAGTTCCGGAACCAAATTAATTTCATGATCTTCTTCCCACACATGAGTGGCTATAGCTGATTTTTCAATCTGTGCGTATTATATGTTTCTGATGTGTTCTTTAGCCCTTACATCCAAATTTCTTTCAATGTATTTCAGACTGCAATCTTTGCAATTAAATTGATAAATACCTGATTTTTTGTTGTCAGGGATTTTCTCAATGTTGGTGGATCTTAACAAATTCCTAAGACTGTATCTATTTACCAGGGCTGTAATAATATGATGTTCTCTGAAGATTTTCCTGAATTTAGTATCTGCCCATGGGTGGTAAGTTATCTTCTTATAAGTCATCTTTCCTTCTATTGGTATAAGAGTGGTGGATCATTAATTTTTTTTTTGTTGCTTGCATTTATAAGAATAAGAATAAGAAGAATAAGAATAAGCCCGTGTCATCCCTTTATGGGCAAGGACCTCCTGCTGTGATGCAGGGTGAGCTCAGTTTTGAACTTGCCAGGATAAGAAGCTTACAATTGTGAATTCCTAGACCACGTGGCTGGGCGTTGGAATGTGCATGAGAAGTAATCCCCACTTATTTCTCCTCCCTTCCCCTGCGACGCATGTAGTGCTCAGCTCTGATTGTATAAACTGTAGATACAGATTATTATTGTTATTGTTATTATTGCTATTATTATTGTTATTATTATTGTTGTTATTATTATTATTATTATTATTATTATTATTATTGTTATTCAGGGTTTAACCTAGAAGAAAAAAACCTTCAGCAAGAAAGGGAAAATGGATAAAAAGGTTTTAGCGAAATGCTAAAATACAAACTTATTGCTGAAAGTTAATTTTAACTGCATTTTTTTTTTTATGTAGCTTCAAAATAATAAAAATAAAATGGTACAAATAACAAACTGAATTATTAAATTTATTTTGTTTAAAAACACTCTGGTTTGGAATTGAACACTTTTCTTTGTTTCAAATTGGGCTAAAATTATAGCATGTTTGCGAAAGTGGCTACAATCTCTTTCGCATACCGCAAAAAATGCGAAAGTAGCCTAAACCCTGTTGTTGTTATTTTTATTGTTATGATTATGGATAGGTTCAGTTAAATATTCTCAGGAAATAGTGTAGTATATTTATGAAAGACATTTAAATTAAATATTTCACAAATTTCGACTTCACGCATACCGCTAAAATTTCAGTGAATTAAACAAAGAAAACTTTCAATCAATAACAATACCTCGCACCTACTTCTCGTTTCTATAGGGTTGTCTTCATATCACTGGCTCCCTCTAGCGAAGAAGTAATCATAAACCATCTCCATGGACACTAGAGACAAATATTCTCAATACTTATTGAGAGTATTTGGTAGAGATCATTCTGCAAAGTGCAGATGTCTGATGTAGCGGTGTTGACCCATGGTATACCCAGTGGTTCAACTCCAAAAAATGGTTTATATTATTTGAATGTTAGGTGAATACTGATTAAACCTATCCAGCATGTTATACCCCAACAGCATTGAGGTCTGCGTTACAGATCTCATATTCATGTAAACGCACAAATCGTTTCCTATCGCAAAATATTCCACATCTGCTGAATATTTAATACAGTATAATTTTTCTAAATGTTATCTGGTCTTCTACTAACAATTATTTGACACGTGTGAACGAAAAACTAGCAAAACCACGTTAAATCTCAAAACGTACTTCCCTGCCATCTAGTGGGTAACTGCCTGACTTGCGGACAGCCATCTTTGTGCTCCGGCTTCCGAAGCTCAGCAGATAGTGGGACTTCCTGTTGAATGGCGCAGAAACTCGGGAATTCTTTGTTTATCCTTGTCATAAGATGTTTCTAGCATCTACGGAAAATTGAGAAATAAGATTGAAACACAATCGCGTGAATAAGGGGCTATGTCATAAAAACTGAACTCAAAAGTTGAATTATTTTTGCAAGATTAGGTATTATAATTTTTATGGAAATAAACATACTTTTGAATTCTAATATGAAACGTGACTTATCTCACTCTAGACCAGTGGTCTTCAACCTTTTTGAACTAATGGGCCATTTTCTTTTTGGTGAAAGACTAGCGGGCTGCATTGATTTATTCATTATTGACGGTCACAGCCAGCAAGCTTTAATAAATAAAGATATTATGTATGACATTCACTTCATGTAAATTGGTTCTAAAAATAAACAGAATGTCCACACTACATCGCATCCCCGAAGGATACACAACCCAAATAAAAATAAAATCTGATTAATGCACTCACGTAACTTTCTTTTATCTAAGCATGGCCAATAAATCTTTCTCACTTCACATTCTGATATAGAACAAGAGGCCATTTTCAGTTGTTTCAACCTGACGCATAGCTTTATTGTTCACCAGGCAAGACTGAGTTTCTGGAAACAGTGGGTGGCTTATAACTACCCTTCAGAAAAATTTTAAGACAAAAAAAGTTTTGAACAAAACTTAGCTCTTGGTATAGCGTGTCGTTTTTCATGTGAAGTGGCATTACAAATAAGAGAGTGTCACACCCCTAGAAGATACCGAACCAAGTACAAAATTTTGTCTTCATACAATTTTTCATTCTGGAATTAGGCTGTTTAAGAAAATAGTATTTTTGGATTCAGAGGACCTCAACAGTCGAACACAATGCTTTCTCAACCTATAGTAACTATTAGATAGGCAGAAGAAGTAAAAAAAATCCCTTTAGGCAGGCCTACATGCTGAGATAGATTTCGATGTGCTTTTGGTTTAATTTATTGTCACCACGCAGCACTCTTCTTCTTTAGCCTTGGCATGACAAACCCTCAATAATAACTATACACGAGACATGTTATTTGACCCACAGACTGCATGTGAAATTCCTGTTTAGCATTTGGAATTCTTCTATGGGGAAATTCACCAGGATCAATAAATGTTTTCAAATGGCAGAAAAAAGCAATCAGGTGCATTTCTGGACTCGCACCTCTAGAATCGTGTCGGGAACATTTCAAGAGATTAAACATCATGACAGTATCAGGATTATTTATATACAACTCTATAGCATTTGTTAAAGAAAACCAACACAAACACTTTCCTAGACAAGCATTTCATGAACACGACACACGAAACAATCAAGTATACTCAAGTTTATCCAAAATACATAATAGTTAATAATACTCGAGATGGAGATTTGACATCCATACTTAACTAATTACAGAAATTAACCTGAACATGTTTCGAGCCTGCCTCTAGACTCATCCTCAGCTATACTTCATCTGAGGTTGGGACAGCAGCTGTTGAACCAATCTCTTGATTAAATCATCTTCGGCAGGTATTTCAAAATTCATCAGCTGGTTTTTGCTTTTGGGCATTTTGTTTATTTTTACAACCAATTTACATGAAGAGAATGTCATAGGCTACATAATATCTTTGTGTATTAAAGCTTGCCGGCTGTGACCGTCAATAATCAATAAATCAATGTGGCCCGCTAGTCTTTCACAACAATGGAAATTGTAACCAAATGATCAATGGGATGCTAATAAACTAAACTAAACTAATCTAAACTAAACCAAAAAGAAAATGGCCCATTAGGTCAAAAAGGTTGAAGACCACTGGTCTACTGTAGAGTGAGATAAGTCACATTTCATATTAGATTTCACAACAAGTATGTTTAGGAGCACCATTTTCATAAAAATTATAATACAGTAAAACCTCTAGGCCTATATAACAACCACCGCTGGTTCCACGAAAAAGTGGTCTTTAAGAGGGGTGGTCTCTTAATAGGGGGAATGCATTTTTATGTCTTGAAACTTTTTATGTCTTGATAATACAATAGAATAAATACGGTACAATACAGTTGATTATTACCTACCGGTACTTATACTGTAATTCAAATTGCACCACAACAAGACACTTTAATCTATGCAGGCCAAGAACACCGATCCTCTACTTACAGTATAACGGGGTAATGTTTTCCAGGAAAAGAAATACACATCTATTTTCCCTACAATACATTTTGCACGTTTCTTAGAATCAAAAATTTCAGAAACCCCCTCATGTCCATTGAATTAACATTTTCATAAGAAATAGAATTACCCCTCCGAGTCACTGCGATCATATAGATAATAAAGGCATGAATTCTTAATTGGGTACTGAAACAAGCAGGTCAGAGGTAGGAGACTGGAATGTGTTCTGTATGGTACTTGTATGCTATCTATTGTAAGGTATTTCCCAGAATGGGAAAGGGAAAACAGCCCAAAGCATTGTTCAACCATATTCACATTTCTGTCCATCACTCTTGTAAAAGTACTGAATTGAAAATTGAAGAGACGTCCTGCAGTGCCCACATCAGTATTTCTGTTCAAATGCTGATTAATGCCAACCATTTGAGTAAATATTCTTTACGATTTTGGTCGTTATAGAGGAGTTCAACAAAAATGTAACTCTGGTCGTTGGTCAGGGAGAGGGGTGGTCGTTTAATAGGGGTACAAATAACATTGGCCTTATGGGTTTTACTGTCGGTTCCTAGAAAAATTGGTCTTTAAAGGAGGTGGTCGCTAAAGAGGGGTGGTCTTTAAGACAGGTTTTACTGTACCTAATCTTGCAAAAATAATTCAACTTTTAAGTTAAGTTTTTACGACATAGCCTTTTATTCACACGACGCGCACCGCCGATTGTGTTCCAATCTTATTTCTCAATTAACTGTAGATGCTAGAAAGCAGTGGCGTACGCAGAATTTTTTTTCGGGGGGGGGGGGGATTTGAATTAACTTACCGTACATATATAATTAGTTTATAAAACTGGCCACTTAGAGTGCATATATAGCCTTTTTTTTTCAAATTTCGGGGGGGGATATAAGCCCCCTATCCCCCTCTGCGTCCGCCACTGCTAGAAACACCTTATGACAAGGATAAACAAAGAATTCCCGAGTTTCTGCGCCATTCAACAGGAAGTTACACTTTCTGCTGAGCTTCGGAAGCCGGATCACAAAGATGGCTGTCCGCAAGTCAGGCAGTTACTCAATAGATGGCAGGGTAGTACGTTTTGAGATTTAACGTGATTTTGCTAGTTTTTCGTTCACACGTGTCAAATAATTGTTAGTAGAAGACCAGATAACATTTAGAAAAATTATACTGTATTAAATATTCAGCAGATGTGGAATATTTTGCGATAGGAAACGATTTGTGCGTTTAAATGAATTTGAGATCCGTAACGCAGACCTCAATGCTGTTGGGGTATAACATGTAGGATATGTTTAATGACTCGGAATGCCTCATAAAAATTATTCATTCTAACCATTTTTTGGAGTTGAACCACTGGTTATGCCATGGGTCAACACCGCAACCGCTACGTCACACATCTGCACTATGCAGTTTGCTTACTTTAGTTTCCATGGAGATGGTCTATGATACTTCTTCGCTAGATGGAGATAGTGATATTAAGACAACTCTCTAGAAACTTCACATTACAGGACTAATATTTCATTAAAAGGTTAAGACAATTGGAGTAAGGTGGCTTTAAAAATATACTACACTATTATCTGAAAATATTTAACTGTCCCTATCAGTAATAATAATAATAACAACAGGGTTTAAGCTACGATCGCGTTTTTAGCGAAATGCGGAAGTAAACTTTAGAATGCGAAAGAAATTGTAGCCACTTTCGCAAAAATGCTATATAATATTAGCAAGGCTTTTGAGAATTGGCCCAATTTGAAACAGAGAAAAGTGTTCAATTCTAAACCAAAGTGTTTTTTAAACAAAATAAATTTAATAATTTGCTTTATAGTTCAGTCTGTTATTTGTACCATTTTATTTTTATTATTTTGAAGCTATATAAAAAAAAAATGCAGCTAAAATTTTTCTTTTAGCAATAAATTTGTATTTTAGCATTTCGCTAAAACCTTTTTATCCATTTTCACTTTTTTGCTAAAGATTTTTTTCTTCTATCTTAAACCCTCAATAATAATAATAATAATAATAATAATAATAATAATAATAATAATAATAATAATAATAATATAATAATAATAATAATAATAATAATAATAATAATAATAATATGTACCTACAGTTTATACAGTAAGAGCTGAGCACTACATGCGTCGCAGGGGAAGGGAGGAGAAATAAGTGGGGATTGCTTCTCATGCACATTCCAATGCCCAGCCAGTCTAGGAATTCACATTCAGTCTGCACCGTATGAGACTAAACTGTACACCCCCTCAAATCGTTCTCCCACATAATGAACCTGGCCCGGTCTCTACTGCATATCGTATTTACATGATTTTATTACCTGTATCTATGTTTGAATGTTCATTTGTTTGTCTATTATTAAAATCTACAGTTTTATTTCTATCCTGATTTCATTGTTATTCACACCAGATATTAATGAATATCAGGTATGTAATTTACATTAAGGTAAAAATACCTCTATATCGGAATATATCGATGGCTTAGTGCAAGCTTGTGTTAAATGTGATAAGTGCACATTTGGAAGCTCCTGAGATTTATCTTCACTCTATATAAATGTTCTGTAAGCAGTCCTCAATGCTATTGTGGTATAGATAGATTAATTCTGCCGTAGACAAGATAGATAGATGGCTTTTATTGACCTTCAAGCAATTTTGAGTTGCCATCGGTCTCATCAGTTTGTTGTATAATACAATACAGTGATACAATAATGATATAATAATAATACAATAAACAATTCAACGGGCGTATTATTACTACGATTCAACAATTACCTAATTCTAGTGCTAACCTTTTATTTTAACATACTGCCCTATGCCCTTGTCAGTGTTGTGTAATCACAATCAATAAATTCTTGAACGGAGTAAAATACTTTATCTATCAGCCAGTTATCAAGAGTCGCCTTGAATTTATTTATAGGGAATGCCTTTATGGAGTTTGGTAATCTATTAAACAGGGATGGTCCGAGATATTTATAACTATTATGTGTCTTCAAATAAATAGGAAGTTTGTATAGTGAAGTTACAAAATATCTCATAATACTCGAGATGGAGATTTTACATACATACTTCACTAATTACAGAAAACTAACCTGAACATGTTTCGAGCCTGCCTCTAGACTCATCCTCAGCTATACTCCATCGTAATTAGTGAAGTATGTATGTAAAATCTCCATCTCGAGTATTATGATATAATTAATTTAAGATTATGGCCCACCGAAACATTTCTGTGATTAACAAAATGAAGCAATAATTTGATTTATAAGGAATAGTGAAGTTCTGCTCTGTGCCAAGATATTTCAGTGTTAGCTTGTGCATTATATATTTGTATTCAAGCGTACATTAAGTTGCCTTCGTCGTAACTTGAGCAAAACCACTCCTGTGGTCGGATTTGTCTGACTTTGAATGTCATCTATTATATGGTATAAGGTGCGATGTCCAAAGCATTTTGATTGGCTCTCAAAGACAGCCAATCAGTGACTGAGTTGCCACAAACCAGAAAAGAATTACAGTTTTTAAAGTGTATGGGTGAGGTATCAATTGAAAGATTTTTTCGCTCCGGTTTAGACAAGTTTCATACCATAGAGTTTTAATAAAAATTTTAGCTACAATATTAAATTAAAAGTTATATTTTAAAGTCGAACTGAGTGTTTTGTTTCAATATATCGACCCAAAGCCCCATAGGCAATTCTTTGAATGAACAGTTCACAAGAATGAAACAAATGATAAATGCAAACACACCCAACTCTGAAGGTAAAATTGTTTAACCTAAACTATTAATGACACTCCTTACTATTTTACTTGCCTGTATTAATGTCAGTGGCGACTCTTGGTTTTTTAGTTGCGTAGGATGGTGTGGAGAGAGCTAATTAACCCATTCATTGCTATTGACGTACATATGCGTCGCCGTAAAAAATGCATAAAGGCTGAGATGTAAAATGAAAATATTTAACCATGTATGAAAACTGTCGTTTGCGGAAATCAGCTATTCCGCTATAAAATAGTTGATATCAAACTTGATATTGCTCCAGGAATACTTATATTGAAATATAAACAACACTGTAAAGTTTAATAATAACTAGGCCTATAATATATACCAAGAAAAGAAAGAAATAAATAAATATTAATAAAAATATGATCACTCCCCTCTTAGAAAACAAGCTATCGAACGTGAGGAAGGACTGTACTGTAAGACGTCCTCAACTTCCTCCATATGAAACTGCCTTCTCACCGCCTTTTCCCTTCCCCCTTCACTTGCCAGAGCTTTAACAACGGCATGGATACACTGAGGACATCCTCTCAAATACCAACCTGCTCAAAAAAGAACCACTAACTTCCTTCCCCGAGTGCTCTACATAAACGCTGTTTTGTCATTTTATTGTTTTAATTTTGACAATGAATGCTAGTAAACATTTATGTAGATGAATTATGAAGTGTAGGATGATCCTCACATCCTATATGGAATAATCGCCACTGATTATGTATTCGCTGATGGATTTACAGCTCGAAGATGGTTTCGCTGTCTTATTACAACCTGCATGGCCATGCTAAAGGCAGGGGTTCCTTCCCTCCCCACAACCTCATGAAAAATAACAGTAGGCCTACTCTAAAGTACATAAAGCTTTTTTCAAGACGAGTAGTAGCACAACCTGCAATAAAGAGTTCAAGAGTAACTGAACACTCTCTCCCTCGGGAGATTTGTGACTTCTTGTGTTGCCATGTAGATAAGTCTAGAAGCTAATTCTGCTAACAGCTGTCTGAAATGAGTTGCAAAAGCGTTGAAAATTTAAAACATACAGTATGAGAATGGCTAGGTAAGTAGCATTTAGCAGATTAATTGGAAACGTTTGAATATTTAAATATCTCATCACCAGGGCCCGGATTCTGATGACTTGAAATTGTTTGAAAAATGACCCTAAAATTTAAAGAAAATTACTTAATAATTATAAAAAATGACCTAAAAACTGATATTTTGTTTATAAAAAAAAATATTATTGTAGACACAAAGTTATAGACTAGTTTGTACATAGGCCCTATTTGTAAAAACTGTAAATATGTGTAATGTTGTGATTGTTCTTTTCTCATGGAAATTTATACTGGGACTGAGGCACTGGAGAGTCAAAATTCGGCATTTCCTTTTGTGGTCTGGTGGATTATATTTTTGTTTAATTGAGGGTAAACAGTAGTTTGCACTCTCAGATCCAAGTAGGTGGCAGACTCTGGTGCCAAGTCAATCTAATAACAATAGTAATAATATGGGTAATACAAAATTTTGGCGTTTCTTTTATTCTCATTTCTGACTGAGACATGACAACACTTAATGCTGAATATTTTCTTTTTGCATTAAACAAACAATACTTCAAAGACAACACCGCTAGCGATGAAAAAAGTTAATACACTCAATGTAAATACATGAAAATGACTAAATAAAGAAGCAAATGACACGAAAATGACCTAAAATTGAAATAAATGTCCTAAAAATATAAAATTGCATAGAATGACAAAAAATGACCTAATAAAAATGTATTTTTATAATCTAGAGGCCATGATTAGGATTTATCTACAAGTTGGCAATGTCTATGCAGCATCAATAAAAAGATGACACGTCATTAGAATCCGGGCCCTGCTCATCACACATTTCCTATTACTTTCCACCCAGGTTCTTGCTACACCTAACCTTTTCAACATTCTGAAACTGGAGAATCATCAGTAATGGCCTTGGGCATCATATGCTGATCACATGCCCCCCGACATAAAATAAATAAAAGAAAACAGAGAATAGACTTAAGAAAATTTTCTTTTCCAAACCGAACTATCAAGGATTGGAATGATTTACCTGCAAACGTAGCGCTAAGGAGTTTAATAGACGGAAATCTCTCCAAAATAGTATTTAAAAAATGACAGTTAACAGAGGCAGTGATGTGGAAGTGAGAGTGAAAAAGACGGTTAAGTTGTAAGCGTGTTATATAAGTAGCCTATTGTGTAAATATTCAGATTTAAATAGTATTAAGGTATTAGATTTAAGCACTAGTAAGTAGTACCTAGTGTATAGCTAATAAGCTTTGGCTATTTAGTACCAATGGGTGGAAACACAATTGTAGTTAATATTAGTTCAATAATTCATTCAATAATACCACCTATGGGTCCACAATTTGAAAAAGAACCTGCGCGGAACAATGCTGTGCATGTTACACTAGAGTTTTCTAGAGCAGGAGATGATTATGTTCAGTCCAACATAGCACTGAGTTAGAAAGGGAAGACGACTGTCTGCCCCTCCCACTACAGTCATGTGGGTGCCAACTACCACTAAGCTTGTACAAGTCAAAAGAGACGTTGATCATATGGTAGGTTCTTTCTCTTCTTGGATGCAGCACCATGGAATTTAATTTGGTTTGGTGGCCTATAGGTAAGCAAGTCAGTGGCAGGTCAGAGAGGAAATTACATTCACAATTACAGTGTCCGGAAGATCACTACCAATAACAAATGTTGATATCTTCTCAACCAATCAAGTTCCAAGCATGCTTTCCATGTTCACTCGTACAGTTTTAGCGACAATGAGATTATTACACTCGTGCATATGCTTGGAACATGTTGATGCTTGGGAGTCAAATAGGCAGAGTTACGTTGTGGGCTTAATGTGTGGTATACTTTATCACAGGATTGTGTGAAAGAAGTAGTCAGAGGTAACAACATACCTAGACGGAGCCAATATGGATTGGAAGAGCTTCCAGATCTGACTCCCTTAGACTTCTTTCTTTGAAGGTACAGTAGGCCACCCCGGGACGGGTTAAAAAATGGCCAGACCATCCGACGGTCTTTACTCCATGGCATTTTTTTTCCCCATCTCGTTAGCCACTTATCACATGCCGAGAAGTTTCCTTTTTCCCCCAGTTTCAAATGAAGAATAATCGCCTTTTCTTTTAAAATGGGCCCATTTATTGGAGTCCCTCTTCTACGCTCCTGCATGAATTTGCGTACAAAAAGCCTCGATCGATTTTATGTTTCGCCGCCAGTCATTGACAATACATTAAACTCCCTATAAATATTTTACATTGATTCACCCTTATCTAGACGTTGTAAAATATTAAGTCTGTCTTGCATGTTTACAATTGTATGCTTTCGTTTTTCACTCATTTTTTAGAACATTTTTGTAACTACACTAACAGACACACTGTAAAAATTAAACTCACAGTAAAAAAATATTAACGGCACAAGAGTAAAATTCACGTCTGAAATGAACGCAATCATCAAGTGAACTGATGTTATTTGTTAAGACTGGAAACTAAACAGACATGTTTATTCTATACTAATTTCACTTTAAGTTCAAAGTAGATGTAAACAAAGCCACGTGACAAGGTAGCGCCTCATTGGCTAGTGGACGAACTGTAACTTTTGCTGCTTTGTATGCATACTCTTGCTCTTAATAAAATAGTTCGGTTCAAACCGTACCTTTTTGTAGCTATTTTCGTGCAGAGAAATTTAAAAACACGTTTCTGAAGCAGATCTGTATATGAAACAAAATTAATTTGATCAGGTTTTCATGACGCATAATAACTAAGTGAACTAATTAAACCGCTACAACAGATGTAAATTGTAGGCGTTTACGACAGCTGTGTGAATGCTCAAGTACGCCATCTTGGAATGAACTTGCCACAGTCCCTTCCCAATAACTTGGTAAGACCTGCTGAATATGCGTTCATTTATTTATTTATATCGGTTTTACAACACGTACGTGAGGACAAGAAAGTCGTGTGCTAGAAATTTCGTCAAAAGTTAAATGTAACTTACAGCTCTGATGGGATTGGGGCGGTTACAAACAGAAATTAATGAATTCAACAAGGAAACGCCTCTGAAGTGGGCAGCCAACATTGCAAACTGAGAGTAATTTATTATACTCGTTATTATCTTCTTGTTAACTGTTTATGACTTTCTTAAATACTAATATTAAGCCTAATTTTGTACAGATGTATCGATCTTTTCAAAATAAATATCACATTTTTCAACAATGGTGCATGTCATAAAAAATATTTTAAAAGTACTATTGAGAACACTGGAATACACACAAATCCTCATTCCGTGGCGGGTAAAACTCCACATGGTTTGTCACATGCTCGGCGGAGTGGTACTTTAGAGTTTGTTTACATCTACTTTGAACTTAAAGTGAAAATAGTATAGTCGATTACTGCCGTGAGAAACCCTTCCACGCGCAGATGGCACATTCCAAGAAGTTGGCCAGACCATCCGAGCCCAGGCTAGAGGGAGTCAACTGTATGTTAAAACAGTTATTTATCAAACTCTGGCTGACTTTTGGCACACCTCAAATGCTCAGAACTCTTTCTACTGAAACTTGGAGAGTTTTCCTAACAAAAAAATAAATTGGTTACTCTAACAAATTAAATTAACAAATTGGTTACTCTAGTATTCTTAGCGTAAGAAATATTCACAGTTGTTATTGGCAGCAATTCTGTCGGACACCCTGTATTTAAAAGACTGAGACTTTTACTCACAATCACTCTGAAAGCCTGTGCTTCAATAAAAGGAGAAATGGAGGAAAAGAGCGAGCGGGTTTGTAATGAGAATTCAAAGTGTTCCTAAAAGGTGGGCTGTTCATTTAATTTTGTCTATAGACTGTACATTCATATGAGTAAAGAACACTTTTATAATAAATCCATCTTTAATATATATTTTTATTGAAAGCACAAGATACATTTCCCAGTTAATAGTCTTATCCACAACAATCTCTAGACCACACGTGGCTGGTAGGTTAGGGCTCACACAACCAAGTGACGAAGATGTGATGTAACTTAAAAGAAACCAACCTTGACTGCTAAGCTTCTCTGATTTGTCTAAACTATCAAAGTCCGAGATGACTAGCTCTACTGATTGAAAAGACCCACTGGCAAATTCATCCTCAACTTTAACTGCGTAATACATAATAAAAAATATTAAATTCACAAACGAATTGGATGAAACATTTACAAAGAAAGCTCTGCAATAGCGTCTTGACCAATTCAATGTGTTATTGCATGCAGAATGTGATATATCCAGCGAAGCTTGCACTCCCGTATTCTGCCATCTTTGAGACACAGAAAGTAATATGAATAAAAGTACATGATACATAAAGTAGCAAAAGATTTTTCTTGAAACAAAATCACATTTTTACGAAGTATAAATCATTCTTTTTATAATCTTTCTACTCATTAAAACACGGCTGGAATTTTTACGAAGCAGCCAAACTTCCTTATTTATAAAAAGTATGCGGGGCATGTTAACATAATATCTTCCCCAAATAAACAATGAATAGCGTAAGAAACCTTCTGTAATGGCAGTGATTGCCTTTGGCGTCAAAAGGAAACGGAAAAGGTTTCGGATTACACGTCAAGTTTCATTCTTTCTCATCACACGCAAAATCAGTCCTCCTTTAACTTACATTCATGTTGGGTAGCGGAGTGTGCATCTAGATTTTGTTGCTGTATTTTTATCTTCTAACTCTCAAAAACAGCAGTAAAATTATTATTATTATTGCAAATATACATTACATACTTTATTCATGTAAGAGTAAGTAAAACTTAAGAGCTACAGATGAAACCAACTGATTGAGAAGGAACGTAACTTGACTGTTGTAAGGGTGCGGACATTCTGTACAGCTGCTCTTCTTAGCTGCAACACAAAAACAAAACAACAAAATAAATCACTACAATCTTTTAGACAACTAGCAACGTATGGCTATGGCAGGGTGCTTACAATCACAAACATCTATTGCCTGTCAAACTTTTGTCACATTTTGCACATTTTTAAAATACCGTATTTTATGGACCATAAGACGCACTTTTCTACCTTGAAAGTTGGTTGCGTCTAATGGTCTGAAGTACACTAAAAATATTAAAACTGTGGTAAATATTGCCGGAATACCATAGTTATAAACAAGATGTTTTAAACGATAAGATTGTTACAAATTTTGGCAGACTGTAGGCCTACTTCAGTGCACTTGTCACAATCGTAAAATGAGGGTAGCTGGAAGCCAGGTGAAAAGAGAGGAATGTTGAGTTCTTTTATACAAAAAAGAATTGTCTCTGCTGAGTGGTTTAAATGAAGGCAATGACCTCTAAACAGCCTTGTCCCGTTACACTTACCATAGTCTGAATTGAGGGTTAGAGGGTGTAAAAGTATTTTCAGTCTTCCATGAGAAATAAGTTTATTTGTTAAAATTTGCACGATGCCACCTGCACAGAAGAGATTTTCGTACAACGCAGGTTTTAAGTTAGAAGCTATTTACACAGATTCCATTGTACAAGGTTATAATTTCTTTATGCAATGAAAATGTTAGTTTAGAATCACATTAAATTTCTTTTCCTTTAAATTTTCATCCTAAAATCAAGGTGATCTTTTGGTCCGGAGGAGCGTCTTATAGTCCGTAAAATACGGTTGTAGTTGTATATTTTTCTTTAGTTTTATTTAATTTCATCAGCAATTTTGCTATTTTCGTTAGGATTTCTTTAAAGGGGGAAAAAAACTTAAGCAAACATTAATTTCAATTGAATCCTGCTGTGAAATTGAAACATTAACTTTCAATATGATGATTGAATTGCAGTTGCTCCACCTTCAAATGTATTTCACATAATTTCATCAAATTACACTGGCAGAGGGCCTTTTAGTTTCGCTCTTCCCTTGGGTCTGTAGTTGAAACAAAGTAGCCAGGAAGATCACACAAGTAAGGGGACGGGGAAATGACAGCGACTGAATTAAGTAGAACAAAACTGTAAGACTGAGTTTTCAACTTCCGGGCTGTGTGGCCGTGGTCTATGAGTGTCTAGTGCTGACGTTTCGCCGCGAGCTGCGTCGGGCATCTTCAGAGCGATGTGTCTAGCTGGATGGTCGGCTGTCAACTGTCAGTTGACAGCCGACCATCCAGCTAGACACATCGCTCTGAAGATGCCCGACGCAGCTCGCGGCGAAACGTCAGCACTAGACACTCATAGACCACGGCCACACAGCCCGGAAGTTGAAAACTCAGTAAACGCCGGCCGTGAAAGCTTAAAACTGTAAGACTTTAATTTAATTATAGGGGACAGTGCTCATTCATATTAGAGAGAATAGTGGTGTGAACCGTGAGAAATATCCAGAGAGAAAAGGGGTAGAAACGAATGCCTGTAATACTTCTCAGCATTCTCGCTAACAAATTACATATCGTTATATTTTAAGATAGTGGCCAGCGTCAGAACCGGCAATCTTTACTTAGTATAATGAACACACACACATAATTTAAAGAACTTTGCAATTTTGCTGAAATGTTAATTATATCCATATTTTTAGCTGAATTTGTGATTTTTTGGTAAAAAATCTGATGTGAAAGTCACATAACTTCCTCTGCCCAAATAAAAGTTAGCAATATTCACATATCCTTGTACAGAATCGCAAGACACAATTTTACGCTAATTATCCTATAAATACCTCTTCTTTCAATGATGCGACTAAAAGCGCAGTCTATATAACAAACTTTAAAAAAAAAAAAAAACAAATGACTGCAGACGTTTATTGAACTTTCTGCCGTAAAATATAATTTCCGAAATTTATCGAATATTTCCCTCAGATACATCTTTACTCTATGCATGGCCAACAATACATCTTTCTCACTTCACATTCTTATATAAAATAAGAGGCCGTGAAAAAGCGCGAATTCAGTTGTTCATCACGTAAGACAAACTTTCTACAAACAGTGGGTGAACAGTGGGTGGCTTGTAACTACCCTCAGAGAATTTTCTCGAAAAAATGTTTCAAATAAAAGTTTTAGCTCTTAGTATAAGCAACCTATGTGCAAAATTTAAAGAAAATCGTTAGAGCCGTTTTCGAGAAAATCGCGAAAAACGAAAATTTCTTCATGTAAAGTCCCCTTAAAAATAAGAGAAACTTGTCGCCAATCTTCATCTCACATCTTCAGAAAGTACCTGACCCAAATACGAAATTTTGTTTTCATACGATTTTCCGTTTTGGAGCTAGCTTGTTCACAGATATTTTCCACACAGACAGACACAGACACAGACACAGACACACACACACACAGACATGTTTCCAAAAATAGTATTTTTGGATTCAGGGGGCCTTGAAACGTGTATATATGCTAAAAACTCAACTTCGAATTTTGGGGTCGAAAACAATACTTCCTCTACCTATAGTACCTATGGTACGGGCAGAGGAAGTAAAAATATTGCATTTTGTACTCTGACTCTAAAGAAATCTCTGACGTGTTTGTTCTACTCTACTTTTACAACTTACGCTTGTACATTTAAAATCAATTGACGGCTTTTCACTATGGGATTCAGTTATAGACTAATGCATTAGTTAGCTAAAACGAATCAGTAATTAGTGTGTTTTTCAAAAGGCAAGCAGTTTACTTCACAACGAATCACATGAGAGAATTGTCAATGTGTTGCTGTCACATAACCTTATAAGCTGTCGTAAACAAACTCGTTATTCCAAAGTTTTGGTAATTACTCTCATTAATGCAAGTGCATTATTTTCATACTACTGTTTCCCCTTTCTTTCCTTCTTCTTTACTTTCTTAGTACTTTCATTTATTTATTAGTTTACCTTTTTGTGCTAGTTCTGTTTCTTCAATTATTTTGAACTGTTTTATTTCTTTCCTTGTTGTTTCCTTTAATCCCTTACCTCTTGTACCCCAACTGTAAAACCTCGTTAATCCAGGCCCCAATAAGTCAACTTCCGCAGTAAGCTTCAAGGGTATTACGTATATAGGCTGCAGTCTACAGTTTTGCTACGTTTTACAGTACTGTGTATGGTATAAGCTCTTTAAATAGACCACAATGTGTTTTGTTATATCTCAACTTGGTAAGTTCTTCCTGTATGGCAACGCATGAAAACATTTAATATTTATTAGAATGGGAACTATTATTAGAATGGGAACTAGTCTGCAGAAATATGCAGTTTATGAAGTGAAATTACAATATTTTCATGTAGCGAAGTAGTATTTCCAAGTCTGCATGGCGACACAGGCTCAATGTGTATCTACGCAAGCGAAGGTCAAATTGCTTGCCATTTAAAAAACACATTAACCAATATACTTTTATTATACCAATATTACTATATCATATCGTACTATTAAAACTTATTCCTAACATACAATCCATTCTAATCTGTTCTCCATGAAGCAGAGTATGGGAGACCAATAATTATAATGCTGATTCCTGAACAGATGTCAGCACTGCTCAAACTCTAGTCTCTAGAGTCTTCAGACTCTACCTGTGCTAACAACAACCAGAACACTTACAAGACACTACGTCGGTCTTCATGCATACAACGAAGGGCCAAATAACAAATACAATACATCAAAGGAAGCAACACAACTTCTAACCTAATCTACACACTTTTAAAAAAGTAAAATAATAACTCTGTAGTCTGGGTGCATAATGACAGCAAACTCATGATTATCCTTGCAAGGTTCTTCCATCTTTGCAAACAGAGTAAGAACATAACCAGGTGCGAGATTTTGAATTTCCCACAACTTATTTCCTCATATTGTGCAAGAAATTTGAAATATCATTATTTGCTAAATTTATATATACAATATAGGTTACATTATGTACTATTATTGTTAATGAAAATTCTGAGTATAACGAGGATTATGACAAATCTAGTAACACAGCCTATTAAAATTACATTAGATTATAGGTGTAGCCTAAATGATTCTAACACGTGGCACGTACATTGATAATTGAGAGTTTGCTGTAATCCAAAATAATTATTACACCTACTTTCCTCTTAGGATTCACACGTCTAAAACTACATGAAATTTTACATTACAGTAAACGCCTGCGTTGCCAAAAGGAAGTGTGCACAAAGAGATCTTAGATGTTTAACATAGGTAGACAAAAGTGGATCCAAATGCATCTTGAAGCCAGATTTTTAACTTTTGCATTTGTTTACAAGTTTTGAATGAAAAACTGGTGGGAAACGTGATTTTTAGCAGTTACTGATACATGGCTGATCATGTAAGTAGATGTAATTGTTGAATGCTTCGATGTTATTAGCAGACTTTATCTGATTCATTGCTTTTTTTAACTTTGTTCAAAAGTAAGACAGGATCATTCCTTTCACAAAATCTGTCATCAGATTTGATCTCTGGAAATCATGATTCTCCCACGGAAACTGTATGTGAGTTGGGAAAGCAAACTTAATACAGTTTAGCCCGAACGTCTATACGGAAAAAATAGTTTGGTTTCTTTTTAATGGTGAGTCTTATTTGTACCACCGGTAACCCAGTATGCCAAACACTGGAACCAACATCATAATTTAAAATTCATGACATTTATGTAAAAACAATGCCAGTGTTAATAAATATAATGCTTTAATTAGTTTCCAGTTGAAGTAATAAACAGTTTAGGGCTAGTTGCCATGTACAGGACGGAGGAGAAAAGGCCCCGACACTTAGACTCTGCCAAGTGAACTAGCAGTATCAAACATCCTATATGCAATCATTTCTAAAGGAATGTATACCAATCTATCATGCAACACAAACTTTGCTCACAACTTTTACAACATAAACACAGATCAAAATTTACAAGTACGTTCATGCTTAGATCGTCATGTAAAACATGTTTCCCGAGCTTCAACTAATGCTTCATTTTACTGACGCTAGTAAAGCTTTCAGTTCTTTCCCCATCCTGTATTTCACCCATAAAATTTCTTTTTTGTAAGCAATATCTGATATTTCAGTTTCAAGGCTCAAACTACTTGTAATAGACGAGAGAAGAAGTCACTCTACAAGTAAACAACTGTTACAGCATTCAGCAGAGACTTGTCATGCAACGGAACGTACCTCTGAGAGCCGGCCTCCTCGCCCCGCCTTTATACAGCTTTACTCCTTAAGGTATTAAAATTTAAAACTGAAATTACACGTAGGAAATGTTATTCTGTATGACCAACTCTCTACTGAATGCAGTAGACATTGGACTTCCTCAAACTACGTCTCACTAGAAATATTCTGGTCTACAACTCAAGATCCTCATATTTTTATTTGGGTGAAAAATTATTTCAATAACTAACTCTTGTGCAAGGATATATCACAAGTTTGGACCAGAATATTTTTTTTCCTAACACAGCAAACTCCCAATCATCAGATATCTGTGATCATGACAGACACGAGTTAGAATCATTACTAGGGTTCGGATGTTTATGACCTAAAAAGTGGAAAATATGACTGCAAATATGCCCTTAGAAATTACCCAAAAACTCTAAATATGACCTAATGAAATAACGTATTTTCAAACAAATAAATGTTCCAATTTAAAAAGTTTAAAGACACTAAATTCTTACACCACACGATTTCAATCAGATAAGTTTTTAACAATTTTGGTGATTTATAGTTTTACTTGTAATGAACTTCTAAGAATTTACTCCAGTTCGCTCACTTAATCAGCTCCAAATACTCCTAACAATTTGTAGATCCCTATAAAATATGAACAATTGCATTAATTTTAAAATTTAAGTTACCTATTAATTTGGCATAAACATTAAATTACCATAATGAAATGAACTTCAAATTTAACTGGACCATGTATTACATACACTGTACAATTGTGCTCTTTCCAAATACCTGAAATATGACGTTACATTACAAATATTGCAAAATATGACCAAGACACAAAAATGACAAAAATATGACTTTATATGCAAAATAAAAACGGTCCTATTACGATAACAAATGTGAAATTTGTATTTAATTTGTGTTTGCGGCGAGAATGGAGGGTCAGGATAAAAATGTCATGAACATCCGAACCCTAGCTGGAGGCAATGCAATGTGCTTCTTACACTCATTATAAATCCATTGAGATTTTGAATTGCTTGAATTGTACGAGGGGGAACCCAAAAATAACCGGAATCGAACTGTTGCGCGCGAATGCTTTCTAGTTAACGAGTTGTGCTGTTAGGTGGTGTTAACTGGGGGTCTCCCACGACCATCAGTGAGCTGGCGTCAGTCTGAGTTAAGTGGATTGGTTGTGGTACGCTGTTGTTTGCGTTCGTGTTTCAACCCGTCGGCGATTGCTGAGATGGCCGACCACAAGGAACAAAGAATGTGTGTGAAATTTTTTTCTGTTAGGGAAAACTGTTGCCGAGATCGTCGAAAGAACATTGACCAAATTTCTGAGGAAACGAACGTGTCATGGAGCACGGTCCAGCGAATTTTAACAAAAGGTTTGAACATGAGACGGGTGTCTGCAAAATTTGTTCCTCGCTTGCTCAGAGATGACCGAAGAGAAAACCGCGTGAATGTTTGCAGCGACTTGAAGAGTGAAGTGCAGAACGCTCCAAATTTTCTTAAAAGATCTTCATCAATTGCACGTTTGATTTTGGCAATGTTTACGTCAATTCTTTCTGTCGAAGGACGCCCGGGGCGTGGCAGGTCTTCAGTTGACATGTTTCTAGATTTGAAACGGGAAATTCACTCTTAGACCTGCGATTTCCCCAAAGCATCATCATGAAAGGATTGTCTAAGCATCCCAATGGTCTTGGCTGCAGTTTTCCTTAACAGAAAACAAAATTTCACACACACTCTTTGTTCCTTGTGGTCGGGCATCTCTCTAATCGCCAACGGGTTGAAACACGATCGCAAACAACAGCGTACCACAACCAAGCCACTTAACTCAGACTGACGCCAGCTCACTAACGGTCGCGGGAGACCCCTAACAGCACAACTCGTTACTAGAAAGCATTCGCGCGCAACAGTTCGATTCCGGTTATTTTTGGGTCCCCCCTCGTACACAATACGGTGACAAAGTGTGGGAAATTCAAAGTCTCTCACCTGGTTATTCCTGAATTCCACTCACAAAAGGTTCAAAAGGGAGGAAGAACTTCGCAAGGATAATTGGGAGCTTGCATCAGTGACTTAGTACATTAACCGTTCCTAAGAGATGCAGCATATGTATGTATGTACACAGGAAAGGTAACACAGTATGTCAGCAAATTAGGATTATTACTATTCTATCATAATAAGCAAAGACGGTCACAATAAATTGAATACTGTCGTTGCACGTAAAAATCATTACAAAAAGAACATTTTTAAAGTCTCAGCCAAAAAATAAATATAAGCACCGGTGTTTCAGAAGAAGTTGTTGAGAATGCAATACAGAAACAGTGCGTTGTGATATGGAAAACACGTCCTCGAAAAAAATTAAGAAAATGTAAATACCGCACTTTCTCGAATATAATGCGCACCCTGATTTTGAAACTTAAAATCATAAAAAAAGAGCCTGTTGGCAAATGTAATGCGCATCAATGGTAGGATAGGTATTTTATTTGGAATTTTGTCGTAGTATTAAGGGAATAATGAACCACCACGTAAACATTTGGAATTACCATTAAATTTAACTTCCAGTTTTAGGCCTACAAGTATATTCACTGACACATTATTCACTGACGTGTTCGTCATTAGAATTACAGCAATGCATTGTTATGCATATAAGCATTACTGGTACTGCCAACCTACGAAACAGATTTGTACTCGAATTTAATGCGCCCTCGAATTTAACGCACGCTTTTAAAGCAAGTAAATAGGTTTTTACACGAGAAAATAGGCACTTAAAATATGCTTTAAAAATGTGTAAATGGATAGAAAATAGACCTTAAAATATTACATTAAGTCTTTTTTTAATGCAAGAAACGTGGTACACCTTAACAGAACTAACTGGAAAATTAGGCATCACGAATTATATTCACTTAAAAAGATGTTCTTTCACTGGTGACTTGACATAGTAGTCCTTCCTCCTTAATCCTCCCCCTCCCCGTCAGTCAACATTCCTTCAGCGACAATTGTTTGGAATAATCATGTTTCTGTGAAAAACCCACCTCTGCTGTTCTGCTTTTCATTGAGGAATGTCCATTATGAGATTTTAAAAATTACAGAAGTTGAATTTTATTTTAAATGTACAAAATAGGCATTTTAGGGACTAAAATAGTGAAATAGGCTCTAAAAGGTCCAAATAGGATTTTTAGGGCACTATAAAACTCTATATATATATATATATATATATATATATATATATATATATATGTGATTTATCATGAAACGTCCACATATTTACAAATTTTCATGTTATTTCATAAGGAAAAAAATAGGCATTTGCCTTAAAATCCCAGGTCTACTTATTGTGCATGAAATATGAGGCCTAAAATATAATTTAAAAAAAGTCCCTTTTCAGTGTTAATTTTTTATTTATTTACCACCTAATATAATATAACCGTGTGACAGCTTTGTGTGCTTAAGTTAATTTTTGGTCTATTTTAGGTGACAGCACAGGAAATGTTTTGCGGCAATTTGTAATTACTCACTTTGAAGAAAAGCAAACATCATTTTTCCCTTGTGGATTGTTTTTAATGGCTAAAATTCTGAGGTCTGAATGACTGACTGAGTCAGTGATCAATGCCACACTTAAGATACGTCGACATGTCGTCACATGCCATTCTCAGTTTTCATAATAAAACTTAAACACAAATCACAATGGATATCCTTTTTATTAATATTAAGACGTTTCGGTCCAAACCACTAGGCCTTCATCAGGTACATATAAAATATAAGGACCTCGGAGACGATTGGTTGAGTATGATCAAGAATTTTAAAAACGGTAAGCGTATAGTAACATTTCCCTCGCCTCCTGCTATCGATAGTTTGGACACCATTTACAACATCCCTGAAGAGTGGATTAAGAGATTTGGAAGAACGTTAGGTTTTCAAGTCGATGTCCCAGACGATCCAGAAGGCGGTGGAACCGGCGATTCGACTTTGTAAACGCGAGTTGTAGCCAAGGAAACTCCACGAGTTTGTTTGTTTGTCAGTTGGAACTTTCTTTCCTTATATTTTAGATGTACCTGATGAAGGCCTAGTGGTTTGGGCCGAAACGTCGTGTGATATCCATTGTGTTTTGTGTTTAAGTTTTATTGTGCATACAATGGAAAAAGGACTACCTGCAATTTTGTGAATGCACAAATGATATGGAAGTCATCATTTCCATATAACTTTAAAATTCATAGATTTTTTGCTATTGGCAAAAACTTTATCCCTTAAATTATTTATTTATTTTCCTACAGTAAACAAGGCAAGAAAAGCTGTGTTATTAATAACGATAAACAGTAATAAGACACACATCGCTATGCAATGCACAAACAGCTTTCATTCTGACGCCTCCTCAGTATTTTTGCATTAAATGCGCTTCCACTTGTCTTACCAATCATAAAGGCTGTACAAATTTAAACAAAATCATTGGAGAAATAACATATTTCATCACTTAATTGTTGCACCTTGCTTTTTCCAGTCCAAAAATGGTATAAAAATTTCCTCCTATAATTGTCAGAGATATATTTATACAGGCTGACACTGCAGCTCCTTGCTTGCTTAGTAATACGAAAAACTTGTACAAGATATTTTTGTCTCCCAGTCAATACTTTCGCAATATGTCTTTCCTCCCCCATTTCATCCTCCGTGATTTAATTACCCTTACTATATCCGGTGACGAGTACAGGTTATGAAGCTTGTTGTTATGCAGTTTTCACCTCTCTTAGGTCTGAAAATTTTCCTAAGCCCCCTGTTTTCGAACACTCTCAGATTATGTAAGGGGCCATGTCTCACATGCATGTAATACAACCGGCAGGATAATTGTCTTATAAATCTTTACTTTTAGATTTCTGGACAGAAGACGAGAGTTTCTGAACTGCATAAAAGCAGGCATTTCCTGATTTCAGTTGACACTTAACTTTGTCAGACTAAAAGAACTCTTTTCATAAACGCGACAATTTTATGTCAAATCTTAAGATTACTTTAGTACCCTGTAGATGGCTGTCACATACGCAAGCTATAATCAATCTCAATATCAAATCTGATACCTAAGCAATCAATTATTACCATAGAAAATAATTGAATTATGATCTTACACTTAGTTTTTTTCTGTATTAATTTCCAATCCGAAGTTTCTGCAGGTAATCTCGTCATGGTGATAAAATAATTAAGACCTTCAAAAAGTTTTTATTAAAAACAGCACTGACACTTTCTGGGGAAAACTCAAGTTCCTGTAAGTTCTAATGTTTTAAGTGTCATCACTTTGTACAATAATTATAAAACTTAGAAGCAGTGAAATTTCCGTTATACTACTAGGCAATGTGAAGGCCATGCAGACCATGGAGGTTGAGGCTCAGCACATGAAGGTGGTAAGTTTGTCTTTGCCTCTGTTAGGGGCTGAGTCGACCCCAGGGCCATAGTTACAACCTGAAGGATTAGGAAAATTTATAAATTTTAATGACCTTATCTGGGATCAAACCTGTGACCTTCCAGTTTGAAGCAGACAGTGTACCCATATTCCCTTCTATAGACTGACAAAAGCTAAATACAGTTATTTAGTTATGTACCCTATAATAAACTGCAGCTTGCAGTACGCATTGTTCAAGAGAGTCGTCAATCCATTTTATTCAATATTATACTCTGTGTGTTTGGATATAACCTCAATGCTGAATGTTCAGTCGCTTCTTGAGTGATCCCCTTCTTCACTAATAACTAAATAGCATAGACAAAAGTCATATTTACTTTTTCTTCAGTGTGAAGAAACTTCGCCGCTTTGGTTCATCTTTACGGTCGCCAGAAGCGGGGAGGGTTTGGGATCGTGAAGGACCAGCCGACCCTTGCAGGTCGCACTGCACACTCACACGCTGCACCCAAGCGTTCATCTCGTCATCATCACGTGCTTGGAACAGGTATTCAGCACCATTTGCCAGTCTGAAACATAGATATCATCTATAAAACAAGAGAAGGTGTTTGCACGCACCTTCAATTATTAATCATTATAACGAACTGCATGCAAGAGACGCCCACATGTTTCAGTCCCATTCTAATATGAAACTCGTCTGCCTCAAAAGCAGATGCACTAATGAATGTTAAACACTTTTAAATATAAATTCTACTTTTTCATAATAATTTTACTAAAACAGTAACTCTTCCATCTCTAAAACAAATTAAAACGAAGTGATGTAAACAGTGGAGCATTGACAAAAGGCAGTCGATCGCCAGCTGATGATGGGAGAAACACTCCCGAAACTAGTCCAGTTTTTTAAAAAACTCATGTACAGTTGACTCCCTCTAGACCGGCCTCGGATAGTTCGGCCGCCAAATGATCCGGCCGACTTCTTGGAATGAGTCACCTGTGCACGGAAGGGTTTCTCACGGCAGTAATCGACTAGAATAAACATTCCATTACTGAATGACATTCTTCTTATGGTGAGGAATGTGACGTAATATAAATAGATTATTGGGCAGCACTCGCCACTTTTAATTGATCTTGTGAAGCCGTTGTCGAAGATTACTTAATCTTGCGTGGAGCCTTCGTCTTGAATAAACATGCCTATTTAGTTTTCAGTCTTAAGTGTAAACAAATCACATCAGTTCACAGCACTGGAACTGGCAACTACCTATGTCGAGCAACAGGCTGTTGCATCAGCTATCAATGTAATGTTCATGAAGAAGTGGCGTGATTATGCTTTCAAAAGAACAGTTCAACTAAA
This sequence comes from Ectobius pallidus, assembly GCA_964059195.1. Lineage (NCBI taxonomy): Eukaryota > Metazoa > Arthropoda > Insecta > Blattodea > Ectobiidae > Ectobius > Ectobius pallidus. Next base: position 2,545,524 of record CAXKWD010000009.1, on the reverse strand, counting down.
AAAGCAGAAGAAAATAACATATTTCTTTTAATTTTGAAATTGAAACTGTAATGCTGTATTTTAATTTTTGGGTAAGTAGGCCTACGCTTTAAAAAATCGACAAAACCATCTTAAAAGTTGATTTCTGCTTTAATAGGTTATACTTGACACGTTTAAAAGACCGTCTGATGGCCCGGTCATTTTTTAATCCGGTCGAGGGTCCGGTCCCGGGGTGGCTGGATTAGAGGGAGTTTACTGTAAGTGGAGTTAAAAGTGTTTTTATTTTCGACTTTTCTCAATAATCTTCCACCTCTTATCGAGTTTAGAAATTCACTCCTACAGGGAACATTTTTGTAAATAATTCTTCAAAGCAGTTTCCTAGCTATTGTTTCAGTTAACGTTCCTGCCATTTACATCATTTTCTGCTTGTCCTGTATTTTATCCTGTACTGACAATGCGTAGCATTCCTGCTATTAACAGCTTTTAAACAGTTGTATTTCCTGCCATCTATATATTTTCCCTGTTGGCAGCATTGATTTTCAACGAAGAACCGCTTTCACTAACTAAATTTTCCACTATTTTCCCAACTCTTTTTAGACGTGGTATCAGTTCTATTTGTGTTAGTCCAGGTGAAGTTGGTTTGTTTTGTGTGGGTGCGATTTACTGTGTTTTATTATACTGTAGTTATTCATACAGCACAGGCCTTTCCAACTGAGGTGCTTCCACGGCGCAGGCCAGCACGAGAGGCATCTCCACAGGTCTAGCCAGCGTTCAGCTTACGAAAACAATATTATTAATAACAATTTTGTGAACATCAACACACCATTTATTCTCTAGTTATATTGTGTTTGTGAACATTTAGAATTTAAGCAGATTGTTAACATTGATTTGCCGCAACTAATTTACCAATAATACGCACAATCAACGTCTGATACTCTCCAAAGTTTTCGTAAATAGACAAAGTTAATGATTTTAATGAAGGAAACTTGTCAAAATTTCCGGCTTTAGGTTGATCTTTAAATAATAAATTCTGTATTTTGGAAGCCTTAATTCTGTCACACATGGTGCTAATTAACTAATTTCTCCCTTGCAACAAAATATTTAAATCATTTAAATAAGTCGTTACATCCACCAAGAAAGCTAATTCAGCTACCCATTGTACTTTCTCTGATGCACGGAGAGCATCGGGCTGCCGCTGAGTGCTGCAATGGTGCTCACCAGCGCAGAGTGCTCGAGTTGGAAAGGCCTGATCTAGCGTAATTCATTGTTGTGATTTGAAGGAACATCATGGAGGTGACGAGAAACATCAGAAAACGAATTTGTTTGCAAGAAAAGTCAGAAATTCTACGTCGTATTGATTCACACGTTGGAATACGTATTCAGATGGCAAAAGACTCTCTGTTTCAACTTTGAACACCATCGAAATCTACTGAAGTCAGGGCAATTATTTATTCATTTAACATGTGTGATGCTACAAGGAGAATATTATTATATGCAAAATTTTCTAAAATCCCTAAATCTAATTAACGTGGAGGCTGCACATTAATTTTTGAATGGTACACATTTCTTTCATCAACTCTGAAACCTCAATATTACAAAATACCATAAGGTAAGGGCGGGTGATACCACGCGTGGGGTGTTACCGCGCATCTCCTGAAATTCTAGTAACCAGTCGGTTTTTCCACATTCTGTCAGTGTTGTGTTATACTTTGATCTGTGAACACATGTTTCTCTCAGTTTGTTTGGTTTATTAGTTGATTTATTGGAAGAAAAACCCGGTTTTGTAAGAAGAATTGTCGAGGTAAGTGTTTGAAGTTTTATTGCCTTCTTGGGTATTTTCGTTTTCTGCTTCAGTGCGTTTCGTGGGTCGCCTTTTCACTGTGGGGGATGAATGGAGAACCTGTTTACTCATTCTAGTGGCGGTCACAAGGTGTTTAAAAATTTTGTTTATGAAAAAAAAACATTGAAGTGTGTCGTTGCGAGTGGGGGAGTTACCGCGCACTCTTAGTGAGGGTGATATCACGCAGCCATAGCGAGGGTGATGCCGCGCAGTTTGAATAACAGTTTTGTACCACAGCTGAGCGAAATATATTAAAGCACTGAATTTGGTTGAAATTACTGTATTTGTTTTAAATATTATAAATTAATATATAATCATTTTCCATTACAGTGAAAAATTGTCATGCCGACACAATATGGTCCCCGTAAGAGCAATAGGGCATCTTGGACGCAAGAAGAGTTAGATAGGGCAATACATGCCGTAAAAGTGGAAAAAATGCCTATCCGGCGAGCGGCAAGAGAATGCAACATCCCTGAAGGAACGCTACGTGGCAGGTTAGCGACAGACAATTTTAAAAAGGGACGATTAGGACAGCCGTCGTATTTAGGTGAGGACGCCGAAAGGAAATTACTCGAGCATGTCAGGAAGTTGCAAGCAGCAGGATTTGCCCCAACTAGAAGGAATTTTAAAAAGATAGCTTTCAACTTGGCACAATCTATGGGACTAAAGAACAAATTTAACAGCTGCAAGAAAACTGCCGGCAAGGATTGGTATAAATCCTTCATGCGTAGGAACCCAGATCTCGCTGTAAGGAAAGCAGAAGGTGTTTCCAATGCCCGAGCCAATGGCATGTCAGTGAAGGAGGTGGATGGATATTTCGACCTGTTAAAGGAGACGATGATCGAACATCAGCTAATGGACAAGCCAGGAAATATTTACAATATGGATGAGTCTGGCTTGCAATTAAACAATGATCCCGATCGAGTCATCGCCATAAAAGGGAGTAAAGATGTCCACGTCAGAAAGTCATCTGAAAGAGGAGAGACAATTACAGTCATAGCTTGCTGTAATGCAGAAGGGTCATTTATTCCCGCTTATTGTATTTTTAAAGGAGTTCATAAGCAACAAGTGTGGACAGAGAAAATGCCACCCGGTGCTGTCATTCAAATGCGGAAGGAATCAGCCTATGTTGATTCAAATCTTTTCATGGACTGGTTGGAAAACCATTTCATTCCAAGAAAAAAATCAGGGAAGTGTTTGCTGATCCTCGACGGGCATGGATCCCACGTTAACTCACCTGACATGCTCCAGAAAGCAGCAGACAATGATATTGTGTTACTCTGTTTACCAAGCCATACTACGCATTATCTGCAACCCCTCGATAGGGCATTTTTCGGCCCATTCAAGGCTTATTTCAAGAATGCATGTGAAGAGTGGGGCATTTCTAATCCTAATAGGAAGCTAGAAAGACGCCATTTTGGTGAACTGCTTTCCAAAGCTTGGTCTCGGTCCGCAACAGCAGAAATTGCAATATCAGGATTCCGTGCTACTGGAATATTTCCTTTACAGAGGTCTGCAATTCCAGAGCATGCATTTCTACAGTCTGGAAGCGGGGAGCAAGAGAACCATCAGACAGATTCCATCTCTGATTCCGATGACGAACCTTCCCCAGTTTCCACAGCTGCAGAACCAAAACCAACCCCAACAAAGTTGCTGAACAAGGTCTCGCCTGTACCAAATCCTGGGCCGAGTAAAGTGGCTAGGAAACAATCAGCTGCAATACTGACGGATCCCAAGTTCATTGCGGAAAAGCGAGAAAAAAGAGCTGCAGCCGATAAAAAGAAGAAAGCAGCAGAAATGAGGAAGAAAACTGCAGAAAGAAAGAAAATGGAGGCTCAAAAGGAACCAAAGAAAAGTGTCGCAAAGAAATCTTTGAGAAAAAGACTCTTCGACGCTTCTTCTACCGAAGATGAAGACGAACCAATTTTATTGGATTCGACAGAAGAAGAATCTTTCGACGAAAATGAATGTGTCGAGTGTCTGGAAACTTATTCCGAGACAACCAAGAAATCGGACTGGATCAAGTGCAAAGTTTGTCTCAGATGGCTACATGAGAGTTGTTCAATTTACAATGACAAGTGTGCCCTTTGTGGTCGTCTAGCAAACAAAAAGAAAAAAATTGTTAAATAAAAAGTAAGTTTTCTTGAATAGAATAGTTGCAATTAAATATTTAAATATTTTTTCAATGTATGTTTTATAATTGCACCTTAATGCATCTTTAATTGAAAACATCTACAAAAACAATTCACAATATTTCATGTTAAAATAGGTCCCAGTAGTATCAATAATATAGTCTATAGTGCCTATTATCATGATAATGTATAACATAATTCGATAATCAATGATAATATTATGTGAATTGATTTGTTGTAAATGTTGCCTTGAGTTTTAGCTTCAATTATAAACTTCAAATCTATGCGCGGTATCTCCCACCACCGTGCGCAATAACACCCACCCAGGGTGGGAGATGCCGCGCAAAACGTTTCTTCAGTATTTTAAAATTTCACATATTAAATAATCTCGCATGTTAATGAAATTCGTTCTGTAATAAATAAACGTTATTCCTTGTACAAACCGTGAATTTTAGCTAATAACTGGCATTTCTAATGTATTTTTCTTTTACTTTTGAAAAAGTGCGTGGTATCACCCGCTCTTACCTTATACAGTAGAACCCCGATAATTCGAGCTAATTGGGGCTGAGGCTACCTCGAATTACAAAAAACTCGGATTATACGGATACATCACTAAATCAATGGGTAAATCATAAATAAATGTTTAATAAGCACAATAATGGTTAAAAAAATAAATAAATAAACAATATAGTAGGCATGCATATCTTTAATAGGCCTGTAAGTATATTGGCAAACACTTCCAATTTGCTACATCGGCATCCTTTAAGGATTAAGTCATTGTCTGACTCTTAATGGAGTTGAACGGGAAAGCGGAGCTACTAGGAAAACACTTTTAATTACCATTGTTGCTGAGTAGGGATTACTGTAACAATATAGTATTCTTTTCTGAAAGGATGGTATGCACTAAATGCACCGGATGATTGACACGAGGTCCCGACAATGAAAGATCGAACCTAACGGTTTCTGTCAATCTGTAATAGAAATGCATTAACAGTCTGAAGCCAAGGTTATTTCTGTGTATTATGAACGAAAATCCAGTTTTACCTGCATGGAAAAATTGAAAGAAAGCTCAAAATGTAACACATTCGGAAGTTCGTACAACTTACATGCGGACATGGTATAAAAACGGAATTTTACTCTAGTTTTATGGAAAATTTTAATTTTCTTAAGACCAGCTTGAATTACACGGAACCTCGAAATACCGGGGCTCGAATTACCAGGCTCTACTGTATATGTGAAAAGTTTGTGCAACATATTCTGCACCACATTTCAAATAGTTAATGCAAGTGTACATTGATACCTTTATTTATTTTCATGTAATAAATTTTGTAATACATAGCATTTTACACTTCTTGCAATTTACACCTTTTTGCATCAGTCCCTTGAAAAGTCTAAAGTGTTTTACCTCTGACTTTCAGAGAAACACGCTTCCTGCATCTTCAGGGAGACTGAACTGTTGAGTGCACACAGGGTGCCGGTACACCCGTGGACGTGGAGGAGTCAGCCAATCAGGAGACATCTCAAATTTTCTAGAAGTGAGGAGGGTCAACCAATCAGGAAGCATTGAGATGATGGGTCCGCTAATCAAGCATGTTCTTTGTTCTGTGGTTAATTGGTCTTTTAAATTATGAATACAGCCATTCCAAATGGGGCTGATGTATACCCTTAGCAAACAGGGATGGCGTGTGGGACCAGGTAGGTTCCTTCACATTTACAAGCGCAGGGGATTAGGACCAACCGTAATTTCCGCCCCATGAGTCACCTAGTCTACTTCAATCAATCAATCTTAGATTTTTTAATGTGTCATTTTATCTTAAAATGTTTGTTATAATACAGTGAACTCTCGATAAACCGGACTAAAGTGGGCAGGGGTCTGTCCGAATTATGAAATATCCGGCTTATGGAGGGGAATCTAAGTATCTAAGTAATGAAATTTCGTGTTTAAGCTACAAGAAAATGTATGAGGCAGAATATAGGCAACTTACAGTTGGAACAAAAACAAATAACACTTTAGTACTATAATAAAATTACTAGTCAGAGTCTGAAATACACAGTTACAATATTAGAACACGATGATGATTGATGTGGGCACTTTGAGCATATTGTTTTGAGGAGATTTAGGCCAAGAGACACTGTAAATGTTCTTCTTTGTACACGTTTTCTGTTGCATTTGAACAATTACTTTTCTTGCAGTCCTGAAATGGCCGTAGAATGACTGTAGATCTGGGTCTGGATCATCAAGAATCTGCCCGAGTTATCCGAAGTCCGGCATATTGAGGTCCGAATTATCGAGAGTTCACTGTATATCAATTCTACACAGAATTACAGGAAAATTGACACCAAACAATGTACAATTTACTTAGGAACATAGGACTTGAAAGCAGTTTTCTTGTAACATTTATTTACGTATTTGTTAGAAATGTTCCTATTGAAGTAAATTGTACATTGTTTGGTGTAATTTTTCCTGTAACTATGTGTAGAATTGATATATTATAACAAACATTTTAAGATGAAATGACATGTTAAAAAATCTAAGATTGACTGGTTGAAGTAGACTAGGTGACTCATGGGGCGGAAATTGCGGTTGGTCCTAATCCCCTGTGCTTGTAAATGTGAGGGTGCTTGTGGTTGAAGGAACCTACCTGGCCCCACATGCCATCCCTGTTTGCTAAGGGTATAACATCCTCCATCTCGATTTCAAATTTGAGATATCACCTGATTGGCTGACTCCTCCACGTCCGTGGGTATAAATACAGACACCCTCTGTGCACTGGACACTTCAGTCTCCGTGAAGATGGAGGCAGCGTCACCTGGCTACCAACCAGAGAACATTATTAACTCAGGAGTTTTTACTGTAACTCTGAGAGTTCGCAGTGGTTTCACATGTGGTCAAGGAGATTGAAATATTCATAAGAGAAATATTTTAGGTCATGCCATTTTACATTATGGTACAGGCACTATGCTTGAGATGACAACGAAGAGTGTGTCAGAGCAAGCCACATGTCTATCTAGTTATTATATTCAAATATCCGCCATGGCATTTCCCGCTCCTGAGTCAGCATATCTCTTGTGTAGTGCCGTGTGCAGATTTAGAGGCCTCGCGCCTAGCCTTGGCGTCACTTCAGTTCAGTTACAAAGCAGCATCCACGAAGTCGAGTCGTGTGATCGCCTTGTCCAAATTCGCGCGTTTTTATAAGACAAAGCATCAGTCGCATTTGCTCTTAAACCGCGAATCTATACACAAAACTTTAAGCAACAAGTTTTGTCGTGTTTGGTTAATTATTTGACAATAATTAACACAGTGTTCCAATATTTACAGCTAGCAAGATCCGTCTTCTTAGCTTGTTTATTAGGCCATTTGCATTGTGCAATCAGTGTCTACAGTGAAGTGCCTATATCATTGCGATTATTCGCAAGATTAATAATTCTAAAGTGAATCTACTAATTACAGCAAGAATTACAAGTGTTTTCATATATAACTCATCACTGGTGTAAATTCAGTACATTTACAACCACGTGTCATCAGTTTCGCACCAATTCATTATATTGGTTTTCACAGTGACTAAGTTATATGTTATTCAGTATATTGTTGATCTAAGTGAATATATTTTCCTTTATTTCAATTATTACATCGTGTGAATAAAGTTAACATAGTTCATACATGTAAAAGATTGTATATCCAATTAATTCCATGGATCTCTGTCCTACGACCTGCGTTTTAAGTCCATCTTGCTCTCACCCTGCTTGGGTGTGGTCCTCCTAGTTACCAGAATATTGTTAATTCCTTTATTGCCTATAGAACCTAACATAACCTTTCTATAGATTCCTCATTTAATGTTCCTTTCTAAAAGGTATCCTACAGAGTGTGTTGCTTGTTTGTTCGAGACATGATCAGTGATTTCTTGGTCTTTCTTGCAGCCATCATGTGGATAGAATGTGTCGAGCTTTGCTCTCTGATCTCTGGGTGTCAATGGAATTGCCAATCTCAGCCTGGGTTCTGTTGTTTGAGTGCTGTGTAAGTCGATCACGATATGACACACGCTGCCGAGTGCGAGCCTTTGTACTGGTTCTGGCACAGTTGTTGAAAATGTTCATAAAGGACAGTTTTGCCGCTTGAGGGATAATTTTTTGTACTTGTAATAACAGAGGTACACGTTATAATATGTTACGTTTTTGTTATATTTATTGCTGTATAATACCGGCATGGTCATGACTAGACTTCGGATTTTAAGTAAAAACCTATTTTAATCCTTAAGTGATATATGGACAAAAACTTGTATATTCATGAGAATATTATAGGAGAAAAATTCCTCCTGCACTGGGACTTGAACCCAGGACCTTTGGCTATTCGCGCCAATGCTCTACCAACTGAGCTAAGCCGGAGCTCAATTCACAGCGCCAGATGGAACTTCTCTCCTATGACTGATTGCCCTAATGGTCTACCTCACAGACAGACAAGTTATGTCATATGCAGTACTGTGAGGCACACTAAGTAGTGATTTTTTTGTGACCGGGCTCCCACTGTTATTGTACAGTTAACATTCAACTCAGTTGGTAGAGCATTGGCGCGAATAGCCAAAGGTCCTGGGTTCAAGTCCCAGTGCCGGAGGAATTTTTCTCCTATAATATTCTCATGTAGTGTCCAACAGAGACAATAATCTGTGGCTCATGAATGCTTAGGCCTATATATCTGTCTTGAATGTTAACTGTACAATAACAGTGGGAGCCCGGTCACAAAAAAATCACTACTTAGTGTGCCTCACAGTTCTGCATATGACATAACTTGTCTGTCTGTGAGGTAGACCATTAGGGCAATCAGTCATAGGAGAGAAGTTCCATCTGGCACTGTGAATTGAGCTCCGGCTTAGCTCAGTTGGTAGAGCATTGGCGCGAATAGCCAAAGGTCCTGGGTTCAAGTCCCAGTGCCGGAGGAATTTTTCTCTCCTATAATATTCTCATGTAGTGTCCAACAGAGACAATAATCTGTGGCTCATGAATGCTTAGGCCTATATATCTGTCTTGAATGTTAACTGTACAATAACAGTGGGAGCCCGGTCACAAAAAAATCACTACTTAGTGTGCCTCACAGTACTGCATATGACATAACTTGTCTGTCTGTGAGGTAGACCATTAGGGCAATCAGTCATAGGAGAGAAGTTCCATCTGGCGCTGTGAATTGAGCTCCGGCTTAGCTCAGTTGGTAGAGCATTGGCGCGAATAGCCAAAGGTCCTGGGTTCAAGTCCCAGTGCCGGAGGAATTTTTCTCCTATAATATTCTCATGTAGTGTCCAACAGAGACAATAATCTGTGGCTCATGAATGCTTAGGCCTATATATCTGTCTTGTATATTCATGTTTCATAAGTGACTATACCTAAAACTGATAATTTTATAGGACCTAAAACAGCCTATTTTTACGTTAGAGCCTAAGGTTGCCTTTTTGCTTGTTTTCCCTCTAAAGTTCAAAATAAGTTATTTTTTGTTATAAATTATAGCATTTATTTTCAGTTCCCACTAAATTTTTAGCTCGGAACGTGCAGTACATGACACATTTGTGATGTGGTTAAAATATTAAGGAATGTTTCGTCTTCAGTTGAAAAATTCCTTGGAATTCCCAAGAAAATGTAGTTTCTCTCCCGACTCCCACATCCAGTAACAAAAAAAAGTAGTTCTCTGAATCACTGAGGGATGCATAGGGTTGAATATGCTAGCGTGCGTAGGTTCTGCTCACAGGGATTAGGTTTTCACTGGTATGGTAGTAATACAGGCACTAGTAATAGGTCTATATAATTCTGCGTACCACAGGCCTATATCTGTGTTTTATCATGATTATTGATTAATGGTGACTTGAATAATATAATATTCTGTATTGCAATTGAGATATTTCAGAAAATTTTCAACTTAACGATTTATAAGAACCTATTTTCCAATTTTTTGAGCCTATTTTAGGTACCTAAAACAGCATTGTTAGCGACCTAACAGTCCGAAGTCTATTCATGACATCACTGTCACAGGATAAAAATTGCACTATCCTAAAAACTGCAATTATTAATTATTCATAATCTTTTCTGCCAACAAATACGTCTTGCATACGCTCTCCCAAGTTACAAGTAAACAAAGAAATTCCAATAAAACGCTCTCTTCTGTTTAAGGCCAAAATCCTCACAAAATACTGGGAGAAACCTGTTAATATTTGAAGGTACAGACTGCCTCAAAAATATTTTATTTCGTAAACTGGTGCTGGCTTCAAGGCCATGAGTAGCAGAACCCGAGTGAAGCAGCAGGTGGGATTTCAGAAGCCGTTCTCTGGCAAACCTTGAGCAATTCCTGTTGTGATGTCACCCGATTAGTTAATTGCTGGGTTTAATTATTTATCTCATGTGACTCTTCACTGACTTTTGCTAAATTTGTTTATTTGAAAGAGGAAATTGTAAAACTTATCTGAATAAATCTATGGTCAATATTATGCAAATATAGCCTAGAAAATTGATTATACTGTTTGAATAGTTTCCTGTAGTAGTTTCTTTTCCTTCCTGTAGACTGATTTGAGTAACTAGCTTAAAAGGCCCGGCGTCGCTCGGGTTTTGTATTTTGTAAATTCAAAAATAACTTATAGATCCTTATATAGGTATTTAGAATTTGAAATGAGGAAGAACGACTTATCACACTGAAACTATTCTCTCAGAAAACGTTAAATATAGCTTTTTATGGCTTATAGCAAATCCCTGCGGCTTCGCTCACGATAATTAATCGAAAGATTAACACTGAAGAGCAAAATAATAAAAACATTATATTTATTAACACTTTGCACACGAAACATTCATAGGTCTAAACTAAATGATTGACAGACCTAATTAATGAAACAACTATAAATCCGGCTTTGAAGTGAATTCCACGATTAGAAAGTGCAGCATGGGAAAAATAACCCCAGATTCGAGTTCTCTGGCCCAGAAAACCTCTGCACAGTGAGTGTCATCTGAATCGAATAATTATTACGCTCTGAGACCTATATTCATTATCCCTCTGCCGTCTAGGTTGAAAATTTCAGATATCTGCGTGCCTTGACATTACAAACAAACGAATCAACCAGCGTGGGTTTACAAAATTCAAGCGATCGCAACGCTTATGACAAAAACAGACAAAGCCAACTGCAACTGATACAACAACTGAAATGTATTACTCAGAACCGATGCTTCAAAAGCGTAAAAAATTCACATCTTCCCGTTTTTTGCTTATAACTCATGAAGGAAATCTAAAATTATAAATATAGAATGCCAGAAGCTGCGCAGGACTGTACTCAACAATTTCCCAAAGTTTCATGGTGATCGGATGAATGGTTTAGTAATGCATAAAGGACAAACACACATACATTTGTTTATATATATATATATATATATATATATAGAGCAGTTTATTTGCTTCCCCAGTTATCCTACTGTTGCACTGTTAAGCTGTACTTACTTGATTCTGAAAACATGCTTCTTCTTCGTATAGTCGTCTGCTACTTTGGTGGATCCACCACGCAGGTCTACAGGGTTCTCCCCCTTGAAGTAGCTCTCGGGCGCTGCCTTGTAGCTCTTCTGGTCTTTGTAGAACATGAGCAGGCTCCCCCTCAGCACCACATACAGCTTGTCCCACGACCTGTGAGCAATGAAACTATTAGCGCCTTACAATAGACAAACTAATGTAACTTAGATTATTTAATCAACAAAAAAAATTCATGTGTAAATTATGACGAACGAGATATCCAGTCAGTATTGTTGACGGATGTACAGTACTCATGGGGTAATAGCGTAGTGTATTAAGGGTTCGCAATTACCTGTTAGATGCCTTCTTTGTTGTGGATTCCCATTCGTGTTTTCGTACTAGATTGCTTTCAAACTCTTCTTCAGCACCGGGACTTGGACGGTCTGGAAAATACAAGTATTTCATCAAGAAATGAAATTGAACTGAAGCCAAAAATTCTATCACACTTGAAATAAAACCCTTTGAAAGTAAGTAAAACCTGCAACAGAAAGATAACATTAATGTAGACAATAACACAACACACCATATTTACGCAAATGTAACACTTTGTCCATTTGTGGCATTAAAAACTAGGTTGTGCATTAGATTTTAATGCAAATCAGATTGGCGGTTAACTTTGATCACTTACGTAACAATGCACTGCTGTAATTATTCTCAACTTGGCCTGTACCAGTTAACTCAAGCTCAAACTAAAGCGGCAGATTCCATGGGGAGGTGCTCTCTTCCCTAAGCCATTCTTGTTTAAAATAAAATACTAAGAGAAAATAACATAATATAAAATAAAATATCCTACCACTGATTTGCATTGTGTTTGCCAACAAATGTTTTTGTATGATTTTCAGTTTCAAAATTGAGGTGCGCATTAGATTCAAGTAAATACGGTACTAGCAGTAAAACACTTTGTAACAAGTTACAAGACGGTAGGAAGCGAGGGTTGCCAACTTGTGACAATTCTACTGAGTGTCAGGCTGTGAGTTTGTGACATGTATGAACACTTAAAACTGTGTTTATATTTCTCAACAGATTTAAATTCATTTTCAATGTTCTCATTTTGTTTTAACAAATCGGAATAATTGAAATTAACAAGCATTCTGTAAAGCACAATACGGAGAAAACATAATAATTAACCGGTTATATCAAAGTGATGGACCGGAGACGTTATCTGTAATCTTAATCTGGGGGAGTACAAGAGTTGGCAACCCTGACAATGAGTGATATAAATAAAAGAAAGCCACTGCTACCTAGCCGTTGCTTATGAGAAGGTTGAGAATCTAGCAACGGCTGGCTGTTTCAAATAAATAAAAAATTTCCCCTCCTTGCATAGCCGCGGCTCAGGCTACTGGTAGCAAGTGCTTGGACACCTGCATCCCATACCGCTCGACACATGACAGCTGTGTAAACAAACATGCCACTTGACTGTCTGTGACCGATTTAAAATTTAAAGTTCAGTATATAATGTATAAAAGTATTGAATTTAAAGAAAGAAAAGCTGCTTTGGGAGAAAGGAAAGAGACAAGAGAGTGTGAACATGTCCTCGTAGTTGTTACATCTCTAGGCCTAGTATTAAAAGGTCCTGGGTTCAAGCCCCAGTGTCAGAGGAATTTTTATCCTACAGTATTCTCTAGTATTCATGTTTTATTAGAAAACCTTGATTTTAGGGCACTAAAAATTATGTTTAGGCTTGTAAATTAATGAATTAAGCATTTAACTAAAACAGTAGATAGATATAATTTTACTTAATTTTAATAAACAAAAGTTAACATTTACTAATAAGCACATTTCGATATTTTGCTTACTTGTACCGTCATAGAAACGTATTATAGTTTAACATTTTAAATAATACTTAACAGAGTAGGCAATTGTCCTAAAATCACAAGTATACTTAGTACCTATTAGGTAAATAATTAGGATATTTTATAATCTTAGCAGTTTTAATAGTTTGCTCTTGTGCAGACTGTACAACTGAAGAGTCTAAAAGCTGGTGCTCTACCCCGTTTCTTTCATTCCCTCCAAGTATTTATGTTTGTTTGAAGAGGGGGCATAGTCAAATTGATAGCAAGACAAACAAACCCGGATAAGCTTTTAAGGGTGTGAGATTTGTTCAGATCAGCTTATTTTGTCCCACATAAAATAGCTTTGTAAGAGGATGGAGTTTCCATTTTTATTTCAATATGTTTTGCTATTAGTAAAGAAGGTAGGTCTACATATATATGTAGTTCTTTTATTAATATTTAATTATTTTCCATAATTAATTCATAAAATACGTTCGTTTTGAATCTACTTGCTACATAATAGATTTGAAGTTATTTAGTTTACAGCATTACAATTTGAAATAGTGTTAAAAGAATTATTCACGTTTGAAATATTTTAGTTCATGTTGATAACGGTAAAATATGAGAATGTGTTAGACTTATAATGATGTATTATTTCATGATTATTATTATTATAATAATAAAGAAAAGTAACAAAGTTAAGTTACACATGTTTTACAATTTTATTGTACAACCGGTTCTTTACATCTGTGCACATCATAATCCTTACGTTCCTTATAAATTACTCATATTGGTTAAAAAATCACCCCCATGAACCCCGCCAATACGATTAAAAACTTCACTTGAGCAAGCTGAGTCCGCAAATGAGGTGTCTCAGAAAAAAGCAAGCCGCTGCTACCAACAGACAGCCGCGGCTTAGTTTTATTTATACCAAATCCTAAGCAGCGGCTGAGCTGTCAAGGTCGTTGAGCAACGGCTAGGCAGGTGGTTGAGGAAGCCGCCTTTTATTTATACCAAACCAAGCAGCTGCTATGAATTAGTGAGTTTTGAGCCGCGGCTTGGTCTTATTTATACCACCAAATAAATCTACTCGTGCTCATCTCAACTGCAAAATAAAGCGAATCTTAAATCATTTAATATTACATAAAACCTTGCAAATGTCCTTATAGAGTAAAACAATTCAAAATCATACAGGCTTCCATGAAAAATGCAATCTTAAGGTGAAAATAGAGAATGACAGATCAGACTACTAAATATAGCCTATTCTGTTAATTTAGTTAACTAAGCAGCCATCTTAGCAACTGACTCCCATAGTCAGGAAGACGATGTGAACTGTAGCTGTTCATGTACGATGTTGGTGTGATGTTTGTGGTTAATGTGTAAGTTTTTTCCATGTCTGTGTGTGTCCTTTATGTCCAATATAGAATTTGTCTGGGAACAGGTTCCAGCTGTCAAGCAAATACATTATAGACTGAACTACAGAACTGAGATCGGTTGCCGAGATCTATTATGCGCTTATGGCATGAGTACTGCATGCTATTTTTTGCACGGTGATTATTTATATCAATTTATTTATATTAATTGAGATATTAGCTGAAAATAATATGTATATACACTATTGAAGATGGATGTTATATTTCAGAAAGTCATTCCCATGTGTTGGTTGTTATGGGAACCGAATATTTATCCTGTTAAAGACGCCACAAACTGGAGGGCCTTGGTTCCGGTCTTCCATAAAGGCTTGAATTATGATTTTACTAACGGCACTTGTGCTTTTTTGTAATTTTTACCGCACGGAGATTTCGCTTGTTTTCAAAGCGTGTGGGAATGTCAAGTTACGATCCATGGCAACAATATTCGGAAGTACCACTAATTAGTTACGTCGTGCAAAAAACTATTAAATCTATGCACTACTTTGTTCTACACAATACATTTCATATAATGTAGGTCCTGTTACAGAGGCTGAAACAAGAATGTATTACATTATCAAGTATTCCACATTGTTTGTCTTATCTAATATTATCCCTCATGTGTGTGGAGAGACGAGAGATCATAGGAGACAAGGGAAATAGTAAAACACAAAATAACGTAACTCTGGCTCCATTTTTAAGGAGTGGAATGTCTGAGTTTATAATTCACTCCTTGAAAATTGGAGCCACAGTCACCGGTCTTCCCATTATCCAACACCTCACCTGCTGCTCGTTCCAAGTTTGCTTCGTCATCGCTATGAGCTCCTGAACCTGCGGCTGGGCTCTTAGTACCTTTCTTCCAACGGAAGCTTCGGAACGGAGACTTGGAGCGAGCACGGTCCTTCTTCCGGTCCAGAGAGGCAGAACCTGAATCCTTAGCACTGAGGCGAGGAGCTGTCAAATTGTCACAGTTGCAATGTGGTACATCAATTCTGTATCGTTCATCAAGTAAGAACAAAAGGCATGCTCATGTGACATTCTATTGCATTGGTAACCACCCTACTGATTTTTCTGAGGGTGACATGTTGTGCCATTTTGCAAAGTGTGCATGTAACTATTATGCTGGTGAAAATACCCCTTAAGTCATGCACTTTATCAAGTGTCTTGAGCTCACGCTATGCTGCTACAATAGAAAGGGAATAAATAAATAAATGAAATCTATTTAGTAATAGTATTTAATAGCCAAGATGCAAACTGCTATGTAGTATTTTAATCTAATCCTGCTATTGACAAAGTTTACACCAAATAAAAACAAAACAAAGAATTGTATAAAAAATAGTTTACACTGTCCTATGTTATCCAAAAATTGAGCAGTTTTGGAGGAAAAATCGACATACAGTATATCTTAGGAGGCAACTGATTGCAAACTTGCATGTTAAAACTAAACTAAACTCTGTGGCGCTACATCCCCGGAGGGACTTGGCCTACCACTCGACCGCTGCATCATCTCCCGTAGGCAGATGGCAGGATTGGGGGGCATGTGGTCAGTATGCCGACACCCACGGCCGTTAATGGTGGTTTTCTGGACCGGAGCCGCTACTTCTCTATCAAGTAGCTCCTCAATTTGGAATCACGAGATTGAGTGCACCCCTACCAGACCTCCCTACCTCAGAAAAATCCGAGGAGGTACCGGGAATCGAACCCGGGCTGACGGATCTGTAGTCAGCGACGCTAACCACAAGACCACGCTGGCAGACAAACTTGCATGTTAAGTAGTCCAATTTGAATTCAGTGGGCAGCTCGTAGCTAGTTCGAGTTCCTGATGCAACAAATGGCAATGCTGTATTTTACGGACTATAAGACACATTTTAATTTTTAAATAAAATTTTTACCATTTTTATTATTACATTGCACAGCCAGACTAAAAAAAAAATTTAGTTTATAAACCCAAACTGGGCTTTAAAATCTCTGAAAATCGTCATCTGAAGCTCACTGGCACCACAGACTGCAATGATGCATCATAGGCTAGACAATGGCAGGGCGGGAGGGAGACAGTGTTACCAAGCTTGTGAATCCCCACAACTCATGTTTGTTGCTTTGGTGCACTGCTGCTGTCAGTTGAATCCAATGTTGCCAGATAGAGATAGGTTTCCCACAGCATCAAATATATGGCCATTTTTAAGACTGGAGGGAATTTTAAATCAAGCACTGGACATTTTTATATTAATTTCGAGTATAAGACACACCTGAATTTTGGAGGCAATTTTTTGAAGAAAAAAGTGCATCTTATAGTCCCTAAAATATGGTAATCTCCAAAGATTGAGCATGCAGCAGCTAGTTGTGCCACTGCTGAGGGTGCAGGACCCATGTTAATTCATGAATCCTCACAATTTTCAACAAATTTAGAAATGTTTAAATTAACTGTTGATTAACGTCAACTCAGCTCTAGTAGTGAGATTCAAGTTGTGTTGTGGCAATATTCCTGAACTGTACTGGATCAACAATTAATGTTTCAAGTATAAGAATACTTAAAGTAATAATTGCTATCCGGGTTGGGCCGCATCGAGTTTTTAGAGTTTTCTGACGTTTCGGACATCATATCGTGTCCTTCCTCTGAGAAAGATTCGCACTTATTTTTTATTGCGAATCTTTCTCAGAGGAAGGACACGATATGATGTCCGAAATGTCAGAAAACTCTAAAAACTCGACGCGGCCCAACCCGGATAGCAATTATTACTTTATGTATAACATCGGCCGTGGAAGCCTGCGAACGAATTTAATATAAGAATACTTGTTATACACCTATAAGTTCAACTGTCGGTCGCAGTGATCCGAAGATTGCAGGATGAAACCTTTGGGAGGGACTTCAAGCTGGGAGCCCAAGGCATAGATTTATAGCAGGTAAAAGAAGTCCATGCCTAAATTAGAGCCTCTGGACAAAATCCCTCTGGCCTTTCATATACCTCCCCCTCTCGGAAAGTAAGTGTAACAAAATTAATTTAGGTACTGAAACCTCCAATTGGAGGCTCTATGTCCCATGAAAAAGTCAGTCAGTCATAATTTCAATTAAATTTATTCATTTCTGAGTTTCAACTCTTTCTTCTCAGCGTTGTCTATCAGACTCGGAATCAATTTTGAAAGCACATAGGATGTTCACAATGCACTCTCAGCCATTTCATTACATTCCTTTGCTGTCACTTGATGAATTTCCACAGAAAAGCTATCAAGAGAGAAATCATGCAAGGCAATCATGCGATCTGACATGCAAATATTTGCAAACTAGTCATACTCATATTCTAAATAGTGACTGCAGAAACCAAACCTTAGATTCACCGTTCCATTAGTTTATGATCTTTAAGTATTAATACTAGGCACTTTAATGTAGTTAGGTTTCAAGAGCGACATTAGAACAAAGACTTCTTATTTATTTATCTGATAGGAACAAAACTCTTCAAGATACATCCACTGTTATGTTGTGGGGGAAAAAACAAAATGCCCTGCTAAGTAAATTTTACTATGTGTTATTTCTAAATATAATATATACAAACACAACTAAACACATAATATAGAAGAGTCCTGCAAACTGATGTTTATCTATCAATAGGAAAAAGTGTACACACGCATTCAATGGGTATCTTGAGTATTCTGAACAGAAAAAAAAGCTGGTCATAATGTACGTATAAAGAAAACTTTTCCATTTTTACAAAATATCCACTTGAAATTGAAGGAATCAGTGCAACAGTGGCATTTCCTCCGACATGGAAAATTAGAGGTCGTGAATGTGATTCCTATATAGAAGTTGGACAAATTACATCAGCTGCAGGTAGTTTCGACGTCAATAATCTGTTCCTGTTGTATGAGTGCAACCCAAATTTTGAAAACCAAGATAAATAAATCCAAAGAAACCAGAGACTTAATGTTCTTCTTGAATATGGACCGTTCATTTATCATTAACATAATGACAATCTGATTTTTTGTAAATGAGGTTAAGTGTTGCAGCGAGCTTTTTCATCCACTTCATTGAGTAATCATTGGAAACGACTTGTATTAGTGTTTCCAATGATTACTCAGTTCTAGGCTCAATGATTTCCTATTAAAATGATGTTTTATTACACATGAAAATTCAACATTTGAAATTGAAATAATTTTTTTCTAAACTGTCAAGCAGAAATAAATGTCAGTGCAACAATGACCTAACCAATAAAAGTGTTGCAGGATGTTATAGAAATGATAATATCTCTGAACGGTAGTTTATGTAACATTGTAGTTAAGTTGAACAAGGACAATATATCACTACCACCGCACTACCAACAAAACTGTACTTTTCAAATTGTATGAAAATCCACATGTGTAGGACTTTAACTTGTTTTTTCTCTAAATTTTAAAAAGGTGGCATACACCACTGTTGTGTTAACCGCCCTCAATTTTTACTGATAAGCAAATGTGGAAAGCATGCAACTGTTAAAAGATTATTTTGAGTTTTAGACCACGGCTTTTTAATTAAGTTTGATCAGCATATTTAGTTCTACTGATAGACGCAATAAAAAATTTGCTATTTAAAAAGCACGTAACTTAATTTGTCGTTACTCCAAAATCAATAGGATTCTTTCTATGGACTTTACAAGTGGGTGTACTAAGTTTCATGACAATCTGATTAAGCATATTTGAGATATTGTGCATACAGACACACGGACAAGTACTATTCTGGTGAAACGAGGTAAATTATTTGTTGTAATTTATTGACACATATGGAAAAGTTACTATATCTGCATTAACATTATCTCTGTACTTTGGAAATTTGGTGCCCTTTTGGTCCATATTAGGCCAAGGTTTGCGGGACTCTTTATTATTATGTGTCGGCCATGGTGTCTGCCTTGCGATCTGCACGTCACAGGTTCAAACCCAGCCATGTTTGTCTGATTGGCACAAATATGAACCCTGGATCCCATGCGGCAGATTTAAAGACTTCTAAGCCTAAATGAAAGCTTCTGTTCCAATTCCCAACGCTCTTCACATACACACAATAACTTAGCTCGTCTTTGCACGATGCAGAGTACTTACTGGTGGCTGCTGACGAAGGCGTTGACCTCGATGCAGGGTCCTGGGTTGCTCGTGCAGGTTTAACTGGCGTAGCTCGACTGGGCTCATGCACTAACAGAAGAATCACTCATGCAATGTCAGGTTCATGCATTCGTATATGAGTACGTGTTCCACTCGTTCATGCATTGGGCCTTATGAATAAAGTGGAGCTTATACTTAAGTATTTAGAAGAAAAAGCCTTCTGATGTTACGAATAAAAAGTAGCATATCCTTTTGCAACAGGAAATAGAAGCAAATGCTTTTGCTTCTGCATTTAACATTAAGATATGAATAAAAGAGGGGAAATGCTTTCAGTAAGAAGGATATGCTTTTAAAATTAAAAGGTTTGTCAGTAGCCTTGTAATTTGCAGAAAATGATCAACTTATGATGTAGGAATGAATGGCAAAATGCTATAAACAACGGCGATTACAAAACATTGTACAGAATCTGATCAAGTTAACCAATTAATTTTAAGTGAATTGCTGCTCATTTTCTTGGGGAAACTCACGCAACAAGAGGAAAAGAAAGAGCTTTGTCTTCAAAACAGAAGAATATTATAGGAGAAAAATTCCTCTGACACTGGGAGTGAACTCTGGCTTAGCTCAGTTGGTTAGAGCATTGGCACGGATAGCCAAAGGTCCTGGTTCAAATCCCAGTATCAGAGGAATTTTTCTCCTATAATATTCTCATGTAATTTCCAAGAGAGACAATAATCTGTGGTTCATGAATGCTTATATATATATATACAAACACACACATATAACAGAAGACTGTGTTTTTTTCACGATATGGGTTAAAGTAGTGGGTTAAAGTCCTGTATAGAACTTAAACACTGCATAAGAGTTCATCAGAGTACTGTATACAAGTATCTGAAAGAAGCTAAAAACCAAACTAAACTCCGTGGCACTACATCCCTGGAGGGGTTTGGCCTAGCACCCGACCGCTGCTTCATCTACCACAGGCAGATGGCAGGATTGGGGGGCATGTGGTTAGCATGCTGTCAACCACGGCCATTATTGGTGGTTTTCATGACCGGAGCCGCTACTTCTCTATCAAGTAGCTCCTCAATGTGAATCACGAGGCTGAGTGCACCCTTGCCAGACCTCCCTACCTCAGAAAAATTAAAGGAGGTACCGGGGATCGAACCCGGGCCGATGGACCTGTAGTCAGTGATGCTAACACAGGGATTATTGACAATGCATGCATTATTTATTTGAGTTATTTTATCAATTCATCACAGGATTGTAATAGTAACTCCTCCCAGATATTCAGAATGATTTCTCACCTGTTCTACTTCTTTTGTGTTAGTAACTGATCTGAACCAATTGATAAACCAGAATTAGCTAATTTAATTTCAATAATGGTTCCATATCAGCATCTTCTGAGACTTTTTCACCGTGTTTGGATGTGGTATTCTCTGAAGATTCCATCCTGTAACTTGAATGCGACTTGCAAACATTTTGTTTTTACGCTTACACACTAAGCACATCCTATGTATTAGAAGTAAGAGTCCCACGCTTATGCTTCAACCTTCTGCTCCGAGTTTTATTCATAAGGCCCAGTGTCTACGTCAGAAAAACGTGAGATCTTGCAGGCAATTTGTTTTCTTACGAACATGATATAGCAAACAACTACAGTAGATTTTAAAATTGATTTTGCTGCTCCCTGATAAAAGATTTGAACTAAGTGATTTACTAGAATGTGATACTCTAATCTACTTAGTGCTTAAGATGTCAAAACTTTACAATGGGATAAAAACAGTTGTTGTAAAAGGCATTTCATGACAAAGATCAATGTTATAGAATAATTGTGCAGCAATAGAAACTCTAGTAGTAAAATTTTAGATAAATATCAATAGACTGATTTTAATTTTTAGTGGTTTTAAATTAATGTCGTACACTTTGTACAAGTGTTACTTATAAATGAATTTTAGTTATAATATGTAAAATGTGAAAACTATCTTAATTTCATTTGGTTGTAATCTGGATATGTTTTAATTTTAGCCAATGTACATATTTACAAATCTAGCTTAAATAAGTTAGTAGAAAGTGTGCAAATAAATACTGTAATTTTAAAAAACTTTTTCGAAGCAATCCCAAAAAATATTAGTACAATCCTTTAAAATTTTACTACTATAATACCACCCTCAAAAGGAAAATATGAAATTTATTAATAGAAACTCTGTTAATATGATCATTGAATGAGATATTAAATACAGGAAACAAGTTGAAGATTTTTCTTTATCTTACTTACGGTATCCATCAACCCTAGTAATAAAAATTACAATTTCCTCTTCATCACTTTAAAAATTTGATCACATGTTATTTGTCATAAAATGAAAGGGTTTCAATAATAAAAACTAAAATTTAAAAATCTGTGGGCACCAGGGGAAGATTTTTTGAAAAAATTATCTATATTTTTCGGCAAGCATATCACCACTACCAATTAAGCTACACTAAAATGTTCCCCATTTCGTAGATATGTCTACATACCAGCATCATCTTTGTAGGTAGTTTAATTTTTTTTCTTTCTGAAGTCTAAAAAAATAGTCTATTTTTCCTTTGATAAGGGGTCAGGATCCTTATCACAGGCTCATTTATTTGATTCTAGTATACAGACTAGCTATATGTTTAAGCTTCATTTTGGTGTTTGGATGATGTCAATAGCTCAATTCTAAGTGCATTTTTCTTAAGCCAAAAGTTAAGAAATGCTGAAAATTTTGAAATAAGAGAAAAATGAAGTTAAAGTTTGGGGTAATCCTGTATTTGTACATTTCTCTCAATCAATTATAGGGAAAACCCAAACATGTTATATATATTAGAAAGTACAGAAATCAAGCTTTCTATGAGGGTGAAAAAATTCTGATTTTAAGGGTAGATGGATACCTTAACTTGTATAAGAAACTGAAATATAATTACATCTATCTATCTATCTATCTAGAAAAGTGTTTCTTGGGAAACATACAAAGATTCTCACCACACAAATGCAATGTTAAGAAAACACACACACAAAGCACAGACACAAGTTATAATAAGTAACTTGTTAATATTTAATATATTTTTATTAAGGGATGTGCAGGCAAGAGTTCAGCTGTTTCAGTTTTGTACGATACTACTTTTATCAATTAAATGCTATGCAGTGGTACAAACATTGAGTAATCATGCTACAGTAGCAGGCTAGGTACCTGGTTATCCAAATCAAGCAATTACACTGACGTAATACAGAGAGCGACCACATAAATCTCATTTATTTTATGCTACGCTACTTGTGACGATGCATGCGCACAAGAGTCTGGTACTTACCCAACACACAACAGGTAACAAGGTTAGAGTGCCAACAGGAATAAAGAGTGCAAGCAGAACTCACCATATCAACCTAAACGTCCATGTCTCAGACTTGAGTTAACTCATGTAGTAAACACTTTCACCACTGATAACCAACCGAGGGGTTTAAAGTCATTATAACACAAGTGTGGTATCGAACACGGAACAAACTGTGTAATAAACAACCTGTACTTCTGTTCATGAATTAAGTTCATTTTGTGTGTAATTAATGTGCACTGTTTGTCGTTAAAGCATCGAGACATGTCGTGAGCCTGCATGCCATCTATCAGGAAAGACTAGAACTACTAAAAGCTATATTTAACAAATTCAAAGTCCATAAACTTTCCACCGGTCAGAAATATAAAATACTGTAAAACCAGACTAAAAGTTTTAACAACGGTGGATAACTCAAAACACTCACCATCAGCACAACGTTTCAACTAGATCCTTCTAGTCTTCCTCAGGCACTGGTTGGCAGATCAGCTGGGTTGAGTGTTGCAACCCCCTCTTCCTCAGGCACTGGTTGGCAGATCAGCTGGGTTGAGTGTTGCAACCCCCTCTTCCTCAGGCACTGGTTGGCAGATCAGCTGGGTTGAGTGTTGCAACCCCCTCTACGTCACCAACATCATCGGTGAGGGGGGGGTGGGTGGGTAAATTCACAAAGTGGACGCTCTGAGCGTCCACTTTGTGAATTTACCCACCCACCCCTCACCGATGATGTTGGTGACGTAGAGGGGGTTGCAACACTCAACCCAGCTGATCTGCCAACCAGTGCCTGAGGAAGACTAGAAGGATCTAGTTGAAACGTTGTGCTGATGGTGAGTGTTTTGAGTTATCCACCGTTGTTAAAACTTTTAGTCTGGTTTTACAGTATTTTATACTACTAAAAGCTGTTGTCCGAGAGCAGTTTGCTTCATCATCAATTTCAACGTATTCTAAAAACCAAAACTTCAACACTTAATTATGGTTGAACAAAAACAGTCGTATGCAACTCGTCTATAACGGTAATAAAGACACTCATGTGTTATAGACCTGTTGCATAACATGCTATTGTACTCCATCCTGTGATTACTAGACACAAATACAAAGATTGATAAGTTGGATTCTGCGACAAGAGAAAGTCCCACTCCCACACGAAGCTGAAGAGGCCTAGAAAAGAAATTACATTGACATCCATCTCCAAGCCCGCAAGCACCATCACCATCACCATCACCATCATCACCCTGTGCTAGAGAAACACCATGGAACATTGTCTTTAGCTTTATGTTCTAAGATATCTCGTTTTAAAATTCAAAACATTGTGTGTTGTACTTTAATTTTTACTTCCTCTGTAGACAAAGTATTGTTTTTGACCCCCAAATTTGAATTGAGTTGAGGTCCCCTGATTCCAAAAATACAAAGTTGTGAGAATCTAATAGTATGCATATAAGTTCTAACACGTACATCCATACTGGGTTTGTCTGGAAACATTCTCTAAGGAAAATATGACAAAGTACACATCCATATTCCGCTCGGAAAGGGTTAAAAAGGAAGAACCTTGCACGGGTAATCAGGAGTTTGCATCTCAATTACATAACGACGGCACACTAGGAACCGTTCATTTATCTAATCTAATATATTACATTTTAAGATGTCTGTTACTTCAGATGTACCTGCATCATAACATAGAACTAAAGACAGTATTCCATTTAGTATGTAATTTTCTTGTTTGCCCTCATAACAAAAATTCATACTTATGTCCTTAAAAACAAACAACAGTCAACCGAAAACAAAATGTACCAAAACAAATTTACAAATGTTATTAAAGAGCACTTTTATGTACAGACAGAAACATACAGAAAGAATGTGAACATTGTGCAATGTGACACAAGCTGAGAGGAAACAAAGGAAGGGAAGAGCAGTGCGGGATATCCATGTGACCACCACATGCAGCGATATCGCTTTTAAATATGCAAAATGTCATAAAAATAAACACATCCCCCATAATCTGAATTTATTGCATGGCAAAGACTAATTTGTAAAAAATTGATAAAACAAAGGAAATATTTTGTACTGACTGTAAGCTTTAACGGCCAAACTCACTAAATTGTTCTGTTACTAGAGGAGGTGGAGCAACGCAGGGAACCAAAGCCAATGAAATCAAATTATATCAGTAACTTTCGGATACTTTTGATTTCCGAGTCAATTCAGGGACTGCTAGTGGCAATCTGATTTTGTTGTGGAAATATAATAAAACAAAATAAACTGGCCCTGGAACACAAGTTAGAGGGAAGCTCAGGTTTGCGGGCGGGTGAGTTACTACAGCTACTCTACTGATACAAGTTGACAGGGCAAACTCACCTTCCCTGGCAGCGGGCCGTTCCGAGGGCGTCACCGCCTTGGTGGAAGGTTTGCGAGTGGCTGAGAGCACGTAGACAAGGGAGATAGGGGGGTGGGTGGGGTGGAAGAGACAGAGAACAGATTGTTCAACACCATGCAAAGTGAGCACTCGCAGAGGACGTATGGCTGCACAACTATCGTCACACTACACAGGAGTTATTATCAAGACAAGCTTCACATCATATTTACAAAAAAGTCTCAAATAAATATTTCAGGTCTTTCAGCTAGCATAAAAGAAGAAAACTACAAAACCTCGATTATATAAAGTGCACATTGTTTAACATAAATATGACTTCCCAAAAAAGTATTTTTGGACTCTGGTAATGCGATTAACAAGTTGTTCAGCCACAAGCCCCGGTCATCGATTTCACATGCAATTTTGTCAGAATTACTTTATCACTGCATTAATTGAATTGAATTTAAACTGTCCTTAATTTAAAAATATTCAGTCTTCACAACTTAAGTGTACTTCCAAGAAACTCTTTCTCCCATCAGAAGCTAATACTGTCTAAACCGATCTTCAAAATGAGCAAGAACTGACAATCTACTGATATTATGGACAAATGATCGTGAAAATATCAACGTTTAAACTATGTCTCTGATGACCAGCCCAGACCTCTCTACGAACATTACTAATTCTTTTTAATTCAAAATGAACTGAAAATGTGTTGCAATGAACCTATATTATCATTTATTAATTAGGTTTTTAAAAGTTTAAAATGCAGTATTCAAAAAGCCTGAATATAAGTTCCTGAAATTCATAAGTGGAGCATGACCCGGCGATAGTACGAGGAAATGCTGCTAGGTGACACTCTTGTGAGTCAATGTGACAAGTGGCTTCATTCTGGGTTTATGCATTTAGTGTTTGAGAGCGTTTTTCCAATTCTGTTTTGCTTATGTGGCAATTTCATAATGACAGCATGTTTGCATAAAATTCTGTTTCAGACTTGGGATAACATGTGACAACCTTGGAAAGGAAGTCTAAGGCAGCATTCACACTGAGGTGGTAAGTGATATACAATACGCAACACGCACAGACAGATACTTGAAATCTATAGGGAGGCGATAAAAAAGGTTCATAGCCGCGCAATAGCGCAACATATTGCAAGTGATATATCTCTCGAAATCAACATGCTGGTCGCCTGAGCAATTAGTTGCTTGCGATATTGCAGCTGAAGTAGTGAGGATTGTGTTCCCACCACATTTTTAACACCCAGGTTACGCCGATTTATCGCTCGCTGTCTGAACCTACCTAGCAATATATCGCCGCAACATATCCTTTGTGATATATTGCTTATCGTATGAACGACGCCTAAGTTGTCACGAAGCTGATTCTGAAGTTCCCTGTAGAAATACAGGCCAAATTCTGCTCCCATAGTCACTGTAGTTCTCCTCATGTTGAGTTCAACAGACAAGTGCCACACGATAGTCCAACACTGTAGCAAATGTCTTTGATGGCCTGCTTGTGATCTTGTAAGATCACAGCCCTAACAGCAACGACATTTTTGTGTGTAATGCCAGTTAAATGCTAATAGAACGATCATCTTCCTCAACCGACGTCTGGCCACTTTAAAACCGAGCCTCAGGCTTTTTTCTTTAAATGCTTTAAATGCTTCTTTAAATCTCGTGCGATTCTCCAGCAGTTTTCCCGATTTTTGAAACAAAACTTTACTACAGAAACATGCTTCAATCCATCATTGTGAGAATCTCAAAGTTCGCACGACACAACATAAAAACGCACAAAAATACTAAACGCGTTCACTCAAATCAAAGCCATTTGGCACACTGTCTCATGCCTAAATGTATAAAGTGTCACCTAGTGGAATTTTCTCATACTACCACTTAGTCCCATGCTTATGAATTTTGGGAACTTTTCGGTAGCACCTCGTATAAGGAATTCAAAATTTTGTGAACTCTAAAATCGTGAGGGTTTTCTTGTCAAGTAGGAAACAGTGAAATTACTTTCTGGTCCTCCGCTACTAACTTGCTTACAAAAACCACCACAGCAAAATATCAGTTTAATATAATAACAATTAACCCACATTTAAAAACTGTAAAAAAATACAACATTTATATAGACTATGTAATGTTGTAGCTAAGTACAGCACCAATTAGAATAATCCTCACTCGTATTGAAGCTGCCCTCCAAAAAAAGCATAACACTTCAATATGTAAACAGTACATTTTCTGTTATACAACACTAAATTTAAGTTTTTCAAAACACAAATAATTACGCACGAAGAGTTTCAAACAATTAAAAAATTTTGCATGCTTTGCATGTTTCTTGTGCGTATGGTTAGTGACTGGTCCATGAGTTAACAGGACAGTTCACTTGCATTCTGGGTTAACATTCACTCTGAAGCACAGACCTCGCTCCTAGTGATTTCCATCTTTTCCTACACCTCACGAAATGACAAAGAATGACAGAGAGGCAAAGGTGGTTGTTACACACTGGTTGAAATCCCAGGCGGCACACTTCTACAACACAGGTAGTCAAAAGCCATGGTAAGAAAAATGTTTCAATTCCGGTGGCAAATATGTTGGAAAATAGCTGAACACTTGCTGTATCCATTGCAATAAATATTTCCTTGAAACTTACTTTGTTAACTGGGTTAAATTGTACAAATGCATATCTAGTAAACACAATAACGGTGGTCTTCCAAGACAGCTGAGTGTTACCAAATCTTCAGAATTATTTAGTGTACGTAACAGGTCCTACACACCACATGTCTGGACATTGTGTTACACTTGTTTCGGAGGGCAGAGTAATATCGTCCCTATGAATTCATTCTACACGATTAAGGAACAAACATTTACAGGCTCGAGGGAGAAAGAGTGGACACAATAAGCCGATGTGTGTACAGCGAGTGCGAAGCTGTGTTAGTTTGCTCGAGTACATAGGACGATGTTCTTACCTTCCCGTGTTTCTGCTTCCTTCTCTCCATTCAGATGCGCCTCTTCTGCTTCTGGCGATGGGTGACCATCAACCCTGCAAAAAATTGTTGAAGATTTTTATTTTTAAGAAATTCTAACAAATCAAAATTATAAATTGTCTAATATCTAAAGAAGTTAACACTACTTACTGGTGCACTAAGCTAATAGTCTGTGGTATCATCATTATAATATTATTTGTGAAGCTACTGCCATTACTGGCAATATTTTTCATATTACGTTCGT
This sequence comes from Ectobius pallidus, assembly GCA_964059195.1. NCBI lineage: Eukaryota > Metazoa > Arthropoda > Insecta > Blattodea > Ectobiidae > Ectobius > Ectobius pallidus. The sequence continues at coordinate 2,516,908 of CAXKWD010000009.1, read as the reverse complement.
AAATGGTGTGGGCTACTTTACCACTTATTTAAGAAAATGCTATTTTTGAATCTAGATATATGCATTCATGAACTACAAATTATTGTCTGTTGGACGTTACATGAGAATATTATAGGAGAAAAATCAATCAGTCATAGGAGAGAGGTTCCATCTGGCGCTGTAAGTTGAACTCCGGCTTAGCTCAGTTGGTAGAGCATTGGCGCGAATAGACAAACGTCCTGGGTTCAAGTCCCAGTGTTGGAGGAATTTTTCTCCTATAATATTCTCATGCTATTTTTGAAGTTTAAAATCTATATGTAACATACGATTGGTACAGTACATTTAAGGATATCTCCAGAGAAGAAGGGGGTATGCTTCCAAGACAATTTTTAAGAGGATGAACAAACATGCCGAGTAAAGAAAATAATGGGAATGATAAGTAAAACCATTAGTATGTTAAAAAACCCCACACACGAAACAGATATCAAACCCACTTATGAGAGGATCTGAAGCCCTATCAGAGTAGAGCTGTTGTTGCTGTTGTTCTGATTATAAAGTTAAGAGTAAACACAAGCAGAAGAGATTACTTTTTTATGAGAAAGAAAATGATGTGGGTGACTTGATTGGGCCACAGAAATAAAGAGGTAATGAAAGAAGAATTAAAATAAATACAATACATAACTAAATTAAGTGATTCTTACTTGTACATAACTAAATGATTGTAGCATTTAGGCCCGGTATTATAAACAAAGTTGATCTTTAGATTAAGTTAAACCTAATCTTAAGTTTAACTCTAGTTGCCGTTTTATAATGTTCTGGTTAAATTAAACCGTAGTGCAATTGTGTTGGTAGACCTGTTGGCTGGGAAAAGAAGACGAATTGGCCTTGGAAATAAAAGAAAAACAATAAGATCTGCTAATTTTCTTGTATTTGTTTGTATATTACAACAAAAATTACTGACACAAATAGTTCAAAACGTTGCCAAAACTTTTCATCCAATGAAATAGAATCGTTAGTCAATTTAGTTCGAAACTATAGTGAGATCGTAGAATGGAAAATCTAAATCTAAATTGAACTCAGTTTTATTCAGTGTAAGTTAAGTTTATTTCAATCACAGCTAAAATAAGAAGCTATTCATTGCTCATAAAAGAGATCTTGTATTAGCATTTGTCTCACAGTACAACCTTCTCTGTTTAGGCCTACATTAAAATATTTTACGTTCTGGAAAGTAATAAAATAAGTTTTGTCTCTTCTTCTCATAGCATGTTGTATCCGAAATCGAATTGGTTGATACAGTCTTATCGTGTTTTGATAGTCATTTTCATTAAAACAATTATTACGTCTTAAACTGCAGATTAAACGGTAGAAAAGGTCCAGTTAGGTTAAACTTAAGATTAACTTGTAGTTATCTGAAAAACTAAAGTTTAAACTAAAAGTAAAGGTTAAACCATGATTATAATACCCGCCCTTAGACAAGCAGGCAGACCACACCATTAAGAGAAAACAAGACGATATTTAAACCATGGAGTAAAGATGTAGATGATTTCTTTTACATTCAATTCAGCCATCTATAACACAACTCTCTACACTTTCTCAAGTTCTCTAGTATTCTTTCATTCTAGCACAACTGGTCTTCTTAAAATGATATTAATTACTATCATTTTAAGTATAACTCTGGCCATGGAAGCCTGCGAACTAAGTTAACTGGTCTTCTTGTCTCTCTTCACCTCCTTAACATTTCTCACTTCGTTACTACTGTATTGACCTGAATATAAGACGATCTTTTTTCCTAAAAATGTGCTTATAAAAACTATACTTGTCTTATATGCACAGCCTAAGATTTTTAACGACTTTCCATTCATGAATGCAGCTGTGCACGTGTACAGCGGGTATCCCCACGCAAATGACATATGTCTGACACAAGGTCAAAGTCATGTGGAAATTCACTGTTCACGAAATTACATTTTTCCCAAATTCGTGCTTCTGCTTGTACTGCATCCGTTACTTCTCTATTCCCTACGTGTAAAGCTTTGTTTGACCATCAGTCATGGTGGATCATGTGGAAAAGAAAGCATTTTCAATTTCTCAATGCATAAATAAAGGGGAGAGAAGAAGTTACAACTTGAACTTCAAAATTCCGTTTTATGTGAAGCAAAATGTACTAATAAGGTATTTTACTTATTTTTTCGTAACTACCCTTAAAAAATTCAGGGCTGTCTTATATGCGAGGTCGTCTTATATTTAGGTCAATATGGCAATTCCACATTTTCTTAAATTTTTCTGAACCTCCTTAATCCATGGGATTTGTGTCGTTCCATTCTTTTGCTGTGTCCACAGAAAGCTGATTCGTTAATGAAGATTAACATTAATGAATAGATACGTATTTTGGGGTATTGTTGAAAAGCTCTTGATGAGTACTCTACAAATCAATAACTATTTTCTCGATAGCTGTCATGTAAGGCGAGATTTGAATATTTGAAAAAGTGCTCTTTCCTCTTTTTTGCAGTTATTATTGCGGGTTTGTCATGCCAGGGCTAAAGAAGAAGAAATAAATTAAACCAAAAGCACTTCAAAATCTATCTCAGCCTGTAGGTCTGCCTAAAGGGATTTTTTATATCTGCATTAATAGGGGGAGTTAAAGGCAACATTCTAGCTGAATCACTAGACTTGTGTTTGGTGTAGACCTGGGGGCACCTAAGTAGTTTCTGCTATGAAAATAAAACAAATCACTCACAATAATAAAAACTGTTATCTCACATTAACAGGGAAATAGCAAATCTGACTACGAAAATTCCACACTTAATACTGGGGACCCTAGAATTTTCTGAAGGATTCTTGTTCAATTATTTTAAAACAGAAAGAAAAGTGAATTGCTTGAATATTTCATACTATGAATACAAAAGATTCCAATAAAATATGTTTCAGAGTGCCTCTTTACCATCATCAGCTGATGGAGATTGAGGTTCTCCAAAGCATTGTCATCAGGTAGAAAAGGCTCACCTTTCACTCGGCTGTTCTTCTGGAGAACTCGGTGGTGGCGTTTGTTTAGCTGCCAATTCTTCTTGTCGCTTTCTCTCCTCCTCTTCTTGTCTTCGTTTTAGCTCCTTTAATTCGAACTATAATTACAAGTAATTACAATGTTATTAGATAGGACAGGCAAAACAATTTTAAAAGAGCAAACTAAAATAATGAAATAACAGCTTGGAACAGTCTGAATGGAAACAATCTCCTGTGCTTTGATGCAGTCCCGAGAATCTAAGTGTTTTACAGGAACGGTTAATTTTGCTACATGAAATAAGAGCATTGCGACTACCAGAGGACTTGACTGCTGTCTTGTTACAGTCATGGATCAGCCTGCAAGTAATACTGTGACAGCTTTACATTTACATTCCATCTATGAATCGGTAATAGGTTTAAATGAAAATATGTCAGAGCTGAGCACAAGTACTCGTATTTATTGTTGTAGATTGTTAGCCAACCTATGAAATAGAATATTATTAACAAGTTGTTTGTTTAGTTCCCCGTTTATTATAAAGTCGATGATAATGAGTCTTGTGCTCCAGACCAAGAACAAAGCCATGGGATGATTACCATGGCTCTTGCTAGTTGGTGCAAGATTAATTTTTAAATTCTCGAGTGTGTTCAGAGTTTGAATTCTGTTTTTTAAGTGTAAAATATGCAATTCTTTATCTATTGTTTAAAAACTGTACTGTGATCCGTACAAGCTGAATGTTTTCCATACATTAATGCTTTAACTCTTTCATGGAATTTCCTGCCAGTTTAGCCAACATAGCTACTTTTACAATTTTGATCCGATTACTCTGTGCTCATCTAGTCAAGCTTCAGTTCACAGCCTATATCATCATAAAGTTACCTTGTATAGACAGAACGATTTCTAGGTTGGTTTGATGTGGCTGTGATTTTAATTTTACTTCATTATTCACTGAAGAGACCATGAGTTGGTTGAAATATATTTCATTTTGTAACACTTATATTTTATACTGACAAGGCATAGGTACCGAATTTTAAACTTATAAAAATCAATACGCCTCTATTTTACCAATATTGTAAACAGAACACGTTTCACAGACTTTTTAGTCAGCATCATCGGCTGAGATCAGTTGCAGAGTTTGTTGGGAGGCTGTTAGATGTCTCTGTTGGCAACATCACCCTAGTGATTGGGTCGTCATACTTTGGAATCTCAACATTTACCACGTCATTTGTCTTTTTCCCAGACAGTCAATTATTTCCATTTTTGAACAGGTTTGAATAATGTTATGATCTGGTGAGTGACAGCAGATCTTTTGGTCTGTTTATATTTGGTGATCCGTAAGTGTTCCTTGAATTGCAATTCTATTCATAAATGAGTGAGTTTTTGTTGGGAGGGGGAATTATATCTGATTTCAGCAAGTTTTTATGGTACAATAGGGGCCGATCTAAACATTAGTTAGCTCTCAAGTTACTAAACCTACAGGACAGTTCAACAAATTTGCACCAGAGTTTGAATCAGAAAATTTCTTACAGTTATTAAACATAAAAATCAGGAAAAACGACAACAGTATTGAAAGGAAAGAAACACGCACAGATGACTACAATCCAAGAATTACCGTATTTTACGGACCACAAGACACACTTTTTTACCTTGAAAACGGAGCCTTGAAAGTTGGGTGCATCTAATGGTCCGAAGTACAGTCGGTCAAATAAAAAACGTCGGGCGGTATTTGATTAAGTATCACGAACGAGCATATGCGCATGTACAGGAAGACTTAAGGTTAGGTTCACACACGCCTCTTGTCTATCCATGTATTTTCTTGATTATTTAGTCAGTTTTGTTCCAAAACAAACATGTATAGAAGGCTGTGGCTATATGCCTCAAATCCGCCATATTCTTGGTTGCAAATTTTTATAATATTAATAATTAATAGATTCGCGAGGATATGTTTATTCAAGGAGCATTTTTTTAAGATTTTATTTTATAATACCGGTACTTGTAGTGCAAAATCAATAACTTACGCTCAGCATCTGCAACCAATCTTAGCATCGAAATACGCGTCCGGCCAGATCAACGTTTGCTATGAAAACTTCCGGTCGCATTATAGTAACGTTCCCACCTCTGAGCTTCTTTTCATAAATATGGAACCTTCTCGCTGCTTCAGAGACCGAAAAATGCTGGTCAATTACAGCCCTAACCACACTTTCTCTCACGTTAGCATTTGTATGTGGCGAAGACACAAAGCAAAATGAATTATGACAATGCATTAAGTTGAATATCGTGTGTTGCGATTTCCGCGATGTTCATTTTTTCCCTCCTTGTTCATATTTTCCCTCCTGCCGCATGGCCTCATATGTTCCGAAAATGACCTGTATTTTGTGTTTTTTATAGGAAACTTGTGAACTAATGCGTCAAAACTTTAATTTTAGCAGCATACGAGTCCCGACGTTTTTTATTTGACCGACTGTACATTAAAAAAAATTTAAATCATGGTAAATATTGACGGTAATACTATAACCATAAAGAAGGTGTTCTAAGGATAGGTTAGTTGCAAGTTTTGGCATAGACTGTACATCAGTGCACTTGTCACAATCTTAAAATGAGGGTAGCTGGAAGCCAGGTATACAATGTGAAAAGAAAGTAATGTTGAGTTCTTTTATATGGAAAGAGTTGTCTCTGCCAGGTGGTTTAAATGAAGGCAACGACCTGTAAACAGCCTTGTCCTGTCACTCTCACCATATGCTGAGGGTGTAAAGTATTTTCAATCTTCCATGAGAAATAAGTTTATTTGTTAAAATTTGCATGATGCCACCTGTACAGAAGAGATTTTCGTATAACGCAGGTTTTAAGTTAGAAGTTATTTACACAGACTCTATCGTACAAGGTTATAATTTATTTATGCAAATATAGTTTAATATTCCCTTCAAAAATCTTCATAGAATGACATTAAATTTCTTTTCCTTTAAATTTCCATCCTAAAATCAAAGTGCATCTTATGGTCTGTAAAATACGGTAGCCTCACTTCCTGATTGGTTGACACACAAAAATCATAAACAAGAATGGTTTCGGCTTACATCTACTTAATAAGAAAATAAGTTCACATTTCACAACAGAAATAACTCGGACAGCAGAGACGAACAAACTCGGCAGTTGACTTGAGCTGATGATGCAGATGAAACATATTCTATGTAATAACAGCGGAGTTAATTACGTTAGTGGACACATGCACATTTACCATAAGACACAAGCAGGATTTCTACATATTTCTAGCATGCAGTGGGGGTAAGGCTCGGATTTCAATGACTTGGGATGTTTTTCACTTACGCCATTAGGAATGAGACTGGTCACTATGTTTCTTCAAAACACGGCATTTTTCATTGTTTAAGACTTTTTTTTTTTGTATTTTAAAGGAAACATAAAGGTTTTAGTCTTTCCTAGCTCCTTCTAATGCAATACTGTCATAACAATGGCAATCCTTCTCCCTACATACCATGTTCACTCAAATCTAATGAGAGCACCTTTTCTGTAGAGTTGGGGAATATTTCTTGTAACTGTTACTTTGTAACTGTTACATGTATGTAACGGTAACGACCTGTTACAAAAAATCAAAAGTAACGGTTACCAAAGCTCCTCCTAGGATATCTTATTTTCGTCTCAACCAAAGGCGGAACCAGAAAATACTGAAAGGAGGGACCGACACAGACGAAAGTTTGCTATTATTTGGAAATCCAAAAAATGGGGGTCCTCCCCCGGGATTTTTTATTAAAAAACGAGGGAAAAACAGGTCGTCCCTTTAGCTCTTCCCACTCGAGACATCTAGATGTGAATGGTGGAACTACTAGCAGTATTGGAAATTCTGACTCCCCCCTTTCACCACTTCTTTACCCTTTCCTACTATTCAATCCGTTTTCTCCTTTACCCTACCTATCTATTCCTATCCTTTAAATTTTCGACCCAAGGAGATCCGAACACGGGACCGCTAGCATATTAGCCCTTCATCTTACCCACTATGCCATCGAGCAATCATTACAATGAGAAGCGAAAATTCATCTATTTAAGTTTAGACATCTGCATGAAATGGCGGAGATTGATCATTTCCTATTAATTGCATTTGTGTGAAGTGAAATAAAATCCCTTTAGGCAGGCCTACAGGCTGAGGTAGATTTCGAAGTGCTTTTGGTTTAATTTATTGTCACTGCGCAGTTCTCTTCTTCTTTACCCTTGGCATGATAAACCCGCAATAATAACTGCAAAAAAAGAGGAAAGATCACTTTTTTTAAAACATTCAAATCTCGCCTTATATGAGAGCTATCGAGAAACTAGGTATTGATTTGTAGAGTACTCATCAAGAGCTTTTCAACGATACCCCACAAGACGTGGTTTCAAAAATTTCGAATTTCCATCCCCCACCCCTACTCGTACCCCTAAAACCCCTGAATCGTTACTGTCACTGTGAACTTCATAGGGAGTACTCTAATTTATTCCAACAAAGTTTCTCTCTATACTTCATAGGGGCAGAGATATAATTTTTTCAAAATTTCAACCCCCTCCCACGACCCCCCCCCCACTTGGGCCAATTTTGCTCATTAACTATTGGGCCTAGAAATAACATTATAAAATTTGGTTCAAATATCTTCAAAATTACGGCCGCTAGCGTGTAAAGATATATAAATATATAAGAATTCTGTATAGTTTCTCCAAATTTCTCAGCAGCTCTCCTTTTTCTCAGGGTTTTTTTAATACTTTTATTTTTTGTTTTGATTTTTATTTCATTTATTTACTTATTATTATTGTTATTATTAGTTGCGTTGAGAAATTTGTCGGTGTCGAGCGAATGTAACTGGTCTGGAACAAAGTAACGTGTCGAGAGTTACACCCGTTACATTATTTTCACCTGCTCCAGTTACACGGACCCGTTACTGTTATTTCCACCTGCTCCAGTTACACGGACCCGTTACTGTTATTTCCACCTGCTCCAGTTATTCTGACCTGTTACTGTTACTCTCGCCTGCTCCAGTTACTCGGACCCGTTACTGTTATTTCCACCTGCTCCAGTTACTCTGACCTGTTACTGTTATTTCCACCTGCTCCAGTTACTCTGACCTGTTACAGTTAATTCTAATATTTCTGTTACAAGTGTTTTATCCGTGACTTTCGCCTTTCGTTACATCTGTTACTTCCAATATTTGAAAAACAAAAATAATTTAAAAAATAAAAATAATAGAAAATTAAAAAATTAAAATAATAAAAAACAAAAAATAAAAAAAAAAATAAAAAAAAAAAAAAAATAAGAATAAATAATAACAAAAAATAGAAAAATAAAAAAAAAAATTTAAAAAGTTATTTTTTTAATTATTAATGGGCGTAAAGAGTTCATGCATAGAATTCATGCTGTCTGATCTCATATATATTTCTTGCTTTACATACCACTTAAAAATTTATCAAAATACGATATTGCTTTTACTGGATAATTTAAACTTAGAATGTGGGTATATAGCGTGAAATATGAATTCAATAACTGTAGTAAATTATTCGAAATAATATTGATAATTTTACTACTAATAATAAAATCCCTATAATATAAAGCCACACGGCTGACTGACTGACTGACTGACTGACTGACTCACTGACATTAATGTTTGCCCACTTCCAGATGAGCTAGAAACTTGAAATTTGGTACACATATAGCTTTTAGGCTGTAAACCACAGGAAAATTCCAAAAAGTTTTTTTTTTTAATTTTTAGCCCTAAAACCCCCGAGCAAGGGTTCGCTCACTCACATTAACGTTTGCCCACTTCCAGATGAGCTAGAAACTTTAAATTTGGTACACATATAGCTTTTTGGCTCTAAACCACAGGAAAATTTCAAAAAGTAATTTTTTTAATTTTTAGCCCTAAAAACCTCCGAAAAAAGGGCTCGCTCACTTTGAGATGAGCTAGAAACTTGAAATTTGGTACACATATAGTTATTAGGCTGTAAACCACAGGAAAATTCCAAAAAGTGGTTTTTTTTTTTGGCTCTAAAAACTCCCGAAAAAGGACTCGCTCACTGACATTACTGTTTGCTCACTTCCAGAAGAGCTAGAAACTTGAAATTTGGTACACATGTAGCTTTTAGGCTGTAAACCATAGGAAAATTCCAAAAAACTAATTTTTAAAAATGTTTAGCCCTATAACCCCCGAAAAAGGGCTCGCTCACTGACATTACTGTTTGCCCACTTCCAGATGAGCTAGAAACTTTAAATTTGGTACACATATAGCTTTTAGGCTGTAAACCATAGGAAAAGTCCAAAAAAAGTATTTTTTTTTAAATTTTTAGCACTATAACCCCCGAAAAAGGGCTCGCTCACTGACATTACAGCTAGAAACTTTAAATTTGGTACACATATAACTTTTAGGCTGTAAACCACAGGAAAATTCCAAAAAGTAGTTTTTATATTTTTAGCCCTAAAAACCCCCGAAAAAAGGGCTCGCTCACTGATATGAATGCTTGCCCACTTCCAGATGAGCTAGAAACTAGAAATTTGGTATACTTATATCTTTTAGGCTGTAAACCACAGGAAAATTCCAAAAAGTTAATTTTCATGACGATAATCAATGTTTTTTACATCGATGGAAAACAACTGATGTATTTGCTACATCGATGTTTCTCCCCGACATGGATGTTTTTGTAACAAAAAGAAGATTAATAGGCTACCTTGGTTCTACGATATAATTTTATTTACAGGAGTTTAATTTCCCAAAACATTGATTTTTTACATCGATTGTTTTCATGGAAATACTTCTGTTTATTTATGAATTTTGCCTAATTTTCTGATACCATGGCCTTTTTTAAACATACATCGATGTTTTTTGTCTAAATACATCGATGTTTTCAGGCCGATATTATCGTCATATCGATGGTTTTCTCTGATTTTAACCTCGATATTTTAACTATCGATTATCATCCCTAATTGAAAGCTAAATTTTACAACTGTTTTTTTTATTTCGGGGGGGTCCCTCCCTAGAGCCCCAGCCTTAGCTATGTCCATAACCGTTGTGGGGGGGGAGATAAAGGGCATTCCCCTACAAGTGGGAAGTGATCTGGCGATTAACTACGTAATATTCAAGAAAAGTAACAGGTAACGGTTATAAATAACAGTTACTTTCGTGTAACTGTAACAGTAACGTAACTGTTCCAAAAAAAGTAACAGATTCCCATCTCTACTTTTCTGTCCATTTGTAGCATTCATTAGATTCCAGTAAAGACAGTGTTTGAGGAGCTTTGGTTCAAAACGCAGTTAGTCCAGTACTGGTGTGCAAAATCATTCTTTCTGTTTACATCCTTCATTGAAAGTAATGGATTATCCGTGGGCACATTATGCGGTTTGCAGATTTTCCTTGTGCAAAAATGTGAGTTTCTTGCACTTAACTTCGAAAGATTTTAAAATTACCGTACTTAATTTCTTCATAAAATGGCATCAAAATGCGGGAAATTTGAAATTTGTGTGGGAAATTCAAAATCATGACTACCGTATTGGCACAACTATAAGGCGATGTTTTTTTCCTCAAAATGTCCTTATAAAAACAATACTCGTCTTATATGCGCAGCATAACACTTTCAACGACTCCCCATTCACCTTTTGTAAGAAGAACTACATAACACATCATGCTTCTTCCATATAAAACAGTCAGTTCAATTGTGACACGAAGTTCACCGCACCACCTGTTTCATGCATGGTTGCATCTCAAGAATGGACATATCCCGTTTTCTCTGGAACTGAGCGCTGGACAGTTTGCATTTTGAATCAAAACTTATATTTTGAGTTCAATATAAGCAGTGAGAAGTTAAGATTTGAAACAAAAAACATTTTGTGGTATCATACAGAAAACCTCAGAGAGTGCAAATCCGCTTCAAACTAAATTATGATTGGAGGTGGACTGATTGCGTTTTGAACCGACGCTCCTCAAACTCGGCGTGGTCTGCTATAGCCTCTCCTACAGAAACTCTGCATCCTATCTGTATGTATGCTGTGTTATTTTTAAGTCATTAAAATCCAGGCCGTAAGTTCAAGGAACATGCAAGTGGGTTTTTACCTTTCTTTGTCTGCCGGAGTCTCCACTTTGGTAGCAATACGACGAATCTGTTTCACTGTCACTTCCAGACCTCCTCAACGACTTGGGTGATTCCAATATGGAATAAACTGGTTCCTGTTCTCCTTCTTTCAAACGCGGCAAAGTAGAACCGTGGCTTCTCGGAAGGGAGGGGTACAAGGGATCATCACTAAATACAGAAATCTGTGAGTCCGACTCTGTTGTAAATAAATCTGTATCACGTTGGTCTTCAGAAATTAAACGAAATATGGGTGGGAAATCCAACTCAAACATCGGCTGAGATTCAGCAACATGTCGCCAATCTGAGTTCCACAGAAACGACTGCATTCGTTTCTTCTTCGAACCCGGAGCATCTGCATACTTCAACTCCGTTCCTGTAGAAGTGTGTGTTCGTCTGTGACGTCTCCTGTTTGGGTTGTAGAATCGTTCACTGTCTAGTATTAACGCCCTTACAACATTTTCTAGTCTTCTGTGATCTTGCTGCGGGAAACTGGGCAGAGGAGTGGGGGGAGGCTCTACACTACAGAATTCAACCTCATGCAAGGGTTCCACAGGGTACAGCTTGAGTCCGTCACCACAACCCAGGGTAGACACATGCTTCTCATGCTGGTCAAACACAAACAAGACATACATTCGCTTGCGTAATGTCCATAGCACTAAAACAATGTTTGGTGCCCCGAAGCGTTGTGATTGGCTCTCTAGGACATAGGTTAACATCTTTATAACATGGTAATGTACTGCTAATCTGACTGTCCTTCTAAATACAAGTACTGAACATTTTTTATTTGTGGGAAAGACTATTGTGCAATTTAATGCTGCTGTTACAAGATACCACATGGAACTATGCAGGGAAACATTTTCCCTAATTTTGCACAAAGGAACCATTTCCACCATCATCAGCTGACTGAAATGCATCGAAACGAATTCAGAGGTAAATACAGTGAAACCTCATTAGCACGTTTTTCTAGGGACCGAAAAAAATAGACGTCTTAAATGGGAAAATGTACTACTGAGAACATAAAAAAAATTATAGGGAGTATGTAGATAGGCCTATGTTTCCTAAGTTGGTCAGAACCACCCAAAAGTGCATCACTATTGACTCAGAAATACCCACATTGACACACAGGAGCTTCTATGCCAAGCCATTAGTTATGCGAGATTTATATTATGTAAACAAATACATAGGCCTAACGATTTTGTTTGAAAAAATTAAACAAAACTTGCAAAAATTGAAGGAATGTATGGGAGCCATATTTAATGAAAATCCAGATGAAATTCACAAAAAAAGCATCCACTTTATTCTAAAACATCACACATGAAACAAGTTGCACTCCAGAATCTATTAACAAACATAAAATAACTGGAAGTGTAATTGTTCAAAATTTCAGACGTGCCAAAATGTTCAGCGAACAAAGTCAAATTGCTAATGAAATGCGATCCAATACCAACGTGAGAAGCACAATCTGCTTTTATAGCCAACATTTGTTCAAACATTCTAATATTTTCTTTTCGACACCCCACGAACCGTAAGAAATTTGAAACATATTTCACTACCTAGAGAACACAAAATTATCCTGATAAAAAATGGCGGCTATATAGCTGATGCTGCAAAATCCGCACAAAGTCAAAATGACCAATGAGAAGCAACTACAATGGCTGATGATTGGTCCCACAAAGCAAAGGTTGACACCAGAGAGTACAAGAATTCTGAGATAGAGATTACACGATTGGATGCTCACACAAGGCTTGTGTTTGGCAAAGTGTGGTTGGCGAGCCAAATACGAACGTACTAAGCGTTAAACCAAAACATGTCAAGAAACATTTAAACATGCGGTTAGTAAGATTGGGACCAGGACTTCCAAAAACTGACGTACTATGCAGGAAAACGTAGTAATGAGAACGTGCTAACAAGGTTCCACTGTATACCTATTAAGTGAAGTTCGTGTGCAAGTTTCAATCTCAACAATCTTTAAGTTTGAAATCACTTCACTGTGTATCTTCCCAACTCAAATTATTAAGGTGTTAGCTACTTTACCGACCACGTTCTAATAATTTTATAACCACCAGCAAGGAAGGAGGCAGAAATTATGCAATGTCTGCTCAATGACAACTTTGAAAATAACTTTCAGTGTTTATCATCTTAAACCACCTAAACATGATGGAGCTTTGTGGGGAAAAAATTTCTGGCAATCGAAATTGAAGGATTGTGCCACCATTTTGATAATATCGAATGATATCTTACAATCCATAACTTATCGATATAAATCAATATAAACCATTTAATTACACACTAAAATTCAGTTTGTGTTTAAGTTTCTTCACTTTTGATTTTTGCGTTTTAACTATCATTGCAAAATTGAAATACTGACGTAACATTGATTGAAAATGAAACTAAATTTAAATTCGAAGTAACAATGACTGTAGTAATCTCTATATATATAAAAGGATTTGTCCTGACTGACTGACTTAATGACAGAGAATCAACGCAGAGCCTAAACTATAATAGGTAGGGACTTGGAATTTTGACAGTACCTTCGTTTCATAATGTAGGTGCTCACTAAGAAAGGATTTTGAAAAATTTCGATTTTAAATGCCAAAAATCAAATGTTTTTGAGAATACTTAATACCTTTTTACACAGAATTATCAAATCCATAACACAGTCACATGACAACATATTGTTCCCAGTGGTCTAGAATGGGTTTGGAAAAAAATGAAACGTGACTTTGACAATTTAGAAAAGCTATCAATACAATTCTTGTTATAAATAAATATTAAAGAATGAAATCCCCGAAAATAATGCATTCACATAACTTTCTCTACCCTGTACATAGAGAAAACAATACGAGGTATGGTAATATGGTATATTATTATATCGCAGGTTTTTGGAGAGAGAAGTATGAAAGTGCATTTCTCTTTAATTTCATTCCCGAAATGGTTTTATGGTAACATAAGAGTGAGAAATAAAATATTCCGCAAAGACAATACAATTTTATGTTACTGGTATTTCTGTTTCTTCTTATTTGAACCCCTGGCTTGCTGTGTAGAAGCAATGGGATGCAAAATTCTACAACCTCTATGAGCTAAAAAAAGCTATAACAAGCGTCTTCTGAGGGAATAGTTACAAAATAAAAAACCCGGGCGACGCCAGGCCTTTTAAGCTAGTTTTAATATAAGCTATCACACTGACTTCACCTACCAAAGCAAATTTGTAACAATTTGGGAATAAACCTCGTCTTTTAGTCAGGTAAATATGATACATCACAGAGGGTCAAGAGGGCGATGGACATTACACAAGCAAGTCACGTAAACAAAACAAATGAAAGAAAACACGCAAATGTACATTTGAGGATTAAATAAAACATTTTAGTAGTAATTATGGATTTCTGACATACACCATGCACCTTCATAACTACAAAACTTACAGTTGTCAGCCTTTCCAAAGCACCAAATCTTTCTTCCTGAGCTGCTGCCGACTTCTCAAAAGCTTCGTGCTTCTTAATAAGGTTCTCAACCTCATCAATCGTGTGCTGTAAGCAAACATGGACAGCATGAATTCAACCAGCTCGTACAGCAAACTCCAAATTATCCATGTGGGAAAATTTGTATTTCCTGCACTTGATTTCGTCAGCTTTCGAATTTCCATCACTTAATGATGTCATATTTGTATAATATGGCGATAAAATGTCCAAAATTCGAAAATAAGTTAAGGTTATCCAAAACTTTGACCGCCGGCATGGTCTTCTGGTTAGCGTCACTGACTACAGATCCGTCGGCCCTGGTTCGATTCTCGGTACCTCCTCGGATTTTTCTGAGATAGGGAGGTCTGGTAGGGGTGCACTCAGCCTCATGATTCAAATTGAGGAGCTACCACCATTAATGACCTTGGGTATTGGCACATGCACCCCAATCCTGCCATCTGCCTATGGTAGATGACGCAGTGGTCGGGTGGTAGGCCAAGTTCCTCCAGGGATGTAGCGCCACGGAGTTTAGTTTAGTTTTATCCAAAATTTTGACCTGGTTTGGATTTTCAGTGTTTTTCAGTGCATGTCACATGGATAATTGAGATTTTGCTCTATTTCTTTTTTTAGACTTCAATGACAATATTTCTTCCTTACAGTAATGTTAACATTTTTTGGCAAGTATCCACAGAGTTGTGAGAATTGCTGTTTTCCTTTTGTAGGCATGAATTGCAGAACATGATTTATTTCTGAAAATCTACTACGAGTAAATAAATAAAGTGGATGGACACAACTATTGAACCAAGACTTTAATAAGATTAAGACGCTGGGGTCTTGGAAGTAATAGTTTGTCTGCATTATACTTACCCCTAATTCCTGACTCATAAGGTAAGGTTCCTGTGCAATAAGCCACGCTTCTGCGACAGCAGCATCCCGAGCAAACTGATAAACCTCCAAAACTGCAACAAATAGAAATCATTGCAGTAGAGCGGGGAAAAGAAGTATTCCTAGAAGCAAACATTTCTAACTAAGAAAGTCATGTGATTTATTTTCTCGGGTATAGCAAAGAAATAAATACATCATGTGCTGGCTATAACGGTTCCTTTCACCCTGAACCCCATACAGTCCTCAAGTTTTCTTCAATATTTTAGATTAATAATAGGCCTAATATACATTATCTAATGTATAAAATCAAAAGTGTGTGGATATGTGGGTATGTATGTTCCCTATACAAATCTACATTTCTTTACCAATTTGTACGAAATTTTGCACACATGCCCAGTTAAGCCCGGGAAGTAACGCGGTCAACATTAAAATTCAAAAAGAATACTCCTTTCCTTGAAAATTTATGTAATTTCTGAGAATATTATACTGAAAAAATGAAATCCAGTTCAGTTGTCATGACAACAGTGTATTGTTTACAGTGTTCACATAGGGCTTTGGCAACTAGTACATAATATTGAACTTAAACAAATTCTGATGCTATCGACGTAATACATTTGTGAAAATAATTAATTAAAAATGAAATCCACGAAAATAATGCACAGTGTGATACAGTCACATAACTTTCTCTACCCTGGACATGAAGAATATCATTTTCTCACTTCACATTTTGATGTAGAATAAGAGGTCGTATTGCAGGGACAGCTTTAAGTGTGTGCCAACGAGTATGCAAAAATCCTAAGCATCTAAAAGAAGACAAAATAGGATGAAACATTTTCAGTCCTATGCCCGTAGTATATTATGTCCCAGGTTTTTGGGGAGAAAAGTATGAAAGTGATATTGAATTTCTTTTCTGTTTCAGCCCCAAAATTGTTGTATGGTAACATGAGAGTGAGAAATAAAATTCAAAATTAGTCATATTGGTCCTGAAACCAGGAACCAGGAACCAGAATTAAAGAGCACGAAAGGGACATCAAGAATGGAAAATTCACAACAGGTTTGAGCCAACACATCGTTCAGGAAAAACACCGAGTTGGAGAGGTTAGTGTAGTGAAAGTGGTCTTTGACAAGGTTAAAAGAAAAGTGACTGAGGCGTTCGAGATTATCGAAAACCAGGAAGTATCAATGAATCGATATGAAGGAGATGGGAGTGAAGTGAAGAGTGGATGGGAGTAATTAAGAGACTTAGTGGGGATAAAACGAACATTTTTCCTCCACCTTACAAGGAGGTTGTAAGGACTGTGGATTTTGGATTGTCAAATGAATGGATCGATAGGTATGCTCGGTGCACGACGTTTATGGGAGATAGTCACCAAACAACAGGGGGCGTGGAGGATTCCTCGTTTTGTGATCAGTATGAATCTGGAGGCATCTGAGGAAGGGTCGAGGAAAGACCCGAAACCAAATGCAACATACTTTTTAACTATTCACTGTAAGTAAAATTTTATGAGAAATAAAATTTTCCCTCAAGACAAATCTTATCTTATAATCTCATGTAACCGGAATTTCTGTTACTTCTTATTTCAATCCCTCCCAGGCATGGTGTGCAGAAGCAAAGCTATATCTAGCATTTTCTGAGGGAATGGTTTGAGTGTGATAAGTCCTTTTCTTCATTTCAAGTTCTACATATATATTATAAATCGAAAGTCCTCCATAAGTTAATTTCAAATTACAAAATACAAAGCCCAGACGATGGCGGGCTTTTTCAGCTAGTGTAATATAAATGCCATAAAGAAATAGCTGAGTATAGAATCTTCTGTGTGTACTTTTGGACAATTTTGGATAATACTTTTTAATTTTAAATTTGAACTTTTGGATCGCACTGAGCAACTTACGAAATATCATATGTGATCCCTCAGATATTTATTTTAGTAATACAATTTCCCATTTACCACATTTATTTTTTCAGTTCACAGAAAGATGTGTTCGACTTACTGAGCTGGAGATTTTCCCATCGCTCTTCCCAACGATGCAGAAGCGAGTTGCGTTGATTTGTGAGTGACAGCAGTTTCTCTTTGATTTCATTGGAAGCATAGTGATTGCGAGAAAGAAGCTCCTTTCCAAGTGATATGCATGCGGTGAAATTGTCCTCTCTGGCGTCGATCTCTGCTTTCAAACTCTGGTGGTTGTTCATCAGCAATTCAACTCCGCTCACATCCCTGTGCGAGATAAACATTTTACTCAAATAACGCATGTACACAACATATTCAATGTAGCAGCAGGACATGACTGTGCTTACCTAGGCTTCTCGGACGTGTTCATCTGTCTGACGACATCATCCATCCAGAGCATCAGTGTTCGCACCATATTGAAGAATTTGAAGAGGTCGCCTGTGTCAGCCAGTTTCTGGCGCCTTTGGTCACAGAAAGCTTGAAGGTTAGCCCAAGCCGTCACTACCTCTGCTTCCCGATTCGTGATCTCCTTTGCCTTGTCTCCTGCATACGATGCTTGTAGTTTAGCAGACTCATCCTGGATTTGCTGCACCTGGTGACAGACGAGAATATAATATAACACCTTTTCTAGCTTTCTGTCAGTAGATGGCATCACATTGCCTTACACTTTTAAAGGAAAAGACATTATCTATTTGATTAAATTAATCGGGAAAACATTGTGAAGTGTATATTATATTATAGGCCTATATATATAAATTAGAATACCAGCACACTTTAGAAACAGCAAAAATTAATGAATTTACAGAAAATACAGTCAACAAGAAAATCAAGAAATTTGAAAACCAAAAGCAAGTTAAAGAAAACACCACCTTATGCAATGCCAAAGCTCAAATAACTTTCAAGAAATTCACTTTCCATCCATTAATGCATCATAAATTCCAAAAAATTTTCAAAGGATCACATTGGCACCTATCAACATGTACAATATTAAAAATCTCTTAAGATCAGACATGAAAGATAAAATTCATCCAAATAAGAAATCAGGCATTTATGAAATTGACTGTAATACGTGTGAAAAAGTATACATTGGCAAAACAAAAAGAAACTTAAATTTAAGGTACAAGGAACATATGAGAAACATTATGAATATGAATGAATGAATGAATGAATTAAATACCAACAAATAGAAAAATCTGCAGTGGCTCATCATTTCTGGTCTACAGGTCATAATTTCAAAAGTATACATACAGAAAAATAGAGACAGACTTATGAATTTTGACATCCCAAAGGACAATGACCTCATTTCAAAATGTCTACTACATGGAGGACATCTGGTGGATAAAGAAGGAAACACGACAGTTGAGAACAGCTGATGATGGTGAGAAGTCTCTCATCGAAACGATCGTCCTTATGGTAAGTTTTTACTTACAAAATATGTGTGAAGACGAATATTCTAATTGATTATATACATTATCTATTGTTGATACGCAACACAATATGCATTATAAATCTTGTGATTACTGTGAGATGTGGTTGGCTGTGAGACGGATCTATATTAATAAACAGTATCTTGGTGGAACTTTTTAACAGTGAAGCACTATATTATGTTTTCAAAAACAAATTGGTTGACCTTAACACACTTTAGACTTCACTTTTACCTGTATTCTGCAGGACGATCGTTTCGCGGACTTTTTCTGCATTTTCAACTGCTAGTCAACTGTTGAATTTCCATTTAGAGCATCCCGATGTGCCCTCTGGTGTAGACTTCACAAACTTCTTGATTAAATTTTCTTCTTCTGGTATTTCAAAGTTCATTAACCTGTCTTCAAATTTTCTCATAAAAATCTTCTCAGTTGAAAATGCGGAAAAAGTCCGCGAAACGATCGTCCTGCAGAATACAGGTAAAAGTGAAGTCTAAAGTGTGTTAAGGTCAACCAATTTGTTTTTGGAAACAAAGTTATACTCTCTCTGCTTCATAATTAAAAGTATTTATTTGTATTATCAGATGTAAACTTTGACCTAGATCTACATTTTTCGCTGCACTGAAAAGCGTGCCACATAAAATATGATGGCAAGTATTTAAATAGTGGTAATTATTACTACAGTCTGTAGCAAGATTGAAACTGAACCAACATCGCATCCCACCTTATTTGACATGGAATGCCATACTTACTTGTGACTGTAGTGTTTGCAGGTCCTGCAGGAAATTCTGGTGTTTACGCTGCAGAGCCGAAACCGAACCAGCATCGCGTCCCAACTCATCCGACATGGAATGCTGTTTCTCCAAGATTCGGCCCAACACATCTTTGCAGTCGTGGAAGAACTTGTGCAGTTCACGGGAAGCGGCAAGCATCTGTGTTCTCGTCTCTATGAGTTCGAGCAGATCCTGCCAGGCCTCGTTCAGTCCATCCTTCCACTCGGCTATTGTGGCAGAATCAGAGTGGCTTGCACTGATCAGCTGATCTGCAATTCCATTCACAGCGGCCACTCTCTCACTTCCAATAGCCTCAGTGTCCCTCGCAAATTCCTTGAATCTCTCCCACAGCAACTGTAAAACGTTAACACAGCCATTTTCAGTCACGTGACTCGCATCACAGTTACAAACATGATTTTCCTACAAATAAAATTACAAATCTCTTTCTTTCTTGTAGTTTTATTACTTCCTTGAGGCTATATGAACTGGGTGCTACATTAAAATCGACATCCGAATTGTCAACTTCTACATTTAACTGGAATTTTGCTCTTGTACAGTGACTAGGGACATAATTGAAATTAAGTGTAATACATCAGCTGCGCTGAAACATGGGTTTAATTTTGGAGTAAGACTATACAATAATGTATTAAGAAAGCACCCAGATATAAATAACATGAATGTGAATAGTTTTAAGAATAGAATAAGATATATTATAAAATAGTTATTCTAAAATAGTTCTTCTTATTTTCTTGATGTATTTTATAAGTAAATGTTAATAGTAATAACATTTTATGTTTTAAGAATATATTTTATGTTTTGTGATGTTTGCATGTGTATGTATGTGTGTGTGTATGATATTGCTGTACGTTTTAAAACTGAACTGCACCCGAGCCCGAGCATTCTGCTCTTTCGGGTGTTTATCACTTGTATAATATGGTATTTGTATTTTTTTTATTTCTATAATGTTATCAACTACTGTACAAAGAACTTTCTGATTTAAAATGTGTCCTTAAACAAACAAACAAACAAAACAAAAAAGTTACCGTACAAATAAAAAAAATATGCAAAAATGGCCTTTCACATTATAAAAATTTGATGTAACTTGCATTAAAAAAAATTCCTCTCTTGTTATGTACTAATTTTTATTGTGCCATGTTTTGATTTTCCACGAGCTAGGGTTCGGATGTTTAAGACCTAAAAAAGTTTAAAACATGCCCTTAAAAAGGACCAAATATGGCAAAAAATCCTAAATATGACCCAATAAAGACAAAAATGTTCCAACAATAAATGCACCAATTTAAAACTTTTATGACACTAAATTATTACACCACATAAATTCAATCAGATAATCACTTTATAACAATTTTACAGCCGATTTACAGTTTTACTTGTAATGAACTTCTATTTTTAAAGAATTTGCTCCTGTTTGCTCGCTTCAACAGCTCGGAATAATATTTTGTAGACCGTTCATGTCCATATAAAATATGAACAAATGCATTAATTTTAAAATTAAGTTACCTATTAATTTAGCATAAATATTAAATTAATGAAATGAATTTAAAATATAACTCAGCCATTTAGAGCATATCCAGTAAAACCCCCTTTTTACGTTCCTGCCATTTACATAGTTTTCCACTGGTCCTGTCTTTTATCCTATACCGACAATACATAGCAATCCTGCCATTAACAACTTTCAAATAGTTGTATTTCCTGCTATCTATATATTTTCCCTGTTGGTAGCATTGATTCTCAATGAAGAACTGCTTTCACTTACAATAAAAAGAAGTGTTTAAATATATATTTCAAATCAGTGGATAAAAGAAACAGTGTTTTTATTGATGGTTACCATGACGAAACTCAATCTTCAAGTCACCTGAGGAAGACTCCAGGGGAGAGTTGAAACGTTGTGTAGTGATTTTAACTTTTGTCCACTGATTTGAAATATATATTTAAACACTTCTTTTTATTGGATTTGTATCAGTGGAAATTTGGGACCGATATGGATGTTTTATTGCTGTCACTTAACTAAATTTTCCGCTATGTTGCCAACTCTTTTAGACACAGTGTCAGTTGCTATTTGTGTTAGTCCAAGTGAAGTTGCTTTCTTTTGTGTGGGTCCGATTTACTGCATTTTATTACATTGTAGTTATTCATATAGCGTAACTCATCGCCATGATTTGAAGCAACACCAGTGTTTTTGTTGCTGCCTGATGTTACCCTAACCAGCGAGGTAATTTTGGACAACTTCTCTCATATCTTTAAAACCTTGTCGTAAACAATTCGTTGGACGTCTCAGCATGTATCATGTTCTGAGATTGTTAACTTACTCGTACAAAAATAAATAAAAGGCCTACTGCTGATAGTAAATATAATAGTGGAAAGGTGCGCTCGAGTTGAGCATTAGATATAGATTAGTCTTTGCTGTAGTCTGTTATTGTTTTCATTCTTTTCTTGCACTCTACGATGTGGTATTTCCTGCACTTTTTATCACATAAAACACATATGCAGGTTCCAGAACTTCTTGTTTGTGTATATTTTGTTGTAACGTGTCTCTGGGGCTTGCATTCTTTGGTCCAGCTGTCTTCCAGCATGGCTGATGTGGTGTAGAAATCGAAGTCTATTTCCCTTCTCTTCTTGCTCCTTATGTTTATTACCTCTTGGTATGGTCCTGTGGATGGCAGCCAGTGCTGTGATCTTATATCCTCTATGAAATAGGTCCCCCTCAAGAGTTCATATACCAAACGGGATGGTGCTGTTCGTCCTACTTTTAGTACTCGTTTCATGAACATTGATTTCACTTTTTCTATCGTAATCAGGTCTCCTATTTTCATACTACGCCATACATGCTGATAGTAAATAAAATACAGTGAAAGATAAAGGAAAAATTAAGTTCTAAATTAGCCCATATGAAAGTATGCGATTTGCTGTACAGATTATTTAGTTTTCAAAGTAACAAAATGTGTCGCTACCATCTTAGTTGACAGAACATACTAATACAGTACTCACTGTTACATGGTCGTAATCCTGTCCCAGTTCATGTGAACCTGCAACGACCTCCCTCTCTGCAATCCACTGCTCCAGGTCGTCTACTTCACGGTTCAGCATGAAGAGCTGGAGAGCTTCGTCAAGCTTTGCTCGCCTCTCGCCAGCGAGATCCTTCAATCCAGCGTACAGCTTGTCCACCTGGGATTGCTTCACAGCTATCTGATCACTGCAATGAACCACGGTTCCTAGGTAAGACATCTGGAAACTAGTCAATGATTCACAAAAAAGATGCGAGTAAACCAACCTTACCTGTCTGGGTGTTGTTCGCTTGTCAACTGTCTGGCTGTTTCGCCCAGCTGTCTAATTGTATCTGCGTAATCCTCAACAGCCAGTTCAAGCGTCTCGTGCTTCTTCATGAGGTTCTGGGCCGAGATTTCGTCTTTGCCTCGGTCCTCCACCATCATGTACAATTCCTGTTCGCTCATCCAAGATTCCGCTTCACTTGCATCGAAGAAATACTGAAACAAAAACCAATCTACACGTTAAAACAATGAATATAACGTATGGCAATAAGTGATGTTAATGACTGGTAAGTGAAGACAAATATGATAATGATGACAACTTATGACTTATGATGACTGACGAATGACGAACATTTGCAAACTTTCTTTTACCACCTCCCATAACCATATAAAAACACTTTTGTGAATTCTTATGATAACATGAGAAATAAAATCCTTTTTTTAAAACTAATTCCAGCAAAATTTGTTTTATTTGGACAAAATGTTAATTCATGTTTATGGAATGTTTCTTTCTAATGTATCGGCCATTTTGCCATACAAAGATATTTTAACTTCAAAACGAACAACTCACAGTACAATGTGTAGCCACATTCAGAATAGATAATAATTGCACACATGGATTATATTTTAAAAATAACACTGCCAGATTGGTTATAAAACCATTTTTAAGGATCTCTAATGATGATGAACAAAAGCAGCTCCCTCCTTTGCCAATGATGGCAAACTGAATTACCTCTCACGTCACATCCCACATAAAATATTGCTGTTATAGACATTAAGTTCAGATTTGTTACATACAATTGGATAGTGTGAAATAAATTTTGACTGCATCTTTAATGACTATGGATGTCTGATGGATCAAGGACAGTAAAAATGATTGTTTAAATTGAGTTACCTGCTGTGCTTTCTCGGACTGCAGGAGTTTGTTTCGCCTTTGTTCCACAGAGTCCTTGAGTTCCTGCCATCTCGCCAGCAGCTCCTCTATTCGCTGGGTGAACTCAGGAGAATCTTCATGGCCTTCGTCTATTAGCTTTTGCCCATTATTGCACACCAAATGTATTCTAGGTTCGTGATTATCTATCTCTGTGCGCAATGACTGAAAAAAAAAAAAGGTATTAAAATATTACAACAAATTAAAATTATAAATATGGGGGGGGGGGGCCACTGTCATCTGTTTGTAACTTATAACTAGGGCCCGGATTTGAAGGTTTTAACCTATTCTTTCCCCAGCGACATAATTAGAACATATTAACGTATTTTTACGTTTCATGCCCCTTGCTTCCAAATATATGAATCCTATAGAACCTAAAAAGGGCTAAATCGGACTAAAAAGCCTAAAAGGGGCTAACAAAGACTTTTCATAAAAACTATGGGCTAAAGAGGACTTTAGCAAAAAAAAACAATTTTTAAATAGATTTTCCAATTAATATAAAGGAAAATAAATATGTGAATTTGTGCATTTTAAGAAAAGATATAATGAAAATAAATTTATACAACGCACTGAATTTAACAATGTATATGTCGCTTTGTCGCTTGTCTTTATAATCGAAAATGTTCTGCCTCGCCATCGCAGGAAATGAAACTTGAGAGAAGTGTATTAAAGGAACAAATTCGCAATACTCGAGTCTACTTATTTTTGTAGATTGGAAGTGAATTGAGTGGTGTATTGAATAACTGTATCAATAATGGGTAAATATCTCAATTGTTTATGCTATTTTTCAAGGGCTGATAAATGAATTTTTGGTGTTAATATTAGTGTTCATTGTATGTTTTATTGAAATGGCTAAAATTGTTTGTTTAAAGCCTAAAAAGGGCTATTCCACAAAAATAAAAGGGTAAAATACCAAGTATTCAGTGGAAACTACTTGTATGATGAACACAGATTTTCTCGTGAAACTTTTTGAAGTGAAACTTCTTTAGCTGCGGTTGGGGTAAATCGAGAGGTTGTGTAACGCTAAAAAATAGTCACAAAATTAGTGTCGCACTAAAAATTGTCACGAAATTAGTGAGGTGTGATGGAACGGACTGCACAGGAAACAATCAACTCAATGATTAGGCTTATCCAAAATTTAAAAAATCCAAAAATAAAAAAATGAAAATAAAAAAATTAAAAAATCTAAAAATCCAAAATTAAAAAATAGAAAGTCCAAAATTTAAAAAATCTAAAGAAAATTAAAAAATTAAAGATAAAAATTTAAAAATTCAAAGATCCAAAATTAAAAAGTCAAAAAATCCAAATAAAAAGTCCAAATATCCAAAATTTAAAAAAATCAAACAATTCATAATTCAAAATATAAAAATTAAAAAATCGAAAATAAAAAAAATCCAAAATAAAAAATTCAAAGATCTAAAATTTAAAAAGTCCAAAATTCCAAAATTAAAAGATAGAAAATTTAAAAAATCCAAAACTTAAAAAAGTCCAAAAACCCAATATTAAAAAGTCCAACAATCCAAAATTGAAAAAATCCAATAATCCAAAATTGAAAACATCCAAAAATTAAAACAAGTTTCACTTCTGTCACACTTTTTTTTTACAAAACAAAATCATTACAAAAAATGGAAAAACACAATGCCAGAATCTGATTGGCATGGAGATTAAAGAAAACAATGAGGAGAGTTAAAAGATAAGTTTCTTGTAGACTCCCAATTACCCAGGCAAAAGCAACTGTTAATTCAATGCAGATTTTAAAACTACAAGCAGGTCCTAATTTAAAAAGTATATACAGTAAACTATTGTGTATTCAGGAAACTGTATTGAGTACAAAGGACATTTGACGCCTCCCCATGAAACACACTGTCAGCATCGACTAATTCTTCTCCATCTTCACCCCCAGCAGCAATGTCCAGTGCTGTATGTAGGTCAAAACCCTCAAACTGAGCTTTGTTCAGGCCATGGATAATTGAGTTGACTGTAGTTGGATGGTTGAATGTTATAATTCAGGGTGTCCAGTGAAGCAAGCCGAAGAAATTCAAGCATAATTCAAAGATTTCAAGGCTTGAATTTCCAAAATTCAAAACAATAGCTTTTTTTACTAATATTAAAAATGTATGAACATAGGACACAAAGAGTGAATACTAATGATTAATAATTCTGAAAATGGTTTTCGTAAAAACTATCAACTTAAAAAAATATTAATGAATAATATTTCTGAAAATTGTAAAATTTTTGTAAAAACTATCAACTTAAAAACACATTAATGACTAATATTTCTGAAAATTGTAAAATTTTCGTAAAAACTATCAACTTAAAAACATATTAATGACTAATATTTCTGAAAATGGTAAAATTTTCGTAAAAACTATCAACTTAAAAAAAACATTAATGACTAATATTTCTGAAAATGGTAAAATTTTCGTAAAAACTATCAACTTAAAAAAAAAAAGATTCTCTTCTATGCGATTTTTCCTGACGGTTCACAAAATTCAAGCATAATTCAAGGATTTTTCCCCGACATGGAAAATTCAAGCATAATTCCCGATTTTCAAGGCTGCTGGACACTCTGTAATTGTAACATGTGTAAGGAAGTCTCAAACACGCACCTGATTTTTCTTCTTGAGCATGTGAACATTGAATAAACTATTGCCGTATTCCGTGGAGGTGGCCTGTGGCATTTTCTCAGCTATCCACAACTTCTCGTCTTCAACGTCACGTCGGAACTGAAACCAACAGACACATATATTATTGTACAGAAAAGATTGTGGCTAGCTGAACTCACGTAATGTACAATACGCGATACCTGGAATGCTTCCTTCTTCTTTTCAAGCTGCCTCTGTCTTTCAAGCAAGGGTTGCTTAAGTTGCTCGAATCTAATTTCCACCTGAGTTTTCTTTTGTTGAATTTCATCCATTTTCTCAGGAGCTGTTCTCTGAAGATACTCGGCCTGCGTCTCTAACTCCGTCACTTGTTTTGCTTTCACAGCCATCTGCGTCTCAATCATCTGCGGAAACAAATGTTAAATGTAACATACCAGATACATCTACACCATTTCAACCTCAATTTCGGAAAAAGTAATTACAATTTCGGAAAAAGTAATTACAATTTCGGAAAAGTAATTACAATTTCGGAAAAAGTAAATTCAATTTCGGAAAAAGTAAATTCAATTTCGGAAAAAGTAATTTCTATTTCGGAAAAAGTAATTACAATTTCGGAAAAAGTAAATTGAATTTCGGAAAAAGTAATTTCCATTTCGGAAAAAGTAATTTCAATTTCGGAAATACGAGGGCTATTTTTTAAACCTTCGATGGGGCATAAAATGAAAACCACAGTGAAAATCAAAACTGTTTTATTTGGAACATTTAGGTACTTCTCTATCTAGTCGCACCCCGATTGAGACATTTGTTGAAGCGTGGTGCAACTTTCAAGTACCCTTTTCATAGAAGCTTGCCACCAGCCTATTGAAGAGGGTACTTGAAAGTTGCACCACGCTTCAACAAATGTCTCAATCGGGGTGCGACTAGGTAGAGAAGTAGCTAGAAGGTGTACCTAAATGTTCCAAATAAAACAGTTTTGATTTTCACTGTGGTTTTCATTTTATATCCCATCGGAGGTTGAAAAAATAGCCCTCGTATTTCCGAAATTGAAGTTACTTTTTCCGAAATTGAAATTACTTTTTCCGAAATTGAGATTGAAATGGTGTAGTAATGCGGTACAACGTCCTGTGTGAGGCCAAAGAAACGCAAATAATTTTTACAACAAAAGAGAACAAACCAGTGAAATTGAGTCATGGCACATGTACAGTAATATTATTTTTCATCATTTTCATTTCCATTTACAGTTTCAATGTAATATGAAATAACATTGAAGTTTCATATTATCCATTCTTTAAGGGGGATAATACGTAAAATTTCTGTTTTCCACACATTTTTCAAGCCACATACCTTATTTATCTGAATATAAGCCGCACTTATTTTTCCTATATTAAGCCCAGCAAAATATGCCTGCGGCTTAAAATTGCATACAAGTGTTTTTAGGCAATAATGGTAAATGAGCGCAATATAGCTGGTTAATCCATTGCAGTTGCTTTCCCTCCTTCAAGCACCACCACCTATCGATTATCTCGAATCTCCAGGACTATTGATATATTAATCGATTTAACATAGAAAATATATCGATTTTAATCAAAGCAATGTAGAAGATGCATGTATTATGAACTGTTCATACGTAAAAAAATGCCGTAACTTATGGGATAGTGAATAAAGGCAATTTTGAACTGATTGTAACTGAAAGGGCAGTTATGAAAAATAGAAAAATCATGCGAAATTCAGCACAAAGTCATATGAAGTGTAAAGTACTGATTTCTGTTTTCTTTTCGATCAGTTTTATTTAATTGTATTAACTTAAGTCAGCTGATACTTTCTTTTTCTTATTTCAGGCCTATTTTGGCTAAGAAATGTGTTTAATATTATGAAAACAAAGAATTTTTTTTTTTTTGCATTTTGGGGTTAATTTAATTATTTTTCCTTCACTTTACTGTAAAAAGGCAGGTGCGGCTTAAATTCAAGGGCAGCTTATATTTAGATAAATACGGTACTTCTTGTGAAGAAGTTTCATTTCTGACAGATTATTAGGTTTTGCGTTATTCAAAAATTAGTACTCAAATATTTGCATGTATGAAAATGAAATTGGTCTCTCAATTTTTCACTATAATGTCTGAATTTTTTAAAATAGAACCAATAACATAATTAGAAAAATGCCATGCATTAATTTTCCTGTATCTTTACTAACAAATGAAGAAAAAAATTAAATTTCAATGCAAGTCTCAAATTCAAGAAAAAAATAATGATCACCACATTTTTCTTTTTAAACTATTGACACAGTAAAAAACTTATGAGCTAGTTTGTTAGTCATAGCAAGTAGAACTTACAGTTAAAATTTCAGATTCCTTGTGTTAAATATGTACAACCCATTTAGTTGTGAATACATACAAATACAGTAAAAATAAAAATACAGGAAAATGACTTTAAATCTTCATGAGAAGTACCAACCTTACAACTGATGCTTCTCCACCCCCATTATAAAAAATACCGTATATACTTGAATACTACCACATATATATTTTTAAATCACAAATGAAAAACTGGGGTGCAGATATTATTTGAATACTGGACTCCTCTCATCTGAATTTCGACATTTTATACCATATCAATATGCTTTGTAGTAGCCCCACAGTGAAATATAACAGCAGCAAACTGGCAATGAAACAAAGCTTTACACATAGACATGCCTAGGAAACAGTGTAGTACAAGCAGAACTACTATAATAATTTTCATAATTCAGGGAAAGTTTGGTAAAGTTCGGTGAATTTTCACATGACTTTGACCTTGGGTCGGACGCACATCATCATGTGTGGATTCCCGCTGAACAGCTGAATTCACGAGTTGAGTGTTGTTGTTGTTGAAAGTGTTTACGCTGCACGTATAAGATGTCGACATTTCAGCTGGCTGTTACAACGCACGTTATTTTAACCTGTAATTCTTTTATGATATGTAATGCTAACTATAATTGTTTAATTAAGAATAAAACTGGCAAAATAATTTTAAATATGGGCCTACAGATTTTTTTGTCAAATTTCTTTTCGAAAAATTTGGGTGCGGGTATTATTCAGGTATATACGGTAAGAAATGGTTAGCTGAAAAGCAAATGCTCACACAGTCTGGAGCAGAACACATGCCCCTCACATTTCACTCATCTCCTTATTTTACAAAATTTCCAGACTTTCACTGACCAATTTCAATTTCCCTGACTTTCCAGAATGTGTTAATACCTGTTGTTTCTGCATGAGGATGTTGACAGAGGCCAAGTCGCTGCCGGTATCCTCGGACTCGATCTGTTTCTCCAGATCATTCATCCACGTGTCGATATCGTCACACGTCTGGTGCAGTAACACTTCTCGGTTGGCATCAAACAAGCGCTCTCCCTTCTCTTTAGTTGTTCGTTCAAGGTCATCAAACTGTTGACCTAATTCTGATATTCTTGGTTCAATCAATTCTGCCAGCTCTGGTTTTTCCTTTACCAACTCTTCCGCAGCCTGTAAAACACAAAATACAAATACAGTTAATTTTAAAGCACTATTTTCAACGGTGAGTTTTGTAGTCTCAGGTAAAATGAACAAAGTAGGAATGTTAGTAATTATATGTTTGAATGTCTCTTAACATGTTTTAGTGTATAGAATTTTAGAAAGTTTATACAGGGAAGTTAATATTACGAAAAAATTATTAAACATGGGCACAAAAATAGAATTTGGCATTTACAGGAAACCGACACATTCAGATTGTTATATTAAGGCAAACAGCTTCAATCCAATTGGGCACCAACAAGCAATACTAAATAGTCTAATACACCGACTGATTAACATCCCACTCAATAAAATAGAATATGAAACAGAATACAAGAATATAATGTGTATAGCTGAAAGCAATGGATTTGACAAAAACCTAGTCATAAAGAAGGTAAGAAAATATAAAAAACAGAAATTAATCAATGAAACAACCACCCTAAAAACAGAGAAAGAAAATTTAACCTACAGAAAAATAACATATCATCCAATTGCAGACAGGAAACTAAAGAAAATATTTGGGGAATACAACATCACCTTGGCACCAGTAAATAGATTCAGTATTAAGAATTTGATACAATCCACGCACCTGGACAAAATCCCACAGGAACAAAAATGTGGAATTTACCAGTTCAATTGCAACAACTGCAACTTGAAATACATAGGCAAAACAAAAAGAAATCTGGGAACTAGAACAAAGGAACATCTTAGACACATTAAATATGCTCAAGGGGATAAATCGGCAGTAGCAGCACATGTTTTGGAAACTGGTCACCAAATAGGATTGGAACCAGAATTGAAAAAATGTATTCAGGGACATAGACAACTTACGGTTTGGGAGAAAATCTACATCCACAAAAATAAGAACAATCTAATGAATTTCGAGATTCCCTCGGAAAATGACCTCGTCAAGAAGTTCATCAAAAGCCCACGAGAGGATGCTGATGAAGACCAACAGTCAGATGGAGTATAACTGGTGAACATGGTGGGAAGGCTCACCGAAACCTGGGTTCAGGTTAGTAATTAAAATAAGGGAAGCAGTGTATTTATCTATCTCAATATTATTTTTTCATGTTTTAGTGTGTTTGCATTTTGCTCGCCAACCACAAGTTGCAAAACACTAGCCTTGCTTGCATACTCTGTATCTCTGCTCTATGGGAGTTTCTGTTTATTTCTGACTGTAGTTGCGAGTTTTATGGCGTCAGCTGTTTAATGTTTCACACCACCATTTTTTAGCGTGATAAATAGTTTGTGTGGTACAGAGAAGAAATGTAAGAAGTGGATCATATGGATCCAGGGGCCTTTCCCTAAATGCCGCTGTTGCAGAAGTTATTAAGGAAAGAAAAGCCATCTGACGGTCATAAGGGATTGCATGACTCAATTGGTCATCTATAGAAAACGATGATTCAGAGTGTTGTTAAGGAAGGCCAAATGTACAAAATATAATAATTATGTAATTTCTAGAGCTCACAAAGACGAATTCACATAATATGATTAACATCTTCAGGATTCTAGCTGTATAACATTTTTATGTGTAGCTCAGAATAATACTGTTATCTTTATCATTGAAAATGGTTAGTATTTTATATATAAATTTGCTTATTCGAAATAATATAATATAAAGTTTGATTTTCTTGTCCCAACTAGTTTGAATTAACATGGTTCTACTGTGGTAGCTATTGACTTTGAACTAATGTGATATATTGTATATTTACAGGGCCATGAAAGTGGTTTTATTTTTAGGAAAAAATAGCTTTTGTTATTATTTATTTGGTGGTGTTTTTTTTTAAAAAAAGTATATATATATATAAGTAGTTAGGTTAGGTTGTTTCGATGGTCAGAATACTAATGCTGTATTTACTTCTTCTTTAACTAAGTATTATTATTATTATTATTATTATTATTATTATATTGTATTGTACAATCATATAAACCTTGCGCTATTATTATTATTATTATTATTATTCTTTATAAGTATCATTGGTCTTTGTCATCATGTAATGTAAAACTCAACGTGAATACACTTGTGATTAGTTATGTGATGAAGCAACTGCTTTTGTGAAACAAGATTATTATTATTTACGTCAAGCTATTGTACATACCTGCTGAATGCGGAAGAGCCTGTCCTTGTTGGACGCAATCTCTGCCTCGAAAGCCTGGTGCCTCGTCCACTTGCTGTGAACAGTCTTAGCACTGCGGTACGTCTCGTCTTGTGCGGTTATGTTCTTCTCCTGCACCCATTCACTCAGTTCCTCGCAATCCTAAATGCAACATCAAAACCTGTATTAACTCTAATTCCAACACAACAATCCAACATCAACATCTGTTAACGTGCAATACCTGAAGGAACTGGTGAAGCTGCAATTGGTCCTTCAACTTCTCCATTTGCTGGAGAGCTCGGTCACGGTTTGCGTTTCGCCTCTCGTTGATGTTCTCTGCCTTCTTGTGAACTTTATCAGCTGCAACAACAAAGTTTGAACAGAATTAGTATGAAATATTAATGGTAGACATTTCTACTATTTTAAGTAGTGGACTTTTTCCTATTTCATGTATAACATACGTATTTTTTAATTTGTGACGCCAAAACTGAAACTTCCAAGTTCACTTCCAAGTCACAAGCTATCTAGATCAGATCCGTTAACTACATTTCTTATAAGAAGCAAATAAAGATTGATTGCAAGAAAAATTTGTAATTCCAAAGATTATTTTTACATTAAATGGGGGTTTATATTACAAGGTTCATCCAAATAAGTAAGTTCCGATCGCATCCAGATATGGCATGACTAGTAGCAGTAGAGGGGAATGCTACAGTGCAGTTTCACTCTTGTGACGCACAGCATTAGGAGAAAATGGCAGCACTGATACTAACTCCCACCAATTGCAAGCTTTATGCAATTATCAGATTTCTGCATGCTCAGAAGCAGAAATCCACTGCCAACCGTGCCACGTGTAACGACTCAACATTATGAGTGACAGTATGGTCAGACTACGGTGCAGGCAATTTCACCGAAGGCCGAACCAACGTGCACGCCGCCCCTGGTGACGCCAGATCTGATTGAAATTGTGCAGCAAACAATTACGCAGAACCAGCGCTTTGCAATTTCATAACTCTCTGGTCAATACCCTAGATATCTCGCTCATTGCTGTACAAAATTGTTGCCTGGTGGCTCAAGCACCTGACAGATGATCAGAAAACCAAACACCTGTCTGCAGCATTGATATTCCTCCATTGGTAATGCAGAGAAAGGTGAAGTGTTTCTCGACAATGTTGCCACTAGGGATGAAATATGGGTGTCGCATGCCACACCAGATTGATGGCATAGTGGTTCACCTGTGAAGAGCAAATTCAAGGAGACAATACTGTGCACTGTTTTCTGTGAGAGTTTTTACCAAGAGGGGAGACCGTAAATGCTGACAGTATTGTCAAACACTGTGAGAGCTAAAGAGGGCGATCCAGAACAAGAGATGTGGAATGCTGACAAGGGGCAATGCATGACCCCATACAGCCCACGCCACACGGAATCAGTTGCTTCAGTTTGGATGGGAGATCTTTGACTGTTACTTCCTCGCTTTTGTCTCATGAAGTGCTTTCTGGCAAGAAAAGCTTCCACGACAATGCTAAGGTACAGACGGCAGTGCTCGAAACCACGGGTGCTCAGCTGTTGCACATTATGCCACTGTGTGGTGGGGTAATGTCTCCCACTACAGTCGCCCTTGATGTCAGCATAAAGCAGTTTCGACGTGACACTGAACATGAAGAGCAGGTTTCATACGTCACAGCAGTGGATGAGGGACTAAAACGTTTCCCCTCAAATACCCAGGTATGCTCTAAACCTTGGCAGCAGAGTCCTATGACATGGGCACACAATTGTTTGTGCACTGGTAGGATGACTATGTAGAGAAGTAGACAGTGAATCTCCTTAAATATTTCAATAAATATTTTGTACTTGTTTATGTTGTTTCTTTATTAGGACTCGGAACTTATTTTCTGGATGAACCTCGTACATCAGTTATACATAAAAACTTTTCAGGTTTTCAAAATTTGATGTAAAATGCAGGACAATGTTAAATTGAGGCATCTTGTTAAAGACTTGAATACGGTATCTGTAAATAGGATTGTTTACACTCAGTTTACATTGAAATGCTTTGTTTGTACAACAGAGTGAGTCAAAACCTGTGAACGGATAACGTTTACATTGAATTAACACACTTTCTGAAAGCACCATTCACAGGCTGAGGGGGATATCACCCTCTTCAATTACTGTTTGTAACAAAGGCATTGTTATGTTTCATGGTGTGAAGGTTTATCAGGTGATTGTTGTCGATGTTATTTTTGTGCTGTAAGCAATGGCTGATACAAGCAAATATAAGATTGAGGAACGTCTCATTGTTAGAGTGTGGGTTCATGAACAGAGAAAATGATCACTCCCAAAATGTTCATTCAATTCTGTATGTGATTATGTAATTAACTAAGTTGTTGACTATAAAACACTTTAGGCTCCACTTTTCCTTACATTTTTCCAGGACGTACGTTTCATGGGCTTTGCCCACATTTTCAACAGCTTGTCAACTGTCTATTTTCTGCTTGGAGAACATTGGCGCCTTCTGGTTTTGGTTTAACAAACTTCTTGATCAAGTTTTGTCTATTTGACAGTATTTAATATTAAATACTGTCAAATAGACAAAATCAGCAGTAGCAGCTCACTTAAGGAAGCCAACCAACAAAAAGATCTGGAAGTGTGGGAAAAGATCTATATGAAAAAGTATGAAGGTAAACTGATGAATTTTGAAATACCGCTAGAAGAAAACTTGATCAAGAAGTTTGTTAAACCAAAACCAGAAGGCGCCAGTGTTCTCCAAGCAGAAAATAGACAGTTGACAAGCAGTTGAAAATGTGGGCAAAGCCCATGAAACGTACGTCCTGCAAAGATGTAAGGAAAAGTGAAGTCTAAAGTGTTTAATAGTCAACAACTTAGTTAATTACATCATTTGTTGCTTCACTGTATTAAGTTCCATTATCTCTTGATTCTTCATAATGTGTATGTGATGCTATGATACCCATAGGCCCTGGTCATTTATTTTTGCATTTTTCCATCCCTTAATATTGGCAAGTTGAATAAATAACGTTTCATGCACTGAAGAAGAAAACATTCACCTGCAAAGTGTCCCTCATCGCAGAGACGGCCGGCAAACTGGACTACGTTATTGATTTTGTCGTCATTTGCTTCCATTGTTGTGAGGAAGGCCTCGTGCCTCTTGATAAGATTCTCTGCTTGTTCGAGATTGACGGGAGTCTCGTCCTTGCTGAGAACGTGTTCCTGTTGAGACAGGAGCACCTCAGCCTGTTTGGCGTCGCGGTTGAACATCTGGAGGTTGAGAGACTGTGAGAGCAATTGTTGTCTGTTCTCCCACATCTGATGGAGCTCCTCCCAGCCGTCCTTCAGAGCCTTCAGCCTCTCCCTCAGGAACATGTACTGCGGGTCATCTTGTGTGGATGGCTCCTGTCAAAACAGGCCAACATAGCTACATTTACAATTTATAATTTGTGTGTACTCTATGTTATGGAAGCTGTGTATTTTGTTATGGAAGCTGTAAATCTTGGAACCATATATCTTGTGTCAAGATATCCGATGAAGAATTTGCGCTATTTTTACAATTAAAAGGTAAAGCAGTGTTTATGTGTAAAAACTGTCTGGACGAGTCGGCAATTCAAGTTGACGCTACATTTGAGGTTATACATCAAACTTCGGTTGAGGAAAATGACAATTCAATGGAATTAAATAAAATAAAGATACTATCGGAAGAGATTTTAAATATAAAAACCAATCAAAAAAGTATTACTACAGAACTAACTCGAGTAGTAAGTGAAAACGAACAATTAAAAGCAGCCATCAAAAACCAAGCAGAAGCCATCACTGACATCGTTCTAAACTTGGAAAACAGAGACCTGTATTCAAGCAAATTGAAATCTATGGACAAGCCAGCAAGGAATGAACCACAAAAACAAGGCCTAAAAGAGCAGGATCAATTCAACCATCAATCTAGGCCCAACGTTGTACATGACAAGGTAGGCCTAGGCCAAGAAAATAGTGGTAATGGACCAAAGAACACTATGATGAATAATCCAAAAAATAAAATAGGCCCTCATACTTCAGTGGCGGACAGTGAAGAAGAAGAGTGGCAAGAAGTAATCAGTAAATCAAACAAAAGACCTCGCATTAACCCAAACAAGCCTAGTGATAAGTTGAGAGGGAGGCCTAGGGAAGGTTATATTACGGGTCAAGCAGTAGATACTAACCTGACTGCTTTAAACAGGAAGGTTTTTCTCTTTGTGTCGAGACTCAAGCCAGACACAAAATGTGAAGACATAGTGACATTTATGACAAGTAAATATGAAGCTACATATATTGTTGAAAAACTAAATTCAAAGTTCCCACAGGACTACGCTTCTTTTAAAGTTGGTATTCCATCGAACCTTCTGAAAGAAATCTACAATCCAAATTTCTGGCCTACTGACACTTTTGTGTCTAAGTTTCTATCAAAGAAAACTTCTCCTGAAAAGCCTTTAAACTTGGGGAGCATAGGTGCGACAGTGAATACTTAGCCCCAGGCCCAGCTCCAGATGATATTCAAGTCATTACAAGGCCTAGGACCAAATCAAGCATTAAGTTACTTTTCCTAAATACACAAGGAATACAAGGGAAATTGAATGTTTTAAGTGTGTTTGGTACCCAAAATAAATACGACTTGCTTTGTGTTTGTGAACATTGGCTCAAAGATCAAGAACAGGAATATATGGATCTAGAAGGGTATACAAAAGCATCTTTTTTCTGCAGAAAAAATCATATCAGAGGTGGAACGGGTATTTTCATTTCAACTTTCATAAGGTATGAGTCTATTAAGGTGGACCAATTTTGTAGCGAGTTACATTTTGAATGTGCGGCTATACTGCTAAAAGAACCTAAAGTAGTGGTGGTATCTTTGTACCACTCACCAGCAGGCGAATCAGTAATATTTCTGGACAAATTGGAACAGTTATTAATTTACTTGGCTCGCTTCAAGTCTAGTGTGGTAATAGGAGGTGATATAAACAGTAAGTTTGATGTTACACATAATTCTCCTACAGTAAAGAAATTAAAGGACTTGCTCATTCAATTCCAGTGTCATATTATTAATGACCAGCCAACAAGGGACAAAGCATGCCTCGACAACATATTCACAGACATTGGGAAAACTTTTTATGATTATAGGGTGGTATACCCCAACATAGCTGACCACGATGGCCTAGAGTTGGAAATTGAGTACAATCATCATAAAGGACCTAAAGATGGTACAGACAGGCCCACTGTCATAAGAAATACCTCCAAAAATAATCTTCAACATTTTAAAGCCAGTCTAAGTGAAACCGATTGGTTAACACTTCTGTCAGACCAAACTATGAAGGCTGAATCCATGTTTGAACAGTTCCTCAATAAATT